>CACRXP010000036.1:2005656-2048372 GCA_902702965.1 Spirometra erinaceieuropaei | reverse complement strand
CTGTTTATAGTGAAGATTTACCTCCGAGATATCCGACCTCGCTCCCTTCCCTCTACCATGCACCAGTTGATTGTCCTATCCGATCAACCAACTGAGATTGGGCGGTGGTTGCCAGGGCTAAGAGCAACCCATCTGTGCGAGCATCGCACAACGGATAAGATAATCATGCCAACTCTGCCATATTTACCCGTCCCAGGTCTTTTAAATGAGTTAAGAGGTGGTTAAATTTCGAACTAGTCGTTCATGTGAATTTTATCAAGTGTTTACCACGTCTAAGAATAATTCCATGTGTTTTTCTCAGATATCCTCTTTCGTCGCCTTGAAGATAGCCGGCTAACTCGCAAAATATACCAAGGAGACGGTAGAAAATAGCCAATTATAAACGACTGCGTCAGTTTTGGCAACCCACTCCTAACGCTGACACACCTTTTTTAAGATGAGCTCTCCCAGTTTGAGCATTTTTCCATATTTCCTCATGTGATAAGAAGATAGTCGTTGGCAAATAAACATGATGTAATCCTGTTAAAGCTGTAATTAAAACACGCCTAATGGAAGGTTGCGAGTTATGGGGACAACATGCAGTCGGGAGAGTTGCGTCATGTGAAAATTAAACCTCACGTGCTATGTGTCTTCCCTGTCGTCAATGCTATTGTTAATTTCTGAATGTTCGACAGTATCCAAAATCCTACTTGTAAAGCGTATTTGCTTTGCATTCGCCGGCAAAACACACCAAACAGTACCGGAAGTTTTTTTTGCGGTCAGAAATGCTGTTTAGTTAGATGTCCTTACTTATTAACATATACAGTACGTGACCTGAGAGATGAAGCATTTCAAAATTTACGAATGATTGCTAACCACTCGTAAACCGATGCCATCGCAAAGACCCAATATCTGTATTATTAAAAAACAACTTACGGTGAATTGAAAACATAAAAGAAATGTTACAGGTAGTATTACGTTGTGTAGAAGTACTAACTTTTTTCAGAAAAGCGGAAAATTCCGAGAATGCGTTATCATGGCAAGCCTCACCTTTCGATGTACAGAAAGCCTGTCTATGCAAAAAACTGGGAAAATATGAAAGCACAAATGAAATAATGTCTGACACTAGTCTATGTGCAATGTCAGTTATGGCGTTTATCTAACGGCCTATAAATTTAGATTTCAAAACGGTCTCCTGAGATTTCGTCATATTTTCTACGCTTCTGATTGACTGAGAATCCGTTTAATATAGCAAACTAGGTCCAGACAGGATTTTGCTGGATTCCGCCGATAGGAGCGTCATATGAAAAGAAGTTTTCGAAAGGTCACAGGCATGTTGGATGCATTTACCAAAGTGGCGAGTGATTAGGCGTTCTCTGTCATTTAGATGGTCGTTTGGGTCACGCTTGTATACTCACCTAAACATGACTCCTCATTGTTGAAAAAAATGAGCATCCACAGCACGTCTCCATAATGAATATGCTTTCGACCAATTAGAAGACCTTCCCTTATAAGCTACCTTTTTAAGGAGTGCCTAAATACTGCATTTCTTTGACGGATGTCTGTAGCTTCATATTTTTGCACGATGAAGCCAAAAAAATTAGAACAAAGATTTCCTGTGTACGTCAATACTGCACTTTATGGCATAAAATCGCGCAAATTTGATAGTCTGACTTCTGAAAATCGACAAAACTGTTGGTTCTTCAAAATTAACCCTTATGTCAGCAAACCGATTTCCGCGGTTAGCATCAGGCAGCAAAATCAATTTTCAAATGGGATAGGCTCTGTTTAACAGACATTTCGAGGACATATTACCATCCTCTCAAATAACAAGTTTACTTACTCAGCTGAAGTCGAGGATAGGTATTAGCGTAGAAACATGTCCGAATATTTCTGCACAAGTAAGGGACATTTACTCGAAGGGGTTGGATGATTGAGTAAATACACTTGAGTTTTCTGAAAATTCACATCTCTGATTCTGTCGTAAAGTTTCACGAACTGGGCCTCATACTGCAAGTTAAGTTTAACTCATGTTAAATAGAACACCCTTCCTGTCATCTATAAAAATCAGATTTCTCTAGATTCCCGGAAGGTAGCCTCTTTTTCGACAAGTAAAAGAAAGGCATTTATGGAAAACATCTTGGAAAAAAGTTTATAATCTCTTTTTATAATGCGAAGATTTTTATGTAAATAATTCTGAAAGCGCAGTTTTCGACGAACATTTCTATTCATAAAATTCTACAGAGTGCTGGACAATCGACAGTCGGCAGGTATACATTTAGGTAAATAAAATGGATGGGGCAAAGGTTTGCACTCTAAATCTCCGACATTGTTCTGAGTTTGTCGGGCCGAATTGTGGCTTCAGTTTTCATTCAACAGAAGCACGCCTTTCTATTGATTAACCTTGGCTGTTTCAAGGCAAAATAACTAATGTAAGCGTAGTTTTTAACAGCGAATATCTGCTGTTACGACCTGATTTTGTTAAAGTACCTCAAGGTGAAGCATGCCTTTCATATCTCACCAAAAACATATAAAGTCCTTCTTAGGGCAGTAATCTGATTTCGGCGTAGGCACCAATGTCTGATCTTCGGAAAATCGTTACTGTTTGCATTTATCCTTAAGGTGAACGGTTATTTTCATCTCCAGTGTAGGCCTGATGAAGTACAGGTACCCTTTCCTGTCTGCAAAAAAGTCACAAGTTGAAGAATTTTGGTCTTTGTTTTTTGTATCGGAAGTTATCATTGGGTCTGATCTTGTATACTGGTATTCTCCACCCACTGAAGGTGCACTTGGACAGACCACCGGGATAAATCCAGTTTCATTGATGTTCGTCAATGGTTTCACACAAGGGGTCACCGTCAAACTTCACTATCCTTCCCGACCTAAGGCAGCAATGATATCTAAATTACCCAATCAGAATTTCGCGGACCAACGCTGGCACCTTCGGACATCTAAAACATTTTTCTAAACGTGCCAAATTGTGTTGGCGGCCGTTGTTTCGTTGTTTTCCCTTCGAGATTCATGCAGAATGCAATGATGAACTAGACTACCTTACGATTTTATGTCCCATATTTTGTTAGGTCCCATATAAAAAACTATTTTTGTATCAAAATCTAAAAAAACAAAAGTACCAAGTAACGAGGACACATAATTTAAATGGTGCGGGCACAAGAACCTAATTAATAGCACTATAACTATGCCCACGAGGAAAGACATTCGTTCCGGCACCGTTAGGGTTTACGCAAAATGAGATTTTTAACAATGTTTGCTTTTTGTGAAAGTAAGGTTAGGCTTTATATGGAAGATGCTCATAAATATTCACGCGCATTTGGTTGTAGGTATTTACGTCATGTTTTTTTTATTTACATGCATTACGGATATTCGAACCTTAAATTTTGTAATTCGCCGAAGTAATCAAACCAGATGTAATATTTTGCGCAACCGAACATTCGTACGTCTTTGTAACTCATAACAGAAGTATCTACCTGATTTTCCTATAGATTTATGTGCACCAATAGGCATTTTTGCAAGAAACAAAAAACATATATTTGCATCGTAAAATTCATGAACATGTTATTCAGAGGTTAAAGTAAATACTTCAGAATTTGTCAACGCTGCGGACCTAGATACTAGACTTTCTTTGAGTGAGAACTCCAACATTTATATTTTTTCACGAAGAGCAATTTTTATAAAATAACTTATTCTGAGTCCATTATTGAAACTATGATTGCAGTTTCACAAGTATCGAAAACTCATAAAAACGTGCCAACTTCTTAGCTCGATATATTTATCAAATGGAATTTTCTTAGTCGATTTGAAAGGCGCTATCTCTATCCTCAATTCCCATGCAACAAATTTTTTCCAACCGAAAAATTCTAGCTTTCTTTATGTTTCCTGAGATCTACCCACATTGCACCCAGCGAAACGTTTCTATTGAATTCCGTTCGTCCTCCCTCTTAAGAATTGCAGTTTTTGATTCATCTTTGATACGTTTAGTAAATTCCAAAGGATTGGTCAATCTATTTTCGTAAAATAAAATGGTTAGTTCATGTATTATTTTTGATTTCAGATTTAGGCAAAAACTATTTTTTAATAGTTTCGTTGGCAAAGCTCACATCCCGTCCGAATATTTTTAAAACGTCCTCTTTTTCCTAATGAAATACTTTACCGTTACTCCGATTCAAAACTGTTAAATGAAATCAGTGGTTGATACGTTTCATATGATGCATTGCGTACTGAAATTTGATCTGCGTTCGAACAATGCTAATGGACATCATTCTAATGGCACAAATTTTAAATTATGGGTATCGGGCAAGGTTTATAAGTTATAGAAAAAACCTATGGTTGGAAGTTTGGATCTCTGCCAATGTGCAATTATAATCTAACAGTCACGAAATACATTTCGCAGAAGGCTGTTCTTCTTAACCAATATCAGAAAGCTGAACGTACGCGAAAACTGGCACACAGACATACAAAAACTTCATAAAGTACTCATAGAGAATCGATACTTGAATTAATAACTTGTGCAAATTGCAGCTATTTATTGCTTCAGAAATTAATCGCCAACTGGGAGTATATCAGTCTATTTGAAACTTATCGGCTCAGATTGAAGTTAAAAATGAATATTTGCGCCGAAGTCTAGCAGTCACGGCGGAATAACTGCGCAGTATTCATAAACTGCTAATAGGCAGTCGGTAGTATATACTGAGATAGCACGATATGGAATATCTGACAGCACAGGTACCCAAATAAATGCCCATACACGCATGTTTTGTCGATATTCTGCCGCTGCATTGCACATCTAGGAGGGGTTCGGCAGAAGAACCGAGCCTCTAGCAGCTATGCCACGCAGTTAAGTGAATTTTGGCAACAAATGTTTTGTAATTTCGAAGACTGAAAAATATAAGTTACCTCCAGTAAACCGACGAAGCGTGAGATTTGACGATAATAGTTCTTATAAGAAAACGCCAATGATCATATGTTAGTGATGACTTCCAAAAAACTAAGCAATAATTTGTCTAATGGATTTTGGCCATACGGAAATTTTTCTATTTTCTTTGTTTTAATAACCAATATGTTTAGATACCGAGGATTTTGATATGCAAGCAAACTTTTGTTACAACTTGGCTTTGATCTGCCTTCCCAACTAAGGCAGGATATGCATATTTATGTCATAGTTACACGCTAGTGCATTCTCAGTAACACGACAAATCTGAAAACATCAAACGCCTAATCTTCTTAAATAATGTTTATACGGGTATAGAGCGGAATATGTTAACAAGAGTTAGGTAATTGTGGTAATATGCGACAGAAGTGCAAATACATTTTCAGCTGATTGTACTAATTCAAGGACCCGTAAGTTCTCCTTGTTTGGAACTCTCGTTCGACAAAACGTCGTGGAATTTTTTAAAATGTCAGATCACTCCGTTTAGCAGACAATGAGGATTCCGTCAGACAAAGTCCAGTGCGGTACTCCTCGTTACTTTTTTGTGACATTGATTAATCTTATGAACTAAATTAAAGCTTAATATGACGCTCTGCAAGTGCCTTATATGGAGAGAAAGTGGCGGAAATGTAAATTCACGTTTATTTCTGCTCTCGCCCGTCTGTTCTTTATTC
This sequence comes from Spirometra erinaceieuropaei, assembly GCA_902702965.1. Taxonomy (NCBI): domain Eukaryota; kingdom Metazoa; phylum Platyhelminthes; class Cestoda; order Diphyllobothriidea; family Diphyllobothriidae; genus Spirometra; species Spirometra erinaceieuropaei. The sequence goes on along the minus strand of CACRXP010000036.1, from coordinate 2,042,774 downwards.
CACTTAAGACATTTCCCCCGAAAGAAGGCGCCTTTTCAAAAAATGCGTGGACTATGTTTCTGGTATTTTCTGGCTGGTATTAACAAAGCTAAGCAGAGAAAAAGAAAATAGGCAACTATTTGTAATTTGTGGGTTAAGTTACGTAATCGCGGGCGTCTAACCTATCCGGAACTCAGCGTCTGCCAAGACCACCTTGCGCGATCAACCAAATAGGATCACTTCGTTTATGCAAATAAGGGTATGCGTCAGCAGTACGCATGAGCAAGATCACAGTCAGAATTTGAGTCACCAAGTCATCATCGGCAAAAGCAACTTCAATTAGGAATTACAACCTCAGTGAAGACGATGCATCCTGTAAGTAATGCCGGTGCTCCAAATAGGAGAAATTAATAATATACATCGACTGTTAATGTTCACTGAAACTGCTTGATTTGTCCAGAGTAAAAAAGTGAAACATATGAGTTAGAAACGATATGACGGAGTACGAATTGGTAGGACCCTGGAAAATAGACCTGGTATCACAAGTGCCCTTGCGCTAAATTCCGTTTAGGTTTAGACTTGAGGTTGTGGTAAGGTCGCGGCTATGAGAGACAACGTTAAATCAAGGACTGAATTCAGGAAACGTTAAGAGACACCACACCTATAATTCAATGCTTGACCACATGCAACAATGTGGGCCCATGTTCACGTATGTACCTAACCTAGGAATGTTCATCCAGTTTATAGGAAAGTGTAGCTTTCAATAAATTCAACAATTTTTGCAAGTTCGAACGTGATATGTCTTCCCTTGCAAGGGTGCATTGTGAAATACATTGCATGCGATTGCGCCATCCTCGGTAGCAGGAAGTTTAGAGGCTAATTTTTTCCAATAAGACGGGTTATTTTAACACTGTTTTGAAACCGTCGTCTTTTACCAGTCTTAATTCTCAAATAATGAGCTTTATTTTAATGCCGATGTACAGGGTTCGGTTTCAGAAACAGTCCAGTGCTTCTGCTTTCTGATTCGGCAAAATGGACTAATACGGCGGTCCGGATGTAGTTTTATAATTCAAGCCGTTGTTCTTTTCTAAAGAGGACAAAAATGAATTAAAGAACTGGACGTTAAGCAGCACTGTAATCAAAAAATAAAATTTAGAAGGTGCTTATATTATTCAGAGCATCAAAATGACCCCCGAGCAGTGACGCTTGACTTGTCGGAGCAAATGTATTCGCGCACTCACATAAATACCCCTTACGCAGTAAGTTATGCAACAAAGACTATTTTCTGTACGGTATTTAACGTTTTTTAGACGACAAAGTTTGAAGGCGAGCGTAATGCCTAAAAATTTTGATACGCACCTCCCAAATAATTATTAAATGAAAGTGATTAAAATGTAACTATTGGAAATGTGACAGACATAGTAAAAGATTATCCTAACTTTAATAAAACGTGTTAATTTAAATTAGTAGAAGCAGGGAATTTTTTACCCCGAAACGTAAACTTTTAACTGGGTGGAATTTCTCCTGTAAGCAGCTGACCGTTCATTTATGTTGAGATGGGAAAACGTGCTCAGTGTCTAAGTGCAAAGGTGATTAACTTGTAGATATTAATTAAAATAAGTTGTGAGGTGAGACATTTGAATGTTTTAAAAATACGATCGTACGGTGTACACACACATAACCTGAAAAAGCTTGGGTGACCGGACTTTCTCCCGACATATATTGACACAGCCAACGGGGGAGAGCAAAAGTATAACTTACGGGTCGTGAATAAGTCTCAAAAAAAATTAAGTTGCGCTGCCTTTCTGATACATTGTCGACCTACACTAACATCGAACAAGGCCCAGCTATTTTTGCCCGAAAATTAACGTAACTGATTAATTTCATGTACTTGATGCATAAATAACGCCTGGTCTAATTTACATTAAACTCATCGACAGATTACTCAGAAAACCCTGAATGGGCAGTCGAGGCGTAGGCGTCGTGACGTTTCACTTCTATCGGTCAAACAAAGACGTCATTTATTTAATTTTATCCTCTTACTTGTTTATCTACACCGTCATTCTAATTTGGGACCGGCAGTCGTCGATGAATATGAAGAGCACAGTTGTCTGTATTATGCATGGCCAATCCCAAAAGTTGATAAGATAACAGCTGCATTATTAAACTTTTTGGAGGACCAAATGGTTCATTCTCCATAAAGGGGTATTTTGTGATACACGACTTTCATTCCTTCATAATACGCTGTGTGGGGTTAAAGATATAGAATATCCCACAATAATATTGATGTTCCAGTAAATTGGAGTTTCAGTGAATATATTTGCAAATTTTACTGAAAGAATTATCTTTTTAGTTGTCTATTTACAAAAATTCGCTTGTCATGATAATCGAAGCATTCTATCGAAATATGAGAGCCTCCTTCTACCAGCTTACCGCAAATGACACTAGTTTGGCTGCCTAAATATTAATGTTTTCCAAGCTGCAGGTAGGCTATCAATGGCCAGTGGACGACTGAAAAAGTAACTGCATGCTTCAGATATTTTGTCAACGAGTTCCTTTTTCAATACTTGAAAACGTTATTTGTATAACTCAATATAGCACTGCTGCCTACGTACTTTCGCCCAGAAAATTTGCAGGAATTTCAAATTCTCTATCTAGATAAATCACGAGAATACACGACTCATTAAGACAAAGTGGGAATGAATTTAACGATAAATTACTTGAAATGTATATTTCCAGTATTTTTCATGCATCTAGATAGAACTGTTTGACAGAGGCTTTTGCAAAGCCAAGCATCACAATCTTAAAAAACTTTCAGAGAATTGACATACTTGGAGCAAACCGTCATCCAAGGACTAACCCTCACCCGAAGACGCCTGAGGCATCTAAATGTTTACAGAATGGATTTTACTCCCCTGGTTCTGATGCCCATATAATTCGGAAACCGCACTTATTGGCAATTAGGTTGGATATATCGGAAACAACTGTTGACAGAAGCGAGCAGGCGAGTTCCAGGTAGCAGTTCTGAAGATGAAGATGCGATCACTGGAACAAGAAATTTATTGGCCTGACGTTTCGGATGCTCACTTGAATTCATCATCAGAGACATTCGCAGATAAAGGTGAAGGTGGCACCAGAAGTGCAGTATTTATAGCACGTGGCTGCCTTGGACCGTATGCGCACTACAATTAACAATTCTCGCAATCACCGCTGATGTCGTAATTGATGCGGTGGTGGCTTGTCGGTCAGAGTGCGAGTCGTTAGTTGTCGTGATTTCGTCATCCGTGTTGGATGCTCATGTAACGATTGCTCGGCAAACTGGATCACTGTCACCGTGATAATTGCTCGCCCGCGCCCTCCCCACGTGACTGATTCTCCTGCCCAGGGAAAACCTCAGCACGGAATATGGTACCGGGAGATCATTGTGCTTGTTGATGGATTGCAGGCCTGAGAATTATGACTCAAGCAGCTCGCGGCCCATGCGGTTGTCACCCCTTGCGAGGATTTCGGCCTCTTGAAGTTTGAAAATATGGTCGAGTCCCGTCGAGTGTGCCGCCACCTGAGAGTTAACGTCTCCCCGCCTCAGTGCCGCTGCGTGCTCGGCAATTCGCTTACGGAGTAATCTCCCAATTTCTCCGACGTAGTTGCTTTGTCCACAACTACACCAGATCCGGTAAACGACTCAAGACGTTTCCTGCCGTGGCAGCGGGTCTTTTGGCCCCATGACCTGGCGCCTAATGATTGCTTCCGGCCTGTGTGCAACCCCAACTCCAAGTGGAGTGAGAAGACGACTGACGGCTTCCGAGACGTTCTTCACGTACGGAAGAACCCGTCAAAATTTGGAGCCAGTCGGATTTGGTCTCCAATATCTTTTTCGTATGCATTGGTTGAGAAAGTTGCGCGGGTAACCATTGGCTGTCATTACCCGCCGAAGATATTGTAATTGCTGAATTGCTGATGCTGTGCGTACTGTAAAAATGATACGATCCTAAAAGATTTTAGGATTTTATGCTTATTTTTTCCTCCGACTGTATATTTAAAGGCCTTATTAAAATTTACTGAAGTTGTTGTATTATAGTCTTGGAATTTCATGTTCCTACGTTTTCCCGGACTTCGGTAAATTTGCGTGTATCTCAAACGCAGCACTTGTCGGCTGTTGTTCTTGGTCATTGTGCTCTGTTCAGTAAATGCTAGGACCACGCATGCGAATTTCATGTTCGTTATAGTTGACAGTTGAACCAATTAAATTAGATATCAGGTTCTTGAGTCCAGCATACCGGACTTAGTCCATGATAAGGCCCCATATCAAGCGAGTTCAGGCAGTCAGAACGTCCCTGCCAGTTCATTTGAATTATTTAAGACAAAAGTGGAAATTCCATGAAACAATCGCCGTATGTTTTCCAAGTGATTACAGGCGAATAAAACAGAAAATGCACAATTAGTGTGTTAGCATTAGACTGAAGGCATTAGTGGGATATTGATTCATCCCTAGTGCGAAAGTACAACTGTCGTGACTGACGATGTCCACTGTGTGCTCCAAAACAGGGCGAGAGTAGACGGTGATTTACTTATGACAGTAGACTGTCGCAGCATCTATCGCACACTCTCCTTCCCCTCTCCCATCTGTGTCCGGAGTCAAGACATAGTCAGGAAGACCGGAGGCGAGAGAGGACGCAGGTGGCTGACACGGCTGGACACGCAGCTAGACGTGTCATTACACCCCCTGGTCCAGAAGAAACGCTTGACCAGTATTTTAACCAACAGCAACAACGGGGATGACGCCGAGGTTCCCGTTTGGCACGACATAAGCCGGCAACTGCTCTTTCACTGCACTCCAAATGTTGGCATTTTTCTACGGGTGTGCTTCCCGATAACGCCTGACGTGAGGAACCACATGCCTTTTCCGTCAGAATTTATTAACTGTTGATTATTTTACGAATGATATTCTAATCAGACCATGATCTATTCAAGCGCTGATCTGCCATTTTTGATTTATTCATGCGTTCCTTGAGGCTTACTTCACCCACTCTTACGTTAACTGGGAATCAGCTGACAGCCAGTTGAGATTTTTTAAATGAAGTCTATGGCTGTATTTAAACGGTAAATAAGTGACGTCATCTGTCCTACACTTACTGTACTTATTTACTACCTGCAGCCATTCCATAAGCCATAACTGTATGCAGTCTCATTAATGGCACCTATTATTTTAGTTTCGATTTTCTGCCGCCTGTTTTTCTTCCAGAAATTAGGAAATTTTATATATTACTTAAAGGTTCTTGTGTTTAATTGTCCTGAGAGGATATGAACTATGTGCGTACTGTCCTTGTAGAAATCAATAAATTAAATGTAGATTTCGGATGTCGGTACTAAAATTTACACAGAGAATGTCTTTAATAGACACGGTTTGAAGTCTGTTTAGATAAATTCGCATTTACTAATATCTATGTGAAAAGGGGATATTTTGCCGCCTTTCTTTAATCGAGTTCGGGCAACTGAGTTTAAGAAAACGAAACATTCACAATATTCTTGGAAACTGTAAATTGCCATTAATTTTTCTTCGTTTGACGGCATATACAAATCTTTTGTCAGCAGTCCAAATCTCTACTTTTTGCTGATGTAGGATGAGTATCCGACATTTCCTATACGATGTAGAGGAGAGTAAACAATATCCAGCACGGCAGCCATACAATAGTATTATTGGTATTGACAGCACTAGTAACGATAGAATAATCAATCCAAGAATATCATTAAAAAATGAAGCACCGTTTTCCCCATTTGACAAAAGACCCTAAATAAATTTATCTAATACCTTCCCTTTATTCTCTTAGCATGACCAACAAGCTTTAAAATTTATTGGCTGTTAAATTTAGGATAAATTTCAAAAGGTCATAATAACACACGTCATTAAGTCAAGACAATGGGGACAAAAAGTTCCTTTAACCATTTAACGTTCTTATTTCTGTTCGTGTGTAGACACAGATACTTGCAAATAAAATCATTCGAAACTTGACTTACTTAATATGAATGAGATGCGATTGCCATAAAAACACATAGCTCCTGAAAATACTGGCTCCCATTTTCATCAATGGTGGTTGAAACATGAGATAAAGCTACATGTTTTGTCACATTCATGTCAATAATTGCCGTAGTTTCATTAATGTTTATAGTTGGTGAAAATGTGTTTGCCGATTTTTTTAAATCAAAGTGAGCTTCTTCGTGTGGAAGTGCTTGTATCGTGTGAATCGCTTGTATTTCAACAGAGCATACGAAAACTTTGAAATTGGTATGGAATGCCTGGAGTTCTTATGTTTTAAGGAACATTACGGTACCGCTTATTCGGGCAAACAACTTGTGATTGGGGAAGAAAAAGGCCGTCAACTGGCCTTTTCTTATGCCCTCTTTAATTGGGGAACTTTTTTTGTTTTCAATACGAAACTATCAGGAAAGCGACGGAATCAAAGAGAATTGTCGAGCTTTAATAACAGACACAGTATCAGTCACATAGTAGCTATTCTAGAGGGCATTATCAAGACATCAAAAATCATTACGTCGACCCAGAAGAAGAACTACTGAAGTGGAATACCTCGATGGCTACTGCTTAATTTTCATTAAACTGTGTATGCACAAACAAAATGATGGACTAGGCTACACGGAGTTTTGGTTTACCCTAGAGCCTCTTTATGTCAAAAAATCCCCCGAATTCTCTTGATGACACCTCGGGCCATTCAGAGTGGGAGTTACACAATGACAAGAGGCGTCTTTAAGACGCGAAATGCCAAGAAGTAAAGGCCGCTTTCCCCAGAAGTGGACACTCAAGGCCCCTTGCCGGATTTAGTGCATTTACAAACAATGCAAGCATGTCAGAGACGTTGAACATTAGATGTGATGTTGGGAACACTTACTGCATTCATTTTTTGAGTTAACAGGTGGGGAAAGAGTTATTAAATGTAACTTAAACAATCCTATCTTTTGACAATGTTGCTGTCTTCAGTCGACCTATATTAAATACGTTATCAATTTTTGGGGTTTCCTGTAAACATGATCCTCAACTTATTTCAGCAGATTTATATAGACCATGAATTATACAAGTTTACATAAACCCTCTTAATCAGTAAACAATTAGTCATGCAAATGAAACTGGGTAAAACAGGTTCTTAATGCTTTTTCCTTAAAGGTAATTAAGTCACTAGTAGAGACCTGGTGTCAACGAAGACATGACAAACTTGGGAGTCAACTCCATTTGTCTGGCCATCATTAGCCAGTCATGCATAGACCCAGGTGAGTCCCTTGAGGTATGACCCTGAGCAAGTCAGTAATCACGCCTTTTAGGCCTTTTAAATTTATGTGCCAAAGCTGTGTCGGCTACGCTCGTTAATACTCATATGTATGTTCAGGTTTCTTTACCAAAAATCCTCGCTTGTAGTAAGCATATAGGAATTTATGTCCCGCCTTGAATTTTCAAGTATAGGGCCTTTGCATGTGGCTGCAATACAGAGGATTTTTGCCATTCGGTCCTTGAATGTATTGCAGAAGATCTATTCTGACAGATTTATCTATTTCTGCTATTTTAAACTCGAACATTTTTTCCATTATCAAAAGGTAAGCTCTCCAAACCTGGAACTGAGGTAGGTCTTACATAAAGTACATGTGAAGTCAGGTATTTTTTACGGTGACGAACTTTGTCGATTATCGCTTTCTACTACGTAAGTGGATACGATCGGCGGACAATTTATTACTCCGACAACAAAGTGCGGTGTTCTAAACAAGACAAAGGAGGCTAGCAAAGTGAAACAAAAGAGGCAGTGGTTGCAGGCCCATTTGGCAAATCGGCGGCGAATATAGGCTATCTGGACATGAAATCGCTGAGTTTTCTCTGAAACGTATGGTTTAAATAATGTATCAGTAGGTTTTCGTCGGGGCTGCCGCCCTGTTTTGCCAGCCGCTCCGCCGAATAATCTCTGACTGACTTAGTTGAGGTGGTGATCAGTGCTCGGGCAATGGGTGACCATCTGCAAAAAATTAACATCTGTCTGCGCTGCCCCCGCGCTCCGCCAACCATAAGTTCAGTCTTTCTCCAGTATCTAGTGGACAATCACCTGTCTCGGCTAGACGCGAAAATGTGTTTACGAACGACGGCCAAAATTGCTGCAGTACCACGAAATTGCCTTTTGGAACTACTACGTCAATGAAGCAATTGTAGTAATCAGAAAATGGAAACTTACAAATTCCTGAGTGCTTCTCAGCGCAAATTTTCCTGAGGCTCTCTCCCATAGAGAAAGGTGAAGATGGGGATTTCCTCTAGTTCTGCACACTTCAGAACAAAGGTCCGCCAGAGCTTTCCCATATTTTTCGCAAAACGCGACTATTGCGGAACTCTGAAATTTGCCTCAAAGATATACCATACTCCCCACTTATCATGGGATCAGAACAAGTAGATGATGGAAGACGTTTGTCATGTGTCTGAAATTTCAAGTAGGAAATCGTTCTGCGGAGCTAAGAGACTGGATAGTTAATCGCGCGGTCTTCCTTCAAAGTGCGCGTCAGCGCATCACTGTTCATTGAGTGCACTACCAGTAGTAATATCAGCTGCCTCTACTTTGGAAACTGTTTCACACCAAAAAAATATCACCTTTATTTTCCGTCCTGTTGCCGCTTCAAGATGACAAAGTTAAAAACAACAAACTCACGTTTGAAGAAGATAAGCCTTCGTTAGAGACATAATGGAAACGGTTTTTAGATTATGAGACTATTCTGGGTCAAAATTTCATAACGGGTTAAACTGACACTATGCTCCTTCCATGCGAATCAACTGAAGAGTTAGCAACTAAAAGGGAGGGCAATCCGTTATCCATCGACTGAAAGTAAATTACACAAGATGTACTTGCTTCCGAGAAAAAACTTTACAGCAACAGATGAACATAGGCATCAGTGCTTTGTACGAAGGTCAAAAGCGAATCTATTGATGAATTCCGGTTCGAATTTGACTCAGTCGAAATGGTCAGCTGAGATGAAGGATGTTCGCAGTTATTGGTGCGAACTTCCGGCACCTAACGGCTATTCGACAAACTGGACTGTCTGTAAGAAACGCGATTTTACATCAACGCATCAAAAGAAAGCAAACGTAGGGCAGGATCGGATACGACGTGAGATAGAGCCAGCGGCCGCAAATGTGTCCACCAGAAATGCCAACGGTATACCATGTGGATGGATAAGGGACCAGTACAGTACAAACCAAATGGTGACTGACGGGTAAACAAGCATCAAACACAAACGACAGTTTGATGGGATTACCGGCGGATTTCATCCCCAGACTGCGAATTAAGCTTGCCAACGGCTGATGCTTAATAACTACGTTTTCTCTCCGAAACCTGCGACGCCTAGCAAACACGGTTATTTGATCTTAATATCTTATTAACTTAAACAAACAAATGCAAAAATTATATAACTGACAATAAACATAACAGCAGATTCTTGCTATGTATTTTTAAACAGCAACGAATAGAAAATTCCGCAAACAATCGATTACATTAGAAGCGTTATCGTAAGTGTTACTTCGGCTTATCCGGTGCCATGCTTAACATAAAGCAACTCGGAGCCTTGCGAGAACGACATCGGATTTTTGAAAAATCCAGTGTGTTCTAAGTATGTTTCCGGTCAGAATCCTCTTATCACAATTTCACCGTTTTATCCTTCAGAAGTCTGATTGTGGATCGCTTTTAGCTTAAAATACATGGTGACAATAGGTATTAGTGCTGATTAGTGCTGATTACCTGTGCCGCAATTCGTTTGAGGTAAGTTACATAATGACTCATCTTTAAATGTTAATTTGTTTTTAAATGCGAAGCTCAGTATTTCCTAAGTATCAAGCGAATGGTGCATTCAGATTATGCAAAAGACTTTGAATGCAAGTGCGTGAAAAACTCTTTTTTAAAATTCCATTTTATTGTGTGATAAGTGTAAAATTTTTGAAGCGTGACAGCCATGGTTAAGGCGTCGTGCATAAGGTTGCGTTCGTGAACGAGGCACTTTGTAAATCGTTCAATTAAAAAATAAAGGAACATTAAGTGAAAAATTTTTTATATCTGAGGAAGTTTCTGTGTTAAATAGTAACATGGACCACATCTGTGTCCCTGAGCGCATCCCTCTGTTGGGGGACAAATGCTGTACTTAAAAAGTCACTGAAAGCAATTTGTGATAAATTTTAGTCCATGTCTTTAGCTTGCGCAAATCAATTAGGCTGAAGTATTAAATTTTGATTCATTGTCAAGAATGGCCCCAACATTATAAATCGTAATTTTTACTCATGTCCCTATCCAAGCATTGCTCCTTCAGACCGATAATTTGTAATGACCACGCGTGTTCCAGTAGCAGATTTAGCCGACCACATGTTTGTCAGTTAAAGGTGCGGGTCTGTTGAGGTGTTTCTTTTTACTTAGTTCTCAGCGTCTTTACCGCCTTATACTTCAACAAACTAGTGAACGACTTATAAAGACAATGTACTGTCCCGAATTAAACAAAATCATCCGTAAAAGTAGCAAGGGCCTGTTGCGCATGTCGGACAAAGGGTACTAATGTCTTAGCGGTATACTCATGAACAGGTAAAACTCCAATTATCTTTCCTAAAACTTTAGAAAATGGAAGGCAGGAATATTCACCCGGAAAATCCACAACAGATCAATTTTAGAGTTATTACTTACTAGCAGACCACTGAATAAGCAGTTTATTTTCGTCAGTGGTAGTTTTTCATGCTCATTTTACCCTGAAATTATGGCTCATTATTATTTGTGGTCGATTCAGCTTTCTTTAAAATATAGTAAACAAACAAAGGACTACGTGACCATGGTAATTTGGAAGTATTAATTGAGTATAAGTGAGTATTAATGGGGCCAAAATTCAGGTGGTCATTTGGACTTCAAAGACGTCCTGAATATGAGCAGCTTCTGAGGTCACTCGAAATTCAGATTCCGTCTAAGCCAAGACAATGCTGGTTCCGGGATTGCGTTAGCTTGTTACTTCCCAAGATTTGGTCATGTAGCATATTATACTACTTTCTGGATTCCTTTTAACCCAAAGACTGTCACAGATAATTTGTTGTATTCTTTTATGGATGTTCTGCATGGGCTTCACATGTACTTACATGAGCACTCATTCGGTAATTACAAGCATAATGTGTAACCAACATCCAAGCTTTTTCACCATTTGGAACTTTTATTTTTCCAGTAATATTATTATTCAATGATGTTACCCACGTTAACATTTAAGAAATCAAGTCCGACAAGCGTACGCTTTCTATTATTCAGCATCAGGCCTGTACGGTAATACAAGGCAAGGTAGAGTAGTAAAGGTTAAACAGCCAATAAAAGAAAGCATGGGGGCGAATGATGAAGACGTTCAGAGGTCAGGGGTCAGAGTCTGCTTCTGTCAGGGTCCTAGGGAGGGGAGGGCAAAAGGTGTCTGGCAGTTAGCTGTCTCTGATTTCTTGCTCAGCGAACCAAACAGCAAGCGCGAAGTTAGGCCAAATGTGAATCCAAACTCGGAAGAACCCACGACGGACACCCACGTAGCCACATTGCAACTCGGGCCGGTGGAACGTGCAGTCATCAATACTGCCGCACCAGCCACTACTCCGACAGACTGGGATAAGTGCAATCAGGGGGAGGACGCGAACGCGGGTGCTGGCCTCCAACGTTCAAACGCCGTCCCCCGAGGAGAAACCCACAGACTGACAGCAGTCACCCTCCCCTTTCGCCCTTCGACTACAGAAACGATCCTTGTGCGTATGCGCGCGATGAAAGCCAAAGCCGATTAATGAATCCCGGTGTGCACTGTTAAGATAAACCCCTATAATTAACGCCGTGTTAACATGGCCGTAATGCCTCCCCCTCCCAGTAAATACCAAGACGTGACACCATACTAACCTCCGACAATAGAAACTTGCCTTCTTCTGAAAGGCCAGGACAATATACCTATGATTCCTGAGATCGTTTCTTCTTCTCCTCAACTATCCAACGTTTCATTTGAAACAAAATTTGCGAATGAATAGCGTCAGAATTTCTACAGCCACCATTTGCGACGTAGAGGAAAACAGTATTCGGTTATCTTGTCGTTTTTCCCATTTTCTCGAACGCCGTTTCCACCTAATTTCGTATGCTGGCTGTGCGCAGTTAACGCGTTTGCCAAGCTCAGAAATCATAAGCTGTTCCATTGAAATTTTCAAAGATATCATATAGTATCCACGCTCAACAGAGACTAACTTTGAGTGAATTAAGGTCCAAATGCCACGATAGTTTACTGAAAAATGAGTGTTATCAGAATAGGCGCAGAAATATCGCTTAAAAAGCTTTTAAGTGTGTAAAAGGAACTTTTAAATAACGTCTGCCACAGGTCGCGCATTTTTACGATTCACGTAATTTCTTTCTAGAGTCCTGTTAAGCTTTTTAGCAGGCTTTCTGGATTTCAGAAAAGTTGGGCGTTTGCTCAAAAGTGATCTGCGCATCTGGAGGAAAAAGGAAAGTAAATCCATGGTCAACGCTTTAATAGGTCATTACCAATCCAAATATACCTCACGAAACGACATTTTCAGGCATCGTTTTGCCGAAAATGAGCAATCAGTTAGAAGTTACACCGCGGAAAATCCTGTAATCGGCGCGTATTAATCTCCAGCAGGGGGAGAGGAGGTCTAAGCACGATTATAAAAATGTTTTTACTAAATTTTAATTATTTGCTCTTATGCGTCATCAGTGTGGATATCTTGCCCAGTGTATCTAATCGGCATGTCTCTCTATACAAAGACTTACTACTTCACACTCTTCAAGTTTAATAATTTCGTCTTAAAACTAACATAAACCACTTTTGTAGACCAGCAATCAGCAGGCGTGGGTGATTATTGTTGTTAAAACAGTGTTGGACTCAAAAGTTTCAGCCTATACTGAAATAGTAAATTATGCGTTAGTAGTTGCAACTGTGAAACCATGAGGACATTGTTGTCCGCGGCGCCCGAGATTGCCCACATCGTTACTCGTATTTTTGCTTGTTGAATTCGGGCCCTAAATATTATTCGGTCAGGGCGTTCCGTTATTAAAATCTGTACAAATTTCTGCCACTAACTGGATGTACATACAAACAAAATCAAAAAAGCTTTTTTTGGCTCGGACAGATAGATCACCTTAATAATTTCGCAATTAGTTGTTTATCTTTCATTGTCCCCTTTCTGTCCCATGTTCAACTTCGACAGCTCTAAGTGAACAGACTTATGGGCAAGAGCGAGCCAAATAATGAACAGTTCCATTGCATGTAGGAGGTTCTTACCTGCTGTCTACTCAATAAGCACTCGACAGCTTACATCTTTGATCGTTAGCAAAACAGAAACTAGGATTGAGAATTTTGCACAATACCCGTGGGTAATCTGCAGCTAAAAAAGTGCAGTCCCATCCCTAGCCATACAGCTACTCAGTCAATTACCTGGCGAAAAATAGCAAATTGTTTAACATTGACTATTGGAATATTCAATTCGTTTTTAGAGTAAACAGTAACCCTCGACTATGATTAATAATGAGCGAAATCACGTACTCGTTTCGCTGCTGTCTTGGTGGCTCCTGAAAGCGTCAAAGTGTTACTGTTATTATCCAGATTTCCAAGCCGGCCGGAATTGTCAGTATTAGTTAGTGCTGATAGTCAAGATTTGTCAGAGGCAGTTTCTCCGAAAGTTTCCTAAGTATTAGAGATGCTTGACTGCAGTGAACTACCGAATGCTTTACCGTCTTCAGGATTTTAAAACGAATTACTGAGTCTTTTGAATGTAAAAAGTTTTCGAGTTAAAGCAGAGGTAAATAGTGTGTTGACCTTTTTTGACGCAAGTAAGTGGCATTGGATTGTTCAACGAGAATGCATTTAAAATGTAGCTGTACCCACTACTAGCGCCCGCGCTTTGAAACAACTTCATTCATTTCCCTAGAAAATAAAGGTAATAACATGACATTCGTAATACAAACAGCAAGACCTACTGATTTCGGAACAAGGCATTAATGAAACCTTTGAATTTTCGAATGCCAAGAAAACAAAATTTAAACGGAAAAGCACTATGTTCAGAATCCATATAATAAACGCAGAGATCATTGAGACAAGTTTTTTTTGATGCCGGGAACTATGCTAAGCTTTATATATCAAAACAGATGCCCTTTGTTTGAAACTGGACCCAAAGGAAAGCAAGCCCATAAAGAAAATCTAGCTATAATGATTCTACTCATTTCCCTAGGTCGTTCGCATTTTTATAATTTCGGGTCATCGCTTCGTATAAAGAATTACCTTAGCTCACTTTTAAGAGGCAATTAAACTTATGTTTGCGTTCAAAATCCATTTTATGATTTTGATCCGATCTGCCCCAGAATACACTTAGCTTATTGCCATAAACACATTCCAAAGCGATTATAGAGTGTAAAAAACAATCTGTACGGAGGCTTAATCAAAAAGCAGCCGTTTCACACTGACTACATGCTGAATACATAAGTGGTCTTAGGGTCCTCTACCGCACACAGACAGCCAGACTTCAATGCTTGCGCTTGATCGACATTGCACTGCCCCGGTAGCGAACTTGTGCAAAAGTGTCCCTTCGCTTCTTAACCCAAAATCGTGGCCAGAACCTATGGTGTGTCTGACTAGCACCTCATGTTCCTCAGTTTTTTTCTAGCTCATTTCTTACTCTATAAGCCATAACGCACTTATAACATTTGTACATATCTTGCCCGGCGTTTAGTCTTTATCATGCGGTAATTGCTCCCGGCCGTTTATACGGGAACGGTCCATGGTGCTTGCACATGCGAGGGCCGTTTGGAATCGAATAAGACCTACGGACGTTTGAGGACGTTACTAAAGGTAGCTTTCTTCGCAATTTCGTTCTTTTAATTAGAACATTCCAAAAAGAGTACTGTTATCTGCCTATGATGTTCTGCGTTGCCTACGATGATAAATTATATCTTGCGTTTTGCTGTTCACACACTTCTGACTGTACTTCAGAATTGCAGTTATTTGTTACTCGCACACATCCCGGAACTATACCGAATAACGAACGTCAGCTATCTAAAATTCAGTGGCTGTTTTATGTCAAATTTAAAAAATCGAGTATACTTCGTCTCGAAAAAAAAACTTTGCGACATACCACACGATTGTACCATCGACGACAGTGAAACCCCGAGGGAATTTCAACTGGTTGATATCAACATTGGCACTATGAGGCGTTGGAAAACTAAAGTATAGCTTTATCCCTGTCAGTGGAGTTAAGCGAAAACTCAGCTAGATAGTAACGGGTACGCCGATAAAATATCGCTTGGTGAGGGAAAAGCAAGCTAAACATGTAAAAAATAACTTCTGATCTTATATTTTCTTCGCCAAAGTCTATATCCGTTGGGTGGCTCGGCAAAATGGTATTTTCTTAGCATCAACAGCAGCGAGATATCTGTCTAATCCGGATAAATTAACACTGCGCAAGGGCAGTACGATAAGAGACACGGCAGCTAGGAGCTATTTGCCAACGGCTAACATCTAAAGATTCTCTAGCATATAATTAAGTGACAGATAAAAACGATCATCTAACTGTAATAATGACATATCAGTTTAAAACTGTCACTACACTGGACGCCTAGCCAGCGGCCAGCATTGATCTCACTCACAAAGGTCATTTTGCGCTTCAAAATTTTTTTCAAATATTATAAGTTTCATTTCAGGTCTTTAGTGTTTTGAGAGGACAGAAAAATTTTTTTAACCTAAATAATTCGGTTAGTGACGTTTGCCTTCTATAGAACATGCATTTGTTAACATGAGGTCTTTTATTTTCAGGATGTTATGTAAAGTAATTTTGGCATTGTGACACGAGGTTACTTCTTCTCTCATTTCTGCTTAACCTATTATATGCACGTTCCCTAAAGAGTTTGATAGTCATTTCTTTGAATCTCTGCGTAAATTGTAGCAGGGACGAGCATGAGAATAAAGCTCAAACGGATGAAACTCGCGAACCCATATGATATACTATGATACTTACAATATGATGACTGTTTTAAGGCAACATTCACATACGCCTTCCGCAAGTCCAGGTTTGCGATACTTCTGCATTGTAAATCTTGCGCCGGATATAGGTTAATAAATGTTCATATAGACGAATTCCTCTTCAACTGCCTTATTCTCCCTATTAGATAGTCAGAGGTGTCGGAGATAATCCCTGTTTGACCAATGACCTGGCATTGAAAGTTAACTGAATTGAGATTATGCCTAATTCATGTTTTTTTATTACATACCTTAATGGATTTTCTATTTGTGACCTCCTCAGTGAGGATTAAATTAAGGTTAGTTATACTCTGTGCCTAGCGCACTATAAGTTCATTTATATCCTGTCATCTTAAATCGTTAGAAAATGAAAAGTTATAGCCGAATTTATGTCTGTATCTTCAGAAACAAAGAAGCATGAGAAAAAATTTTTCCATAAGGGCTATGAACTCCCCAAGCAAAAAAGTAAAGGAAGCTATCTTTGATTATTTATCAACAATAATTTAAAGCTTTAGCGCGTAGTACGCAGAGGAACAACGACTGCGAGATCGTAGAAGAATGTCCGCCATGCACATCATAACTCCCTAAATAGTGGTAACATTTTAATGAACTTGCTTTCGAATGTCCATCGCTTGAGCAGCATCAATCGCGCCATGTTTTTTTCTTTAATTCTGCCCAGAAGTTGAGTGAGCACCCGTCTGCGCGCACGCATGCCATGCAGCAGTCTATTTCTTTGCTAGAACTGAAACATGGACCACACAAACGGTTATTCTTTTGTGAACTGGATTTAAGAGCAGTGTTAATGGACCACCACAGCTAGGTTCTCTCTCAGGGTTTACTGTACCCAGCCGTTTTAAATCCTAATTTAAGGATTAATAATGCACCAAACTGGTGGAGAAAAACCCCCCAAGATCAGCATAAACCTCTGTTCCCTTTCCCACGACGAGCAAGCTACAAGTCCGGGTCAAGTCTATTGGAGGTGAAATCGGGTGCGGTTTCAAGCGTAGCATACAACTGCCGCAAATCGCGTGTACCAGACCTGAGGCCCGCTCAATATCCCAGAAGCAAACTAAACTAGCCCAGAGCGCAGAGTGACGAGGACTGGCACAATTTCGCGCCAACAGGGACGCTCTGAAAACCGACCCTTGGTCCCCATGATAATCATTTCCGCCGATTGGCAAGGTTCCAATTTAGGATGTTTTCTCCCCTGTAGTAGTGGATAGAATCCGAACATGGATGCTCTATCTGCCTCCTTGTGGTAGAATAAAAGATTGAGCAAGCGTAAATGATCTCGAGACGGGCCAAAATAGCTGATGCGCGCCACACTGATTTAGGGCTGTTGAGTTCGGAAACAGCAGCCTCGCCTTTCTTTAGGTGACAGCATCTAGGAAAAATGAACTTGCAGTCACCGAACAAATAAGCTGTAACGGGCAGGTAAAAAATACTACTGCATCAAAATTTCATATGTGCTCTAAAATCAGCCTGTCCTTATTGGGGAAAATCGACCAGTTCTTTCAAAAGGGGAGGGTTAACATTGGTTATTTAAACGGCAATACTGACCTATGTGGCCACCTAAACAAATATGGAATGAGAACGTTCCGCCTAAGTAATAAGGGTGGGTCCGCGCATAATTATGAAAAGGTCAAATATTCCCGCGTCCTAACATCAACAACAACCTTAATATTAAACCAAACTGTTACCTCAATTTTAACCCTAAACCTTAATTCTGCACTAACACTGCCTTTATCTTGACCCTAAACTTGATCTCAACTTACCTTACCATTAACTTTAAATCTAACTTTAAACCTGATCCACAACTTAACCATAATTTCACAGGAAGTTGACTTAAAGCCGCCCGTAGTGCGTACAGTTCTTGTTCTCGTGGCCTGTTTAGGGGGCCATTTAAGTTAGCCTTGCCATTTAAACTACGCAGAGCGAACAATCTCCGGGTCTAGTGGTAGACAGCTCAAGGATTCGGTTAGGCCACAAAGCAACCAAGAAATGCGAACTTAAATATGAGCTCTAGTGGGAAGCTGTAAAGAAGAAGGGCAATCGTTGTAACAAGAATTTTATGTGCAGTATTCAATGAAGAGATTGCTGAGTATTTGACCATGCGTGTACTGCGCGGGGAGAATACTGCTTTTAGTGGCAGTATCCGCGAGCCGGTTCGCTGAGTAATTATCATGCCAATATTCAACACCGCTGATGTAAATGCGGAAGAACAAGCTATCATCAATCTCAGTACGGTGGCTGATGATTATTGTAGGTAAGTGGTTGCGTGGCCGCTTTATTATGTAAAGACTGCATCGCTTGGCTTCCATTACCAGTCATGGATTGACTTCGGTGATAGGTCCGAGTGAGAATTTAAGGCATCAAGCAAGTACATTTCTTAGCTCAGCAATCGTATTGTCTTCTTCTCAGTCATGTTGTTTCTTTACCGCCGTCGCTATATACAACCCTCTTCCTGCGCGCATAATGAATCCATAGTAGGATAAATAAGAGGACTAGATAGTAATTAAGGTACAATCGTCAAACATGCAAATCACCCGATCAATACGCTCCAAAAACTGCTTGTTGCACT
Organism: Spirometra erinaceieuropaei; assembly: GCA_902702965.1. NCBI lineage: Eukaryota > Metazoa > Platyhelminthes > Cestoda > Diphyllobothriidea > Diphyllobothriidae > Spirometra > Spirometra erinaceieuropaei. Next base: position 2,024,179 of record CACRXP010000036.1, on the reverse strand, counting down.
CCCTGAACGCAGTTAACCACCATTGGTTGGCAGACGGATGCAAAATTTTGTTGCTACATCTGACGAACTTCAGCCACATTTTGATGTTAATAACAGAACAAGTTAATTGTCTCCATCCACGATGGCTGCCTTCATCATTTGAGTCGCACGTATTACGAGTTCCATTTAGCTTTTATTTCATTGGCCTTGTCTTTGAATGCAGACGCAGTCGAAGGCCCTATGCGAATCAGTTGAAAAACACTAGTTGGGGACTCCAGGGTGTGGATATATTTTCAAAGCAAACTAACGGAAACGGTAAGGAGCACGATTGTGGTGCATAAACGGATCCTAGCCAAATCTAAGGCGACAGTACTGGCCTTCAAGACTGTGAAATTCCCAGGGGATTTTTAATCATTTTTATCAATTACTGTGGTTTACGATATTTGCAAAGACGAAAATTTCCAAAAAACCAAATAAACAGATTAAATACTCCTGGAGCCCATTTTAAAATCACAGTCGCAATGGCACGTAAGTCGAAATCAGCGAAATATTTGCAGACTATATGGTCTAAGAATTCGCCATTTGAAGAAATGTACACAATAGTCATGTAAGAAACCTAGCGAGTATGGAGAAGTTCCCTTTTAAATAATTAACGTAGGATTGGGTTATATGGCCAGCTACTTTGGGACCCGGTCTCGTGAAATTTGGGCTTGAAGAGGCCAGTCAATATTCCTTGGATTTTGATACCTGGCGTGGCAGCTCACCCAGACAAGGCAATCTGCATTTTCACGGCACCTTTGAGAGGGACTTGCAAAATAAAGCTTAATAAGAATTAAAAATATGACTTTTTGAAGACGAAGACTGGCTCTCCGCAAGAGGTTTCTTTAAGTGATGACGTTTCAAAGAGCTGGGTCGGCTCTTCATTGTCAAAGCGTAAAATGCACGAAGTCGATCGGTCACCTCCATTCCACAGCAACTAGCGATAAACGTGGTGGACCAACAACTGGCAGAACGTTATGAGGAGAGAGACAAACTCCCTGAAGTCTGAGCATCTGCTCGAGCTTCTGTGATACTGTCTCAAGACCTATTTCACCTTTGGCGGACAAATGTACGAAAAAATAAAAGGCACTCCTATGGGCTCCCCTATATCAGGCCTAATCACTGAAGTAGTTCTTCAACGGGTAGAACATTTGGTGTTCACCAAGAATCAACCAAAGTTCTGGGCCCGCTATGTCGATGACACCGTCGTTGTCAAAACAACTGACACTGAACACCTAAAGGAACTACTGAACTCGGTTGACCCGGATATCCAGTTTACGATGGAAGCAGAAACAAACAACCAACTGCCTTTCCATAACTTACTTGTGCGCCGGTGTACCACTGGACAGCTGCGAACTACAGTATTCCGAAAATCCACCGACACGAGACAGATCCTACACTTCAACAGAAACCATCCTCTGTCTCACAAACGTAGTTGTGTCCGCACTCTATTCCAAAGAGTCGAAACACACTGCAGCACACCAGAAGATAAAAGGGCCGAACGATTGTACCTTGTGCACCTATTTGCAGCCAATGGTTATCCCAGGCATTTCATCTAGAGAAGCAGACGTTGGGCGCCCAGACAACGGCCAAATGAGCAGCAACCCGAAGTCTGGAGGGACATTCCTTACGTTACAACCCACCAGAGTAGGCATAGTCCACAAGCAACAATTCAACCTAAGGACCCATTGCCACCCACTGAAACCTCAGCAGTCATCTACAAAATAAATTGCAATGAGAGTGACTGCAACTATGTGGGCGAAACCGGGCGGAAGTTGCAAACTCGCCTACAAGAACACAAATCGGCCACTTGGAGGTTAGACCCTAACTCTCAACTAGCAACACACGTTGGGGAAACGGGGCATACTTTTGATCTCCAGAGGACTACCATCTTAGGCCGAGGCAACACAGAAACAGAACGGCTAACTCTCGAGGCGTGGTTCTCCGATGCCCACTATATCAATAGGCATCTGGACCTTCCTGCAGCTTACAAAGTCCTACGTCATCACAATCGTAGAGTTCAGGACCAAACAACCACACCGGACTTAAGAAGGTCGCACGGAGATAGCCCGACGCTGAGTTTTCTCCGTGAGGAAGAAGAAGAACCGCCAGAACGACCGCCCGACTGAAGTCCAATCAGTTCCCCCCGACGGAGTGGTGACACGCAAAGCACACAGGCAAAACGCCCGTCAACCATCTCCCGACAGGCAGAGACAGCGAGAGGAAAAAAAATCGATCAGCCTGAGGCCGGCCAACACAACTGCCACTTTCAATTACATTTCTGATCGATTAAGTGCATTTTACGCTTTGACAATGAAGAGCCGACCCAGATCTTTGAAACGTCAGCACTTAAATAAACCTCTTGCGGAGAGCCAGTCTTCGTATTCAAATAATCAACTCGGATATCTCAACTTTGCTAATCTGAATATGACTTTTACATCATAATTTAGGGCTACCAGGATTCCTGCTAGTTGTGGAAACAAGAGTTTAGAATTGTTGCTAATTGTGGTTCACCTAAAAATCCAGGTCCCCAGTAGAAGGAAAATAGTCCGTGAGAGTTAGATAATAACTGCTGATTGTGAAGGTTTGCATTTAGTATTACGCTGCTACCGAGCAACAAGGAGATGCCCTCTTAAAGAAGGAGACACGATCGCCGGGACAAGAGCTTTATTAGCCTGATGTTTCGGATTCCTACTCGAATCCATCATCAGAGACACGGGTGGTTGCTGCACAAGGGGCTGCGGTATTTATAGGATGCCGCAGCCATGCTACCGCATACCTATGAACATTCACGGCTCCCCCCTTCACCCGGGATCGTCGCAGTTGGTGTAATCACTGCTCGATGGCCGACATTCGAGTCGATAATTGCTGCAATTTCATCACGTGCGTTGGATGTTGGCGTGATGATTGCTCGACCATCTGACGCACCGACCCCGGTGTTGGAAAAAGTGTTCACCTCGGCGCTCCCAGCATGGCTTGTTACTCCGCCTAGGCTATCCTCCGCAGGAGCAGATTCGTACCGATCTCACCCATGAACTCACAGGGACTCCAACGTACCGACTGGCTAAGTGGCTGTACCGGCGTCTCAAGTTCCTGACCGCTGAGTCAAACAGCACGGTCTCTTCGTCAGCACAATTCCAGGAGAAACTCAAAGGGGTAAGCATCCATCCAAATGAGGTCATGGTATCTTTTTATGTTACATCCATTTTACTTCTATTCCCCAGGACCTGGCGATCGAGACAATTGAGCTGCTACTACAAAGCAAATATGATGAAACGGAGAACCGTCTTGGACACGCCCAAATCCTTCAGCTGCTGAAGCTCTGTCTCAGGACGTACTTCACGTTCAACGGGACAATCTACGAACAGGTGAAGGGCACACCAATGGGTTCGCCGATTTCGGGATTCATCGCCGAGGCGGTCCTGCAACGGTTAGAATCGCTGGTCTTCCAACACCACAGACCGAAATTCTGGGCCCGGTATGTGGATGATACCTTCGTCGTCATCGAACGGGATCAGGTGTTGACATTCCAAGAACATCTCAACGCCGTCTTCCCGGACATTCAATTTACGATTGAGGAGGAAGAGAACAATCAGCTGGCCTTCCTGGATGTCCTCGTATGCCGCAAAGATTGTGGTGAATTAAAAACCAAAGTGTTCAGGAAAGCTACAAATACGATGCAAGTACTGAACTTCAACAGTAACCACCCAATCAGCCACAAACGCAGTTGTGTAAGGACGCTCTATCGGCGTGTCGAAACGCACTGCAGTGAGCCGGAAGACAAAATTGCCGAACTACAATACCTCCGACGGGTCTTCAAGGCCAATGGCTACCCGCGCAACTTCTTCGACCGGTGCATACGCAAAAGAGACGAAAGGCCTAACCGCACGGACACCAAATCTTGGCGGACACTTCCGTATGTGAAGAACGTTTCGGAAGCTGTCGGCCGCCTTCTCGCACCACTTGGGGTTGGAGTGGCACACAGACCGGAGGCGACCATCAGGCGTCTGGTCATGAAACCGAAAGACCCACTGCCACGGCTAGAAACGTCTGGAGTCGTTTATCGGATCTGGTGCAGTTGTGGACAAAGCAACTACGTCGGAGAAACCGGAAGACAGCTCCGAACGAGAATGGCCGAACACGCGGCAGCGGTGCGCAGAAATGACGCCAGCTCTCAAGTTGCGGCTCATTCGACGAGAGCCGGCCACACATTCAAATTCGATGAGGCCGAAATTCTCGCAAGAGGTGACAACCGCGTGAGCCGGGAGCTACTGGAATCATGGTTTACTGGCCCCCAGTCCATCAGCAAGTGCAACGATCTTCCCACTCCATACTGCGTGCTAAAACTTCGCCTAGGCGGAGTAACAAGCCATGCTGGGAGCGCCGAGGTGAACACTTTTTCCAACACCGGGGTCGGTGCGTCAGATGGTCGAGCAATCATCACGCCAACATCCAACGCACGTGATGAAATTGCAGCAATTATCGACTCGAATGTCGGCCATCGAGCAGTGATTACACCAACTGCGACGATCCCGGGTGAAGGGGGGAGCCGTGAATGTTCATAGGTATGCGGTAGCATGGCTGCGGCATCCTATAAATACCGCAGCCCCTTGTGCAGCAACCACCCGTGTCTCTGATGATGGATTCGAGTAGGAATCCGAAACATCAGGCTAATAAAGCTCTTGTCCCGGCGATCGTGTCTCCTTCTTCAAGATTACTTCCTGGGACGCGTCTCTTCGCTTCTATTGGATGCCCTCTTATCCATATTTATCGTCAGTCTGGGTTTTGCACACTCGTAAATGTAATGTTTTCCTTGCTGTGTGCGTTTCGTATATAGTAACCTTAGGCATATACTGGTTGCCTACAAGGGACCGTTGAATTTTCATTTGGACTGAGTTTTGCCAGCTGAAATTCTTCCTTTTAAGTGGACTGCATAAGGAATTTGGTTTCGTGTCTACTGAAATATCGGAAATGTCTGACCGACCGGTATTTGTAAATAGGATTCAACCGATTTAACCTGTAGATATCTCACTTATGTTTTGCATCTTACATCCGCTGCTTGGCCGCCTCATCTCTTTCGTGTTTCTTTACAGAAGTGTTCGGTGTCAGAACTCTTGTTTTTGTTTACGTCCGACGGAAGCCCTTGGTTGAGTCCTCTTGTGTTTGAGATATGTACCAAGAAATCACAAACGGTTAAATTGTTCTACTTTCATACCACGTAAGAGGCCTGTCCAAAGTCGCTTCAATGATTTTGAGTAGAGTAGTAAGAAAGCTCTCTCTCTGTTTGTTTTTCATTTAATGGCAGACCATGAGAACCTGTAGGACATGTCCCATGATGAGTTGCACTTCCTCTCGAGACTTTGTCGAGGCCAGAAAGATTGACTGCTCTCCTATACCGAAAGGCAACTAAAGCGACTGTAAAAACACCGGGCTCCTTCTCTTGCATGCGTGCAAATCACGTACTTTTATTATCAATATAGACGTCTGTCATCAAGGTTAGTGAGGATAACTCGGGTTCACCTTTCATCTAACTGGCAGCAAGTGTTTAAATTCGTGTCAGTCAGAGGGCGAAATCCAGGTAATTTGTCAATTACAGGCGAGATGCTGTTTGCAATACAATGATTCCTCCTCGATCACAGGGTTGAATCCAGAACTACCGCGATAAGTGAAAATCGATGAAGTAAAAATCAACCAGGCAAACTAACTGATGAAACATTGCCAGAAATCGAACGGTCTGTCAAGTAAGCGTTTGACCTTCACTGTTAGGGTCTCTCTCGATCCCATTCTGGCCAACCGCCAGCTTGCTACTGGCGACAATGAAGTTTGTGTCACAGGACACATAACACGTATCACACATAAACAGTTCACTACAGTAGGTGGGCTAACTCATGCGAAATATCGAAATGCGTTTTTGTTTCGAAAAGATAACCTTAATAGGGTTGTAAAAATCACCATCATGCAGCGTAATTGTATAATATTTCGGTTATCTCAGGATGCTGGCTTTTGAACGAACTTCTGTCTGACTGAATACAAAAACCAAACTCTATAAAATGACAACTTATGTAGCGTGCATTTTTCTCATTGATTTTTGATGTTTTTAAAATTTCAATTATATTTCATGGAAAACATGCATAATAATATTTATTTGTTTGCTCATCCTGTAGAAAACTACGTCTTCTTCCAATTTTATACTCGAAAGAAGGGTATGCTTCGGTTTTAAAAAGTTTCTAATTGTGAGATTTTTTAATACCGTGAAATGGCCGTTCATAAAACGTCATATCTCTGCGTTTACCAATGCGGCTCGTAAAGTAAACAATATGGATCAAATCTACTGTTAACTTTTACGAACCCTATATAGTCCCCCCTTAATAATGTAGAGAAATGTATGGTTTTCCGTACTAGGGAAACATGTGGCTTGTACTTTGGAAACCCCGACCGCAAGTGTAACGGCAGGTCGAGTTCAAAATTATTCAGAAATTGGGAACGTTTTTTAAAACCGAATTATATTCTTCTTTCAAGTATTTAACTGGAAGAAGAGATAATTTAATTTTTAAAATCATCAAAAATCAATGAGAAAAATACATGCTTCACAAACAATCATTTTTTACAGAGTATTGTTTTTGCATTCAGTCAGACAGAAGTTCGTTCAAGAGCCAGCATCCTAAGATAACCGAAATATTATAGAATTACGCTGCATGATGATGGTTTTTACAATCCTATTAAAGTAATCTTTTTGAAACGAAAACGCATTTCGGAACATCGATTGACATTTCATGAGTTCGCCCACCTACTGTAAGAGTAGGCCAGGTCAGACGCAGACGGCTGTTTCACGGTCGTTACCGATCATCAGTACGTCATAGGCCATATGAATTGAGGTATACAAACATATCAAGCAAGCGCTTGACCCTCACTGAGGATCAGTAAGCACCGTAAAACGGCTGTCTACGTCTGGCCTGTTGCACTCTTAATGAGTTGCTAATGCATAAAATGGCTTCTTTTCCGCAGAATTTCTCGAATCAGCGAAATACCCATGAAATACGCTTAGAGATGCTTGCATATAAAATCCGGGATAGACTAAATCCGTGAAGGACGAAGACCGATATAGCGAGAGATCAATGTTCTAAAAAGGCCGCAGTCTATGCAATTCAAATCTGGAACCGTAAATATAAACCATCAGGCAGCCTCAAATTGACAAAGCGCCAAATAAGTCTAAAACGTAATACTGGTTATGATTTAAAGTAGGTTAGATAAAAACTCTTCTGTGGACTAGTAGTCGCGAAAGCGTACCCCACTTTCTTACTTCTTGCCTGTCCACGGTTGCCTTCTGTCTTTCGAATGGACTAGTCATTTCGCAACTCTGTCGGCCGCGTAATGGGAAGTATGGGGTGCCGAACTACTTCGCTGATATCTTGAAACCAATTCTTTCTTCGAGGACATGTGCGTCCAGACGCTCCGAAGTGATGGCACTGCTCTTGTCCCATCTGGCACCGACAATGCCCATTTCCAGACTTCGCATCCGCTTTTTATTTACCATGCTGTCAAATTATCATCTACGGCACCTGGTCCATTTTTTTAAATGTTAACAAAGATTCCGAAATGTGCTTTCGATTAGAAAGAATTACTCCGGTGGTGTTGTGGTGCCGTTTATTTTAAAACATTATTCAATACTAATTCAGTCCCATCAGGATGTCCTTTTTGAATGAATTTCTTTTTGGCTGTCTGCACAAGGCAAACCCGGCAAAAACCGACTCCTTAATTGTATACGAAACACAGTAAAATAATTAGTACGCTTCTTACGTCTTGCCGTTGGTAAGGAAAATTCTGCTTGTTAAAGACCAACCTATGCACCAGCTTTCTTGACCTGTCGAATGCTCTTGATGCCGCGAACTTTGACTGGTTGCGCAACATCGCGCTGAAAGTTGGATGCCAGAGACTGCTTGCACAAGTGGCGAAAAAACTGAGCGGTGACAAGTAGGTGCCCGTTACAGGAGATGGATAAGTTCCCGAAGCCCTTGCGACGGCATAATTCGTTTCTGTCATCTTCAGCCTCCTCTTATTCTTCATACGAAGGAAATTCCATCTTTAGGATCGGTACGTAACTAGCTTTAACAACTGAAAATGTGGAAAGTTATTCAACAGCCGGTGTATACGGACATAAACCAATCACAAGCTAGAATGCACGACCTTTTATTCGCGGACAATTGCGATGTGAGCACCAAAGCTGGGTTGGTATGCAACAGATTCTGCACAAATCTGCTCCCGGTTGATCAAACTTCAGACTAACTGTTAGCACGAAGAAGACTATGGTATGCAGTAATTGGTGTCAACCGTGCAATAAGATGAGAATCTGACGACTGTACATGGAATGTGCCCGTGCAATTATCGCGAATGCATGTGAGGGTGTCCAGTTATGGGTTCCACGTGAGGGTTGTAAAAGGCTCCATCATTTGCCTCGTGCAGATGTTAACTACGCCTAACCTCCCTTAACTGGCACACAACGCTCACATGTGGCTCCCAGAAGCCAGGTTCTGTCTAGGGGCCACAGTCCAAAACCGCCTCGACCAGCGGGCTAAACCGGTTGAGGATATCCGCTGCTGTATGTCTCCCAGTAACTCGGCTTCCCTTCTCATCCCCCCCCTACTCCAACTTTCGAAATTCCCATGAAGAGGACAACATGCAATAGTGTAGGCGACCCATGCTAACTCGATCGCTCTCCATTAAACCAGTTCGTGACCCTTAGAGGAGTTCGGCAGCCGTCTGGAACGTCTACGCAGTTCTATATGGGAATAATATTACTTACCCCATAGCGGGGAAGGGACTAGAAAAGGTACCCTAAACAAATGCTTGGGAATCACGCCATCTGCTAGGTAACCGTGACTCGTGGATGCAAAATTCGCGGGCAATGATCAACAACCACCCTCGTCCCCTACCCCTCCGCCCCCCCCCCACAGGTTGCTTGGATGAGTCCGCTCACACTTGCAGTCTGGAATTTTCGTTCCCTTTCAGACAATCTGAAGAGCAGCCGTCTGGAACTGAAGACAGCACTAGTCGCTCGCGGACTGGCGGGTTATATGGTGGGAAATGCTGCTTTCAACGAGATCCACCTCTCCGAACAAACCAAATGGAGTAGGTGGGTGCCGGCTATGACTTTTTTTGAGCTGTCGCTCGAAGGCAGACCAACGCGACTCAGGCTTCGCTTATGTCACTCAGAACGACATCGTAGGACGACTGCCCCGTCTGCCGCTGGGCTTTAATGATCGACCAACAACCCTGCACATTCCTCTTCAGGGATTCACATTCACCATCGTTATCAGCACCTGTAAACCCCTCCCCCGCCCCCCAACGACCAGTTCTTATGTGGTAAAAAACAAATTCTCCGAGCACCTGCACGCCCTCATGGCGACTCTACCGAAGGCGGGCAAGCTGGTCGCCCTTGGCGACATCACAGCCCGCGTCGGAACAGACCACTCTGCCTGGGAGGGAATGCTGAGTCCCCTATTGTCTCGACGGCTGTAACGAAAACGGTCTTTTTGTTCTGCGAACCTGCGAGAAACATCGCCTTCTGCTGACCAACGTCCTCTTCCGCCTTCCGACGCGGGAGAGGTAACGTGGATACGCACCAGATCTCAGCGCTGGCAGATGCTGGACTATGTTCTCATCCGGAGGCGAGATAGACAGGACCTGCTGGTTACCGACGCGATCTCTGACGCCGATGGCCGGGTGGATCACTGTCTCGTCGTCTTCAAAGTCAAGAACCGAATGCAACCTTGCAGGTGGCCACAAGACAAGCTACCACCAGACAATCAGAAGACTGTTTTGCTGAATATACCTGCTCACCGTCTCCGTCTCAGCAATCAATGGCTCAGCGACCAGAAGACCTACAAACCCCAGATGAAAACGCCTCCATGCATACTCGATGGTGCCAAATGCGGGACGCCGTCACCCGACCACCCTGAATGTCATTGGACGCGCACGTCGTCAGCATAAGGGCTGGTATGACAGAAAAGACGCAGCCATCGGCAACTCACTCATTGAAAGGAACGGGCTAAATAGAGCCTAAATTGACCGCCTAGCCAAAGCAGACAAAGCAGCCTTCTGCCGATAATGCCGCCCTGGGCAGCAACGGTTGCAGGAAATACCGCCCTCCGGGATGGCTCGCAGAACAGTCAACAGAGCCGCGCCCTTCTCAGCTTCCACCAAACAACCTTTCTAACCGTGAAGTCGCAGGCTCTGAAGCGCTAGGCCGAACACTTCAGAAGTGTCTTTAATCACGCATCAACCATCTCCGCCGACGCCATCGACCGGCTCCTCCAAGTGGAAATCGACATCTAACTGGATCTCCCCCTCCCACCCAGAGACCATCTGCGTTGTAGAACAACTATTCAGCGGGAAAGTACCAGGCTCCGATCCATTCCCACCAGAAATTTACAAGCACGGTGGCCACCGACTGATCGATCGCCTCCCGGCACTTTTCCCGGAGGTGTGACGACAAGCTTGGGTCCCTCAGGATTTCAAGAACATGACTGTCGTCCGTCTTTGCAAGCACAAAGGGAACCGGCAAGGCTGTCATAATCACAGAAGTATCTCGCGTCTCAACATCGTCGGGAGCATCTTCGCTCACCTTCTTAACAACCTTCTCAACCTTCTTAACAGTCACCTCGACCACGAACTTTTGCCGGAGCACAACCGACATGGTATTTACCGCTCGCCACCTTCAGGAGAAGTGCCAGGAAATGCGAACCCCCCTCTACACCACTCCCATGGACGTAACGAAAGCCTTCGATGCAGTGAATCTCAAGGGACGGTGGAAAATCACGCAGAAGTTCGGCCATCCCGAGCGATTCGTGCAAACGGTATGTCAGCTCCACGGCGGGATGATGGCGCGCGTCACGGACGACGGCGCTATCTCCGAGGCAGCCGCAGTGAACAAGGGAGTGAAGTATGGCTGTGTACTCGCTCCCACCCTCTGCCATGCTGCTGGACGCCTGTCGTGATGAGCGGCCCGCGATACACATCGCCTACAGAACTGACGGACATCTTCCCAACAGTAGTAGCACGCACGCCCCCACGCGACTATCTGCGACTACCGTCCACGACTTTCTCTTCGCCGACGACCGCACGCTCAAGATCACGACCTAGGCGTATGCCGCCGGATGCGCCAACTTCGGCCTGATCATCAACATGGACAAAGCGGTGTTCATGCACCACACGTAATCTGATAGGGAATACAGAAATCATGGAATCGATGTCAGCGGCAGCCAATTGCCCATATGGAAATTTTCACAGTCCGAATGCGGTGAAAAAAGTTTTTCGCAATTATTTGGCGAATACCATAGCCCTTTCGCATTTATGTTTAATTATTAGATTTATGAATTCTCCTTACTAAAACTGCAAGCAAAATTTCTACAATTTAACTATGCTCCCTTACATCTGTACCGTCTAAATGGAGTTTTCACTGCTTCTGTCGTTTACTCCAAATATACTGACTGATACTGACTGAAGTTAAAATCGTGGACAATTTCGTCTGTCTAGGAAGAAGACTATCGCACAGCACGGGGTCGACCACGAGTTTACCTATCAGATCTCCAAAGCCAGCCAGGCATTCGGCCGTGCGAGCCTCCGTGTGGAATCACCACGTCCTTCAACCAAACACCAAACTGCAGATGTACGAGGCCGCCGTCTTGACGACATTTCTGCATGGAGTAGAGACCTGGACCGTCTACACAAGTCATGCCGGGAAGGTCAACCACTCCCATCTCAGTTGCCTCCACAGACTATTGAAGCTGAGATGAAAAGACAGGATTCCGGACACGGAAGTCATGTGAAAAGCCATAATTCTTAGGATTCACGCCACGTTGGGGCGATTAAAACTGCGGTGGAGCGACCACCTGCTGAGGGTGGACGATACGGCATAGCCAAAAGACTCTTCTATGTAGATGTAACTACCGGTGCTCGCCGAAAGTGAGAACAAAGATGACGCGATTGCATATCAAACCGGAGACCTGGGAGAGCCTCACCCAGGACGGACCCGCCGAGAGAAGAGAAATGAGGACAGACGCAGCAATCTACGATGCAAACCAGATCGCTGCTGCCAAAGTCGAAAGGGCGGCTCGTAAGTCTTGGACGCCTTGGGCCCACAAAATTAACGGCCAACCTCTTCCAACATGCTCATTCTGTCAATGCACATTCCGCCCGTGAGACGGCCACGTCGGACACCTTCGGATGCTATGCAACAACAAACCGGCAACATCTACTTCCGCATCCACGAACACCTCCACTGTCACCCCTGGCTTAAACCCCAAGACGATGGCCACACCATCACCGACGATCGCACCCCGGATGCTATGCCGCCCTCGAACACTGGTACATTCCTTCCTGTCCCAAACTCTATATTGATCACGGCTACCACCGACTAAGCGACATTCGACGTCCCGTCAACTACTACTTGCCCCACCCGCGCTCCCATCCCCCGGCAATGTAGACTTGACCTCAACCTGTCCTCATTACGATTGCATATTCGCCCCACCTATCAGGCCTGTCGGCCAACTTCGAATACGTCGCATTGTAGCCGCTGCACTCGTGTCCGGAGCACGGGTAGGCTCGTCGCATCCGCCTCCACAGCCCGCACGGTACACGCGCGTTCACTTACTGCATGGGTCTATTTAGTCAAATGCGAACCTACGAATGCAGAACTCACGGCAATGTCGACATTCCAAACACACTCTACGTACCCAATCACTATCCCATATCAAGCATTAAAAATTTGCCATCCACCGACACGAACACGACCAGTAACCTCAGCACTCCAAGCGATTCTACAGCCTCGAACCTATCCTACCTTCACAGCCACCGCACATTTGTATCACGCGCCGATCTGATCGGTCAGATGTGAATCCATCACACAGAGACTGACAAGCCGGTTCCAGATGCACAAGCATACACCCACTGAATCAGCATTAACTGCCCATACTATTCACGCACATGCATACATCGTATTTGTCTATTAGGCTACATGCGCCCCAATGAGAACCTGTGGTAGAACATTGACAACAGTTCCGTACCACCACATCTCTCCTCATCAGAACTTTCAACACGTATGACCAACACGCAATTGCCATCTCTCACTTCAGTGCTGCCTGTGTAATCCCAGCCTGAAACTAGCACGATGAGCTAGGCGGCGTGACTCGTAAAGTTGCCAATTGACGAGATAACTCGGACTTTGCAGTCTGCTCAGTACATGTTTGTGTGGAGCTGTCGACTGATTGTTTGAGAGTCAGGCTGTAAAAGTCCCTTCTTAATTTAAACTCTGTGACATCACCTAATAGGATCCGAGCCGGGTGTAACGGCAAACCTAGGGACGACTCCGGTCGCACCAGTAGCCTGCGACCTTTCCCGCCTACGGTTTTTTGCCTCTGTCTTGACACCGAATCCAGGTAGGGTGGGGAGGAGGAGACAGTGCTTTGGCATGTTGCGGCGCTTAATCTGGCATCGCCATAGCATTCGCCCTCACAAAAAACTTCAAAAAACAAAACCGATCAAGCCTTTCAATTATGTGAATATGTCGATAGGGTATTAGGGCAAACGAGAAAACTGAACCCTTTGGATCATTTGTCTCCATAAAACATTGAAAGTGAAATGGGAAGACGGGATCCCTGTCATTGATGTCCTGGGAAAACGGCCACACCAAGCCGCAGTGCTATGCTGAAGCGACCACGTTGTAACGATGGCTGCCGGGAGTTTGTCTAAACGTATTTTTTCCGATGACATTGCTATCAGCGCTTGAATTCCAGGGACACAAAAGCGACGATATGTTGATCCCCTGCAGCACGATCATGACACCTAGAATGAGTTCCCAAATGATTGGCTGGCCTGACATACTACCGTAAAGTCTTTTGCCTAAATTTTCGGTGCCAGCCGAGTAGCGGAGGGCAAAGAACACAGGGTCACGCACACCAGGGCGTCAGCCGAGTGTTAAGCCTTATCAGTATGTCTGAAATTTTAAACAGTATCAATACCTGAACGTGATTATTTGAACACTTTCTTATTTGCCTCAATTTTATCACGGCTATTCCACCACTCATATCATAGCGCATTGCCAACGTCATTACTAAAGACGCTCCCCACTAGTTTTCAATGAAACACAACGTTCTACTTCCGATTCACTTTTGTTTGCTACTCTTACACCCGCCGAACCGGGAACGGCCCCAAATCTAAAGTAAACCCGTCATCTGTAGTGCAGTCCCAATGGCTCCAACTCCTATTAAATTCACGAGTCACCCTGGTCAACTAGACCAGAATATATTGAAATGCGGCTGAACTGTCAGTGTCAGGACGCAGCCAATGGCCAGTTATCCCTGGTGCCGTTTTGCTCTTCGTGCACACACAGGCACACATAGGTCATCATGGGCCTGTTTGCTCACGTCCGCACGGATGGTAGTCAAGTACCACTCATCGTGCATGCAATGCATGACAAGTTTTGAGTACCATTAGGATGGACGATAGGCCACATATAAATAAGTCGTCTTCCTGAGATTGGACCATGTGCAGTAATTGAATAGCGAGTGAGGGTTTGCGCAAAGAAAGGCCTATGTCACATTCTTCACTGAGTCATATCTTCTAATCAGTCGGTCAGCAGGACGGAACAAAGCATCGATTCGTGGAGCAGGAAGATGATGGTAAATCCGCAGCTGGATTATCGTTCTTTATGTCAAATTAGCTCGTTCCTCTATATAATAAACCCGCTGCTCCTCAACGTATGACAACTGGAGTGACGTCACTGTCTTACTTAAAGACGATCAGGATCCGAGAGCTTTTTCTTAATAACACTTATGTGAGACCTGAGGCACCTCACTGAAACCTGATTATTGTGGAATCAAGTGCCATATCGCGTCTGACACGCAGAAACGGGCGGTTCGGCGTTTCCATGTGCTCAAAGTAGGCCCACCTCTGGTCGCCCTTTTTGTACCATGTCACTGGAAGGTAGGGCATAAAAAAGAGAGCTAGGTAGATGTCTGACAAGTCCACTTCGCTGTGAGCAAATTTATTCCAAGTTAGTACTTCCTCGATCCAGGATCGCAGAGGTCCCCATTGCTTACGACGGACGAACTAACGAGACACACTGGTATTTCTCTTCGCTGACCCGCGTTCTCCCTCCGATTGAGTGATGGAATGGATGAATTTTATACCGGTAATCCTCTCGACATATTCTAATTTCCGAACTTTTGCTTACAGAAGCTTATGAAATTCAAAAAGTTTGCAAACATCGAAATGCCTTTTAGCTGTGTTCTAACTATAATTGTAATCGTTTTTCCTTTTTATCGATATTTTGACAGATTTCGAATAATTCATACTGACCCAACTGTGAAAAACTCGGCACCTCTGCTGTACTAAAGCCTTCTCCTTACTGTGTGGGTTCGAGTCCCACCGAGGCACTGAGTTTTTCACAGTTGGGTCAATATGAATTATTCAAAATCTGCCAAAATATTTATGAACTACGTGAGCCTGGTAGTCATCTGGTGGATTCTAGGTGAATTACTGAGGAAATTCTGCTTGGGCAGTCAACTTTCTGCATAAGATTTGGTAGATCTCGGACGTTGCAGTAGGTTGGGAGGGTAACTTGACCCAAATGTGATTGAACTCGCGTCTTCCGTCGGAGCCTCGTAGCTCAGGTGGTTAGAGCGTTGGCTGTACTAAAGCCTCCCCCTTCTGCGTGGGTTCGAATACTTTATGAGATCCTGCATATAACACACGACACTTGAGCTTTGCTAAGCGGGATTACCAAAGTATCAGCCAAATAGTTTCTGCTAGTAAAAGTTGCACATGGTCGAAGCTTGATGGCGGTCATTTGAAAACGTTTATTAAATAAATATAAATCCTGATAAGCTTACTAACTGACTCCTTCAGTGCTGGAATGTGGTTCACTCGTTGGCACTGCATGTTATTGTTATGCAGTCGCTTAAGGTTTTCCATACTACTACTGACATTTCCCTTATGGTGTCTTGGGTGGTGATTTGCTGAATTCTCGGTTAATTTACCGAAAAATATATTGGAGAATAACGGATGCATGTGGTAGGCATTTCTCGTAAATTGCCCAGATCGACAATCGGGTGTAACATCATACCCAATTCCATGGTAAGGAGTTTGTACTTTAGCATACCTATCTTAATATGAAGGTAAAATTTTGACCTAAACGGGCCTATAGCATATAGCAAAGCGAAAAACAATTAGAATTTGTTTATTTCCGCTTGTTATTTTAAAACAACCTGCAAAAAACTTATTTGGGTACATTTTAACTTGTCAGGATACCTCTGCAGTTTTGCTTCCAAAGTTATCCTCTTCAAAATAGGCACTTACTAGATCCCTACATATGCAATATTTTGTAATTTGTATGTCGTTCCTTCCTCGAAACAGCACAAGAACAACTTTGCTCCAGCACCCCGGTATTTATTCATTCCTGTCGCCACTAATAAAAGGGCATTTAATTTTCAGTAATTCGTGCTGCCTTCCTCTATACTACTTAAGTTCCACTCCTGTATCATTCACCTGCCAACTGACTAGTTCTAGGCGATTTACGCAATGCCTCTCAAAAATGATTATCTGCCGCCTGTAAAGGCCTAATTGCGCATAACCCGGCTGCAAGTGGGTATGTGCTTTGTGCTAAGTGGGATTAATTGCTGTTGTGCCTTCCTTATAAGTTGAGTTCTTTGTCATATATTGTTATGCTAAATAAGGACATTTCAAAGTATCTATTTACGAAATGAATCGGAAAACAAAAGTATCAAACGGGAGAAAAGCCTCTGTATTTTAAGTTACTGAGGTTTGCTTTTAACTAGTAGGCATTTCATATCGGACACCTATCCTTAACCGGTTAACATCGCACTGACTTGTTGTTCCATAAAAGGCTATATTAGCATTCGATTTAAAAAATGTCCTGGAAATACGTAGAGAAGCCATGATCCAACCAAAATGCCCAAATCGTTTGTATAGTTGATTTTCTTTGAAAGGTTCAAAACATTTAGTTAACTTTCTATATAAGTGAAGATGCAATTTTCAGGGACTAGTTGATCAGAAGTAAAAGCGATAACTGCATCAGGAGCTTTATCCGCCAGACGTTTCGGTGGCCCAAAGACTGAAGCTCTCAGGAAAGCGACGAACGCGACGCAAATACTAAACTTAAGCAGTAAATACCCAATCAGCCACAAACACAGTTGCGAAGGACAGTATATCGACGTGTCGAGACGCACTGCTGCAAACCGGAAGACAAACTTGCCGAACTTCGACGGGCTTTCAGAGAAAATGTCTACCCGCTCAACTTCTTTAGCTGGTGAATACGTAAGCAAGACGGAAGCGGTTTGCAGGCCGTCCAAGTGCATAGACCAATATCTGCTAGTGAACCAAAACAGATGGGTGATATAGTAGGTGGGCTAAATAATGAAACGTTAACCGACATTTCGAAATGCGTTCTCGTTTCGAAAAGATTAATTAAGTAGAGTTCTAAAGTTATTCATCATGTAGCTTAATTCTATAATGACCTAGTTTTCCCAGGGTGCCAGCTTTCAAATTAAGTTATTTCCGACTGCATGCAAGAACTACACTCTGCAGAAAATTACTACTTACGTAGCATACAGTTTTCGCATTGATTTTCGATGTCCTTAAGCATTCAACTATATTTTATGGAAAACATGCATAAAAATATTCATTCTTTTACTAATTCGATAAAAAATGGCGTTCTCCTCCGATTTTATACTCGAAGAAAGGGTATACTTCGGTTTCTAAAAAACCTTTTCATTTTCCTAATACTTTTGAACCCGACCTACAATAACACTGGCATTCAGGGTTTCAGTACTACAAGTCGTATATTTTCAGTGTACGGCAAACCATACATTTCCCCACGGTATTAAGAGGAGGCCATATAGGGTTCATAAAATTAAACAGTGGATTTGATGTATATAGTTAACATTACAAGCACATTGGTAAATGCAGATACATGACGTTTTATGAACGGCCATTTCACGGCACTAAAAATCTCACAAGAAGAAACTTTTAAAAAACGAATTATACTCCTCCTTCGAGCATAAAATTGAAAGAAGGCAAATTTCTACCGAATAAATAAAAGAATGAATATTGCTATTCCTTTTTGTCCATGAAATATAACTGAACTTTTAAGGGCATCAAAAATCAATGAGAAAAATGCATGCTGCATAAGTAGTCATTTTTTACAGAGAATGGTTTTTGCATTCGACCGGACAGAAGTTCATTCGAAAGCCAGCATCCTGCGGTAACCGAAATATTATACAATTACGCTGCATGATGATTATTACAACCTTATTTAATTAGTCTTTTCGAAACGACAACACATTTCGGAATTTCAATTGAAATTTCTTGAGTTAGCCCACCTACTCTATGTCTTTTTAGGGCGCTAGGTATTTAAACATTATTCACTGAAATATTTTTTTAAGTAAACACTTGAACCAGTACATCAACTAGAATCTATTGAGCAAATGCT
>CACRXP010000036.1:1989001-2002896 GCA_902702965.1 Spirometra erinaceieuropaei | reverse complement strand
CGGCTATCAAGTGAAGAAAAACGGAGAGGTAAGCATAGTGTGAAACTTTTAACCTGTTCTGACATAAGCTTTCAGTTATCATTAAACTTAGAGATGCGACCCGAGAGATGAACAGTCTATTTTCATTCTCAAGGAGCATAAACCGCCACTGAAAATCGATGCTGATTGTGGGCACACATTTAAAGGCCATTACTTTTGCTGGCTACAATGTCAGATTAAGTGTTTTTAAATTATATGCCACTTTTGAACGCATCATGCGTTCACCTAAATAAGGAGCAATCAACCAAAGATGGTAAAAAACGCACACACAATATTTACATTTAAATCAGTCTAAAAAGCCTACTAATTTACCTGGGCATGCCATTCTTTAGGTAAAATGCATTCAAGTGCGCAAGATATTCTTGGATTTCGCTGCGCGTAAGGAAAGTCTTCTGTTTTTCACCGGATTTTCCAGCCTCTTGAATCAGTCCCATGTTAAAGACGGGCTTTTCTTCCCCCTCTTCCCTCAGTCCAACTGGGCCCATGCCAAGGTCGTCGGGTATCCCCCAGCCTGGCAGACGGGGTCCAGCCTCCCTTTTGTGCGCGGACTTAGTTAACTCCCTGTACGTGTCCTCTGGATGGATCCCAAAAAGCGTGTAAGGCCGTCGGAACCGATTTGCCGCATGGGCGAGAGTGCACTGGCCTGTCAAAAGTATCAGGGCGAAAATGAGAAGGTAGGTCGAAAAAATGTGGGACACGGGAATGATTTTATGTGAGGATAGAAGGTGGGATGGGCGTTGTGGTGATTTTTGAAAATTCCGAGAAGAGCATGCTTGGTCGTCTGGACTTTCCTTTTTCATGTTGCCCGTATCTTGTATGTTAACGTAAATGGCAGACCCACTTCGGTGTGGCTTTATACTTGGTTTCTCTAGAGTTTCGTTTATGCCTGTGTCTTATTGGCTTTTCTAGACTTTGCCAAAGGCGCTGATTCGCACGCTTTCTCCGCTTTGATAAAATGCGGGTTGGCGGGTAGATCACCTTCAACTAATTGTTCAAAAGGTTAGCTTCAATCTGATTGGCGTCTATCGTGTTTGAGCACGAGAATAGAGCAGGTCAAGCTCCTAGCACTATTTATATGGCCTATAAGTTACCTTTGTGTTATATTGGCGAAGGATATATGTCGAAATTTGTCCCGCGCTGCATGCCACTAATATAAGTGCATGGTCAGGGTTATGATTGGCTGAATGAAGGCAGAATAAGCCCGAAACAGCGCTGTATCAATCTACCCGCATTCTCTGTCGTCCCTCCTCGCTGCTATATATATATATATATATATATATATATATATTAACAAGTGTCTTTAATCGTGCAAAACGGGAAATCGAAAACAGGAACTTTTATGAAGGTTTTATAGATACTTCCCACGGTTGAATTGTAAAATTCGGTATAAAAGGATGCATCAATATATCAGTAACTCAAAAGTATATTATGTAAACTGTCGTCTGACTCTTAAACAACCGAAGCCTCATTCAGCAAGTAGTAAAAGGAAACCGCACTTATTGCTTGCTCAGTGTGTTTGCCCACGCCTTCTCACTGCAGATTTATATGCGGTTTCAAATTTAGTAGAAAATACTAAATTTTTTCGAACAGAAGTGCTCAGGAGAATGAGGCTACTTTTCAGTTTTAAAATGTATTATGATTCTGAAGGTGCCAAACTCTCAAACAAACACATCATTCTTGCGCATGCAACAGCGGCAGACAAGCGTTTCGAAACTCCTCAGCCCATTTTTTTAAATAATCCAGGATAAAGTGGAGCTATTATTTAACTTCGCATTAACATTAACCGGAGGCGCATTGGCATGTCTCGTCAGTGTGTTTCATATGGTCATCCTGACGCCGCACATCGAATTTCAAATTAAAAAGCAACATTTGTGTCTGGCAAGTCTTACGTTTAAACATAGTAATAAACTAATTTTACACCCAGTCAGCTTACCATTAGGAGAAAGCTCCCTTTAGGGCTGCGTCAGTGTTAGAAAGCATCTTCTATTTATGCCAAGCAATTCAATATCCATCAAAGGAATTGGCACTCCCCTCAGTTTTTGCTGCGCTTGTGCCATCTGTCAGTCAACAATCACGTTCAGCACATGAACCTCTGGGGACTGTTTAAATTGGTTTTCCAAAACAGGACTAAATAACTGTCATTTCTGAAAAAACTGGCTTTGTCTCTATGCCAGTACGTTCAAATTTAAGCACAATGTTATTAGTATAACTGTTTGAAAGGCATCAGTTTATGAATACATTTGCTGTGGCCGTCAGGCTGTGTCTTTGAAAATATGAGCAACTGCGATATTTTGCTTTGTAATTCGTCGGCAACCTTACCAATCAAATTTGCCTCGACCGGTTGGATGCCAATTCCGGTATGTACGAGGACAGAAGACAACTGGCTGCGATATATGAAGTTTAAAACTGAGAGGCAAGGATTTAACGTTTAGAACTCAGTAGCCTTTATTTGTAACGACACAGGAAAACCAGTATGTTTAAAGATGTGTAGTCAACAAATGGAAATAACGTATGCAAATTCCATGAAGATGACCTATCGTAGGTAGAAAGATCCCCACTCTTTGTAATGATATTTATTATCGACATGCATCAGGTGAGATTTTTCAGAAGCCCAAGATAATTTGACGTCTGAGATAGTTCATATCCACAAAGCTATCCAAACTACTGCAAAGTGATTTTTAATTTTTTTACCCCTGCGTATCAGCTGTTGAAAAATTAGCCCCACAATGTAGTCAAGGCATGACTCAGTCGTAATACACAGGAGGTATGTTGTCATTTAGACCGTTTCCTGGTAATGAGATATTACCTATCACCAGATTGCTTCGGACAATATTGCGTGGTTTGGTGTTTCCAATGTTAAAGTCAGCGTTTATATTCGGCTGGCCATCTCGTCAGCGGTGGCACAACGGACAATGATGGCAGTAGGAGGTGGTATTTTGGGGTATTATGGATACTGGAGGGGCTGCTTCAGGTTGGTGCATATGTAATCATCAACAAATGATAGTGCTAGTGCGCCCTAAATTTTATCAGGGTCCAGTGGCCCCATTTCTATCCTGCAATATGGACCGACTACTGAGCGCATCCGTATGCGAGTCAATAGATTTAAATAGCACACTCTGGTTGTCTCAGGATGCATGCTCAGATTTGTACAGGCCTTCTTATAGAGTTCATTGCACAAGTACTTGCCTCAGTAGGCTTGGTGTTCACCAGTGTAGTTCGACTGCATTTGAATGTCAAGACGGCCGTCTGATGCTGACTGCCGAAGGATAAAAACTAAAATTCTTTTCTAAAAGTGGTTATCGTTTTCATTTAATGTACTTACGCTGTTAGAATGCCTGGTCAGTTCACAAAAGGGGGGAACCAGCTTATTCACGCGCACTGGCTCAAATTTCTGGAATGATTTGCAGACTGCTAGAAAACCCTTTAAGGAGACTGTTGGAGGTAAGTGGCAAGAAAATATGGCTAAACGTGTTTACGATTCTGACGAATCGTTGTTAAATTCTCAATCCTCATGTTAGTCGCAGGTTTAAATGATTGACTTTCTCTTTTCTACTCTGTTAGTTTTCCGCAATTTTAAATTTATATTTCTGGCAAAATATAACACTGTTGTAAAGAGCTGTTTCCACTCGTGTTTTTGAAAATGTTGTGCCTTACCTGAACGAAGGACTGCCTTAACTCTCCGGAAATTACGTCTTATATTACTGCGTAATGCCCTTGCTCGGAACAAATAAAAACCTTAATCGCCAGACCTCCCGTGGAACTAATTTTGGCATCTAGCTTCCCCAGCATGTTTGATTAAAGTACTTCTATCTTCATCGTATCAAAACCTCAAAATTACGACTATCCGTTGTGAAGTTCTGATGTTAATTTATCGTCGTTTGTTGTACGAAAAGGGATGTAAACGCAGAAAGTCCTATCCACAGAATAACTGTCTATGAGGAATGCAGTGTGAGCGCGTGAAGGGGACACTAAAGCGTTGTCCTTTTAAAAAACACAATTTCACGGTAAGACACCAACAGTAAATGCCGGCAGAAGCACGCAACCAGTTGTTTTCCTTCTGGCAGATGTCTGCGTTGTGGACCGCCCGGAATTCCGACCAGAACGAAGCAACGCCCTCGTGAATATCGAGACGGATGCGGGGGCGGGTGCAGGGGCCAATGCTGGAAGTGGCGCTATCAGCACAGCAGCCCAGCTTCTCGCGCTGCAAGTATTATCCTCCCCTCCCTCCCCCCATCATCACCACCACGCACCACCACCATCCCAGTCACCCAATAATAGCCCAGTTCCCGCGTATCATCAGCTGCCCCACAGAGCGCAAGCTGCCCTTACCATTCCAGACGTTCCTAGCCCTTGCGACAGTGCACGTCAGGCTAAAAAGGGCTGTGGTATGCCAGTTCGTTGGTCATTTTCAGTACCATTAATTTCGAGTGAAGTTCCATTCAACTGGGCCGAGATGCCAAGACAGAATAGTTCTGACTGTACTATATAATGCGCATTTCATTCGCGTAGTAACCAGGAGCATTCTTGGTTGTGCATACTTCAAATACAAAAGTTACTTTTGCAATGTAGGTCAGGGAGATATGTTAACATGCAGAACGCATTCGAGCTGGGAAATTTTGGGGTGCATTCTGTCGAATCTTTTCGTCTATTTTACTTGCCCTTTTACAGCGAATTTTTATTTCATTGGCTTTTTTGTTGGATACGAATGATTCATTTAATCCTATTGTGAAGATCTCCGCGGCCTCTGTGAGATCCGAACTCACGAATGGACGTGCTATTCTTTATCCTGAATGAATTAATCGAATCTACCAAAAATATCAACTGATTAATTAAGCCTGATAGTCACATGGTAGATTCGATATTATTTGCTTAGAAATCCTGCTTGAACAGTCACCTTACGGAATAGGATTTGGTGGATTCCACACCTTGCAGTAGGTTGAGTGGGCAACGTGACCCAAGTGTGGCTAAACTCCCGGCTCCCAGTGGTGCTTCGTGGCTCAAGTGGTTAGGGCGTTGGCTGTACTAAAGCCTTCCCCTTCTGAGTGGGTTCGAATCCCACCGGGGCCGCTGGGTTTTTCACAAATTAATCAAGTGAAGCTCGTATTTATACGCTAGATGTCCTATCTACCGTGTTCTACAAAAGCGTATCAAATGAATACTTATCTAGTCTCGGTATGTCAGGGATTACTTTTGGTTTAACTTTTATTGGTGTTTTTATTACTGAAATTCTGAATAAGGAGACTGATTTATGAAAATAGGAAAGCCCTTTTTTATTAACAGAATAATGCTTTGTTCCTCAGTAAGAAAGCTGCGATAACCTTTTCATATTAATCTTTTGTCAAGCATGATATCGAATGACACTATGCCCTATCCTAGCCTTTGTTTGATACCGCAAAGGCGATCCAAAAATAGTCCAATGTCTGAACAGTTACTAATTGGCCCAGGGTAAGTGGACGAAGCTTATCGAACGCAGTTGGCTGTACCCTTAAGTGCGATGGGTCGCTAAAGGGCACCCCCTTCGAACCTTACTTCTCTGCCTCTGTGGTTCTCACCAAATTCAAATGTGTTCTCTCTACGTTCTTTCGATACTGCAATTCAGTCAACTTTTTTGTGGCTGTTAGTATTGTTTGACCAAGCACAAATATTCTAAAAGGGTAGGTACACTACCCGATCATCGAGGAGAATGATCGAGTTGTTTCGGCAAGCAGGTTTCTAAACTATGATGAATCGGAATTTGTTAGCAAGCATCATGACTATATCAACGTTGACATTCAAATTTTTCGATGTTTTTTGTTACTCCACGGCAAACACTTGCCTTTTCTCCTGCGACATTGTTCGGGAAGTTACTCCTTTTTAAAGGAGAATATTTGACACATTAAGCATTATCATATGGCATAAAACAGTCCCAGCAGAAATAATGAAATCTACTGCGTTTCGTCGGTAGTAGCGAGGCCAGATTCACATTGAAATGCCCCAGTTTGGAACGCTTATTTCAGTTTCATCAAAAGAGTAAATTTCAAGGCCAGAACAGATTAAATTTGTCCGTGTCTGAAATTGCACATTATAGTTTGTAGTGTCTCAAGACTGTCAACTTCATCCTCCTTAAAAGAGCGATCGCTCCGTCACACCGGTCTACAAAATGCGTCTGTGTTTTGACGCTGAGCGGGTGATTCTTTAGTAGGAAATGAAGGGTTTTGATTATTCATATATTTGGACCCATTTGTGAAAAGCTCGGCGAACTGTCTGAGATTCGAACCCATGACAGCAAGGGAAAGGCTCTAGTACAGCCAACGCTCTAGCCATCTAAGCTAAGAGGCCTCATCGGGAGCCGTGAATTTAACCACATTTGGATTTCGTTTAGCCTTCGAGGTATACGTCGGCCGTGTTCTAAGGTGTATTTCGGTATGTCAGCTCGATATCCTCACAATAATTATGTGACATCTGTAAAAAATGCGTCCCATGCTCCGATTATCAAAAAGACTCGATGCGCGCCTTTGTTCCTCAGGCGTGGGAGGATGGCAAATGGCCTACTGCAGTGTTTCAAAACCATGGGAAATGCACCTGTGGCACGGTCAAAAGTGGCTATATGTGAACGAAATTCAGGCAATTTCTGGACATAAAAAATTCATCTACGATAAAACTGAATCCAATTAGCTTTTTTCCGACCGCACAGGTTTACAGCTGGGTGAAAATATCTTGCTCAGTTAGTGCTTAATGCCATAAAAATTCCATAAAGTCCATCCGAACTCAAAAACATGACTTGGACTACAAGAAGCATGGAGAAAGAGCATCTAATTTCTCTCAAGCAGGTGTAAAGAATGTTGGATGTATTGTCTTTTAAATCATAGAAGGTGATAGAGTGAGCAAAATGCCCGGCTTTGCCTGAAATAAAGCATGATAATGAAGAACTGCAATGCGTCCTTAATCTCCAAATTCGTTTACTCTTAAAACGTACTTTGGGTGGCCTTTCAAATCCTCACCGTCGACGCTCTAGTTGTTTGTTTCTTCTTACTTCCGTTTACTTTAGTGTTTTAGATTTTATAGACGTACGAGTTTTTCCCACCATTGTCGATCTTCCATCATTATTTTTTCGTAAGGAAATTACTAATTAGTGATGTTCTACGAATGGTTTTTCATTTTTTTTCCTTGTTTCTTAAATTGCTGACAAAGGCACTAGTTAAAGTAGTCTGCGCATCTCGCGGCCCTAACATTCTTTACGGCCGAATTTGTATTCATGGAATGTCGTTATGAACACCAACATCTACTTGGCTAGGTTTGCGGTTTGCAAAGATAAATTGCTGACTATAAGTTGACGCCTAGGTTATGATTTTTCGTATTTATGTTTAACACAGCTTGGGCGGTAGCGCTATATTAATGCCTCTCAACTTGTTTTTTGCCGCCGTACGACCCTGGCAATTTTCGATATATCAGCTCTCCGAAAGGCTGATTTATTCTAAAGGTTTTACCGGATACCATCAGCCTCCAGTCAGACTCTTTTTGGTCCGCCTTCGCTTCAGCGACGAACTCACCGGCATTACTGTGGCAAATTTATTTGTCAGAAACTTTGAAAAGTAGCGAACCGTTACCCTCGGAGGTCTGTAATTGACATAAAAGAATTCATACAATGACACCAAAAAGGTGAGTTTTTGAATCGCTTGGGGTTTTACAGAGAAAACTCGATCGGAAAAGTAAGATTCCGTGGTTGACAGTCGTCCTCAGTAATAGACTAGAAAAGCAACATTTTGTATGGTATTCACAATATTGCGGCTTTAATTGAAACAGCCCTATTACCAACCAAACCATTTGGAAACTGTAACTTATGGGCGCAAAACCAAATGACGACGTTTTCTGGTTAGGTAAAAATTTAAACTTATGAAAGAAAACACAGAATCCAGAAAGTCACTGAAAACAATATAAAATGTTCATTAGTTCTAACTGCTGGATGCTTCATTTGCGCCTAAAAATTATCTTCTCTTGCATTCCTTTTATTCAACCCACATTTATGAACAATAGATTCCTTTCGACTCGCTTGCTCAGCAATGGTACGCACATTATTTACTTTGCTTTAAGAACAGAGTTTTGAGACGAAATCATCCGGCCTCCCCATCTGTACAAAATCTCATAAATGCAAGCGCTTATTTCTTGCAGCCATAAATCAAAGTATGAGGGCCTACACCTGAATGATCCTTCCTTACTGACTAAAACAACGCCGGTTTAATTGTTTTTGCCTTATTGTAATCAACTCTTAAATATCTTTGTGCGAAAAGCGTCTGCTAAAGTTGGTTGCCCTTACACACTTAAGACACTACGGCCAAGCAAATTTTTGACTACGACGTGATGATGGAAGGCGAATAACTGTCGAAACAAACCTAAGTTATTAGTTGGATTGTGTGAGTAGATGGTTTTGATTCGCGTCTCTAAAATGCATTAAGCTACGTACAGTAGTTGACTATAAGTAATATCGGTAGTCGCCCTTGCGTATGAGTTTTACTTCTTGGGGTCATTCGTCCAGCTTAAAGACAAATAAAACAGAAAAGCTTTTGTAAATATTTGGAAACCAGTTAGGCATAACATTCAAAAACAACTTATTACGAACATTCTAAATAGATTTGAAGAATACCTATAAGATTAAGGTGAGCACTTGTCATTAGTAATCAAAGTAAAGACGGCTTATTACCTAATTATTGCCTGTCTAAGGTCGCTTTCTCGTTAAGTGTTTCAGTTGGGCTTTCAGTAAAACACCTTCATGAATACGGGACATTGCTCTTGATTATTTCGCAACAGTACCGGCAGTTACTTCCTAATCAGAAAAGAAATTCACAACAGGACGAGGAAAATTTTCTGATTGAGCGTTTCTTTCTGATTATGGGTTCAGGCAGGGATCCGAAACGTCAAGCAGATAAAGCTCTTGTTCCAGAGCTCGTATCTTCTTCTCCACTTACGGTAGATGTGCTAACTCATGAAATGTCAACCAAAATTTCGAAATGCGTTCTCCTTTCGAAAAGATAAATTAAGTAGTGTTGTAAAACTAATCATGATGCAACATAAATCTATAATGATCCAGTTGCCCTAGGGTGTCGGCTTTTGGAAAAACTTATTTTTGGCTGCATGCAAGATCTATACTCTGCAAAAAATGACTACTCAAGTAGCATGCAAGTTTCTCATTGATTTTCGATGCCCCTGAAAATTCAATTATATTTCATGGAAAACACGCATAAAAATATTCATTCTTTTACTTATTCAGTAGAAACTCACGTCTTCTTCCAATTGCATACTCAAAAAAAGAGTATAATTCGGTTTTAAAAAAGTTTCTAATTGTGAGATTTTTTAATACCGTTAAATGGCCGTTCATGAAACGTCATGTATCTGCAATTGCGAATGTGGCTTGTAAAGGTAACAATATTGTTCAAATCAACTGCTTAATTTTATCCAACTTATATGGTCTCCTCTTAACACCGTAGAGAAATGCATGGTTTTCCGTACACGTAAAATATACAGCTTGTAGTTTTGAAACCCTGAATGCAAGTGTAACAGCAGGTCGGGTTCAAAATTATTCGGGAATTAGAAAAGTTTTTAAAACCGAATTATACTCTTCTTTTGAGTATGAAATTGAAAGAAGACGTTAATTTCTACCGAATAAGTAAAAGAATGAATATTTTTATGCATGAATTCCAAGAAATATAACTGAATATTCAAAAGCATCGAAAATCAATGGGAAAAGTGCATGCTACTTAAGCAGTCATTTTTTCAGAGTATAGATCTTGCGTGCAGCCGAAATAAGTTCTTTTGAAAGCCGACACCCTGAGGTAACTGGATCATTATAGATTTATGCTGCATCAGGATTAATTTTACAACACTACTTAATTTATTTTTTCGAAACGAGAACGCATTTCGAAATTTTGGTTGACATTTCATGAGTTAGCACATCTACTGTAAGTATAACTCTTCGTCGTCTTCAGAAAACAAGACCATCCTGAGATCCGTATTTTGCCCCTAAACGAATAAAGCACCCTTTCAGTAGTAAACTAGTAGATTGGCTATTAGGCATTAAGGTAACTAAGCAGGTTTGTCTTTTTCAACAAAAGGCATTCATTAGGTGCTCCAATGCATACGCCTAAAGACAAAGTAATGAAGAGCATATTCTTCAACTAATTTCTGCAGTTGGCTATTGCCTTTCAGATCTCCTCGTTTAAATTTTTCATCAAGGTAAAACAGTCCGACAAGTTCGCTGATTAGGGGTTGTGCACTTATTCCATGTAATCTGGTAGTTGAGTACTTCCGTCATATTTCACAGGCTTCCTATAATTCTTACTCGAAATAGGGCAGATTTTGGTTTCCAAAACGTGTGGCAATGAGGATGTTTGAGAAGCTCGCCTAGATATACATTTAGCCTATTATCCTTGTTAATACTGCTCATAAGATATTCCGCTTGGTTTCTATTTTTCGCAATATCCTGTGAACATCAAAATCTATTCCGTAGAGATACGCAAGGTTTGGTACTATCATAAAGTAGCTCTTCTACCACTGTACATTCCCGGTTGCAACCGGCAGAACAACGAGTCCGTGGCTGAGTGGTTTGAGGTGCTGAACTTCCATCTAACAGGTCGCGGGACCGAGGTCCAGCTTTTCCACACTCCGGGGTTGAGTATGACTGTCTGACGATGGCTCATAAGCCAGGAGTGGCCATT
Organism: Spirometra erinaceieuropaei; assembly: GCA_902702965.1. Classification (NCBI taxonomy): domain Eukaryota; kingdom Metazoa; phylum Platyhelminthes; class Cestoda; order Diphyllobothriidea; family Diphyllobothriidae; genus Spirometra; species Spirometra erinaceieuropaei. The sequence continues at coordinate 1,992,169 of CACRXP010000036.1, read as the reverse complement.
CCGGTCTCCCTTATCTCTGTCGGTGATAAGATTCCGCCTTTATTATGCGCCGCTGTGCCGCCGCTGGTTGGGCTCGAGAGAGAGAGAGCACTTAAGGCACAACGGGAAAGTGAGTTCCGCAAAAACGATCGGTGGGTGCCATTCTACCATTGTAACCAAACTTGTTTTTGCTTCAAAATTTTTCGTTAATAGTAAGCAGTTGTAGCCAAAGGGATATTTTGCTTAGAGTTAAATTTTTAAATAAGCCGAATTTACTGTAAAACGATTAAGAGAAATTATCTGCACATACATTTTGCAAATCCTAGCTGGAATCATTGGAATAAAAATCGATGGGAAGATCAAATATTGCTTGAGTAAGCAGTATTCGTGACTGAGTACAAAAGCAGACGCTCAAAAATAGCCATTCGAACGACGGCATGATAGTATTTATGAACAGACGCAGAAGTATGCTTACTTGTAAACGGTTCTGAAACCTTACTCGGCAGTTGACTATGTTTGAGAGCGTCATGAAATAATTCAGGCAGTGTAACGCGAATTTCGACTCATGTAGTGAAATCAATCCCATGCAACCGCAGAATGGGGATTATTGGTAAACTTGATAGACGTGTTGGGAGAACAGTATATCCACAGGCTTTTAAGTCAAAAATTATTTAAAAAGTTCCCTTCCCTATAGGCTAGAGAACTCAGTGACTTTCTGCATCCCAAATTATTCTTGACAGAGTTTAGTGAAAACCATGAATGCAAATATCTAACCCGTTCAGCGGATCCTCTTTTCAAAAATCCAATCACTAGGGGAGCAGCATGATTCCTTCTCACTTCCGAACTTCGCGACCACCTTAATTCCCATTCAGACAGACAACAACAAACACCAGAGTAAAAAACTAACCCTGTACAAGAAAACATGGTGGCAGCTACGGACAATGATACCTCGTCAGCAGCCAGGTGGTTAAATTTTATGCCATCTATAACAGCCTTTAAGGTCACAAAAACATTCAGACTAGATAATTGCTCATTGTACAAGATTAACAGCGACGTCCATGTTTAGCGTTATCAGAAATAACCGCCTAAGGAGCATTTATGTAACTCATGATAATCAAAAATAATGCGAAACTCTTTTCAAAAATAACCGTTTTTTATATGAAGTAGGCTCATGAAATTAAGTGTGGTAGGAGCTCTTGGTGGTCTCTGAGGGATGTCATTTAATTTACCGGGGCAAAAAAAACCAACAAAGAGTACTGGCCCTAAAGTGCATGACGGATCGGTTTGTGACCATTTCATGATCTACTTTATCCCCTGTCACAGACATAGACAAGTAAGGCCATATTAAGCACCAGTTGGTAGCTGTCAGGTTAAATGGATAGGTCAGATAATATCTTGCATAATATTTAAATGCCCTAGACATCCATTTTACGATAATTTAGCTTACTGAAAGGTGGTACTCTTTCAAGCTCTTTCGAATTTAAATCTATGGGCACTTTTGTTCAAGAATGTTCACGCCTTTTGAATGAATTTTACAACAAATGTGAAGAAGCATTTTTTCTGCAGCAAACACTTTTTTGCAGTGTGTCACCTTATCGCGGAAATCCTGATAAATAGATCCCGAGGGGCTATTAATAATCGTGCTAGAGATATGCATGGCCGATATTAGGTAAACTACGCAGTGTTATCCTTACCAGTTTGTTTTGAACCGCATGCTGAGCAGCATGAATCATGACAGGGAATTTTGTTCCCAAGGGCAAACCACAATAAAGTAGTATTCCCACAGTCCATTTAATATAACCTGCGATCATTTACGTTTGTCATCAACAGAATGTAATGACGGGCTAAGTACTCCTTTAGTTCTAGTTTTTGTTATGGTCTCTATATTTTTGGGCACTCTATTTATGGCGAGAATGTAACAGAGGAATTTGGTTTTAGGTTTTCTTGTTACGACAATACGAGGCAAACCCCGAATTTATTAAGACAGCAAGACCGAAAATAATTATTTGTAACAATTCAATTCACTTTTGCCAATTGAGTAAAGGCGTTATTGTTGTTTTAACTTTACTAGATGAACTACTGTCAGCAAGCAATTTCTCTGTTTTTAGCGAGAAGAAAGCATTTTTTAATTTGCGTAGAGTAAGTGGTGCTGAAAATTGCGCGTTCCATGTCTATTTAGTCGTTTTTGGGCAAACGTAAACGAAAATACGATTTTACGAATCTATCCGCTTTAGTAGCTGCACGATAAATAAGTCTGCATTTATATATTGCGGACTGTCTACATACAGATTAAAAATATCACGCCGTTATTCCGCCGTAGCTAGCGGATTTCGACTGAAACTAAGAATGTCTGGCTGAATAATTTACACGACGTCCGCACTTCCCTTTTTGAAGAAATTAAGAAGTGTTCCATGTACATGCATAAAATCTCGGCAAATTGAGCCCAATTTTTGCAACTGAGCGCAAAAAGGACATATTGAAAGGAGACTTAAATGGCCAAAAATAATGTCTTTTAATGTCGGAAAGTGTAGTCTGCCCGAGCCAGAATATTGGCTAAATTAAATGACCTATCGTTCAAGGGAAAGGTTATGAAGACGAGTAGAATCTCCAGTTTGATACAAATAAATTTTAAAAATGTGTGCATATTTTTCAGTTAGGTAGACTTTTAAGACAAACACGATCATTAAGCTCAGTTTTAAGATGACAGTTTTCACTCATAAGAAGCCACGGGGAAGTAATAAAATTTGGTAAGATGTGGTTTGGTAGCCTCATCTGATGAACACAATACTGTTGGAGTTGAAGTTAAGGGTTAGGGGTTTGGGTTAAAGGTTAGGGTTATGGGATGGGACGCAGGCTTAGGAGTTATAGTTAGGGGTTAACGCAAATATTTCTCAACCATTGAAAGTACAAAAACGTACTCCTAATAGTTTTTTTTACAAACAATTACTTGACCTCGTCGCTTGTGCGTTCCCCTGGGGAAGAAAATAGGAATTTAAAGAGCACTCTGACCAAACTTGAAGAACGTCTATGCAAAAAAGGAAATTAAATGGCCAGAAATTATTTCTTGAGAGTTTTAAATGGCTTATGACACTTTAAATACGCGAGGTGTTCTAGCTCCTGCATGTCGGTGTCATTTCTGAAAATTGTAAACATTAATTTATGTTGTCCCTTCTAGGTTCGCAGGATGAC
>CACRXP010000036.1:1955311-1986328 GCA_902702965.1 Spirometra erinaceieuropaei | reverse complement strand
TGGTCCCAGTAAGTTAAAGTACGTGGATTAACTCATGAAACGTCAACCGGAATTCCGAAATGCGTTTTAGTTCCGAAAGGATTAATTAAGTAGGGTTGTAAAGTGATTCATCATGTAGCATAATTCTATAAAAATTTAATTACCTCAGAATGCCGGCTTTCAAACAAACTTTTTCTCGGCTGCATGCAAAATTCATGCTTTTTAAAAATGGCTACTTGAGTAGCATGCATTTTTTCGTTGATTTTCGATGCCCTTAAAATTTCAACTATATTTCATGGAAAACATACGTAAAAATATTCATTCCTTCGCTCATTTGATAGAAAATTACACCTTCCTCCAATTTTATGCTCGAAGGAAGGGTATACTTCGGTTTGCAAAAAGGTTTTCGATTTTTTAATAATTTTGAACCCGACCTACTGTTACAATTTTATTTGGAGTTTCAAAAGTACAAGCCGTATACTTTCCGCATACAGAAAATCATACTTTTTTCTATGGTATTCAGAGGAGACCACGTGGGGTTTATAAAGTTTGGCGGTTCATTTGAACCATATTGTCAACTTTAGAACCATATTGGTAAATGCAGAGGCATGACGTTTTATAAACGCCATTTCACGGTATTAAAAAATCTCATAATTAAAAACTCTTTTAAAACTAAATTATACCCTTACTTCGAGTATATAGTTGGAGGAACATTTACTTTTCTACAGAATGAGCGAAAAATAAATATTGCTATGCATGTTTCCCATGAAATATAATTGAATTTTTAAGGTCATCGAAAACCAATGAGAAAAATGCCTGCTACATAAGTAGTCATTTTTTACAGAGTATACTTTTTGAATGCAGCCGGACAGAAGTTCGTTCGAAAGCCGGCATCCTGCGGTAACTGATATATTAAAGAATTACGCCGCACGGTGATTAGTTTCGCAACCCTACTTAGTTAATCTTTTAAAAACGGAAAAGCATTTCGGAATTTCGGTTACCATTTCATGAGTTAGCCCACCTACTGTACAGTGGAATATCAGTGTAGATCCATTAAGAAAGCAATAATATTTCATACCACCAAAAGTAAATCACCGAATAGGAACATCCAGTAGAACAGAAAAGTAGCCGTCAGAGCTTATGGGAAAACGTGAAAATATATCAAAAGTTTTGTGTGATCGTGTAACGATGACAATTTTGGAAAAATCCGCGATTATTCAGAATAGATCTATCGGAGGTGATCAACCGAATGCCTAGTGGCAAGGAGCGTTGGACTTCCAACCAACAGGATCAAACCCCTGGTGTTGCACACCTCGGGATTGGGCACGGCTGGCTGATGACGGCCGATAAGCCAGAAGTGGCCATTCCAGTCTCCCTTGTCTTTGTTGGTCTTGTCATCCTGCATAAGTACATATGTATATTTTAAAAAAGTCGGTCCTTGGGGAAATTTCACAAACTATATTTCGTTAATTTTCAACTCAGGTGCCCCAGGCCGTCGTCAGGCTGCAGTGAGAAAAACTAAAAATATGTGAGAAAATCGGTATTTCCCTGTTATTGCTACCAGCGGTCGATGCTGTGGGCTGACATAACTCTTGGTCGGTTATCGCATTGTCCAGTTTTCGTTGAGGATTGTGTGCAAGACGTCTAAATTTATGTGCCAATCGATGTTTGAGTCAACTGAGTGTATGGTACACAAACATTCTCGGCCTTTCATATATGGACAGAAGCCAACGATACGCATTTTATCCCAAGAAAATTTGTGCCCAGTTTCTAGCGTATGCATGGCAACTTTGGATAAGTAACCTCGTCTCTTTACTTCAAATCAGTGTTCACGTAGACGTGTAGAGGCTGATTTCCCAGCTTAACTAAATATACTGCATTCCCGGTACTACAAGAATCTTATAGACTACTTATTTTTATTCACATAGCCAACCTTGTTCTTGGAGATTACAAGCTGGTTGCTTGGTGTAATCGCCAGTTTGTGCGCCACTTTTATATGGTGCTCCCTTCGGTGTCTTTCAACGGGTTCGGAAATATTTTAATGTAAGGAAGTGTTGGCTAATTTTTCGGTTCAGGGCGCCTGACCGGAAAAATTTAGTTATTCTCTTTTTCTTTTATTTTTTGAGGTCTCGTGCATCGTCATATAAAAGCTCTAGGGTAGCTAGTTCGGGAAAACAGGTTAAACAATTAATTGACTTCTTTTTGATAGCATTCGTTTTCAGAGTAGTGTTTCTCTGCCCGATAGATTTGGCTGCAAACATTACCCCGTTTGCGAGTGGTTGGGTGGTTGCTCTCGTAATGTTGAATGATTTTCTCATAAGCTTCCTTACGGAACACTAATGTGCGGAATTTTCCGACAGTGCTTCTCCGTACGAGGGCTTCAAGAACTAGGAGGTCCACTCTGATCCAACTATGAAAAACTCGGTGCCTCGGAGGGATCCGAACCCACGACAGCAAGGAGAGGCTTTGGTACAGCCAACGCTCTAATCATCTGAGCCACGAGGCTCCATAACACCTATGAAATAGGAGTTTGTTTTCAACTTCTTTCTCGAGCTTGAAGGCAACTGCTGGCAATGTGGAGCTGATAACGTTGTGCAACGTTCTCAGTTGATCCATTCTGACAATAACAAAGGTGTTATCTACAGAGCGTACCACTAATTTGGGGTTGAATGATGGCAGGGCTATAGCCTTTAATTTCTGCATCGTGACCTCAGCCAGAAAGCCAGAAATAGACTACCCAATAGGAGCATCTTTTAGCTGTCGACGGCATTCATGTGCGAACGAAAAATCTGTTTCCAAGCTAAGCCGATGTAGACACATTCATGTCACAAAACTGTAGTTCTTCTGCGGACTGTCATGCCAGATCTATCGATATAAACGAGAAAAGAAGTATGACGCCGAGAAATACCATTATTTCATCCGTTGCGTTGCGAGTTCCCGTAATTTTTGTTGAAATTCAATAAAATTCTCTGTTGGATTTACATAATCCCTTGTTACTGAATGGAGTTCATGGAATAGTCACTTAGAAATCTTGTAATTTGTTGCACCGCTTAGTGACACTATTAGTTGCAATGCTATGCTGAGTTTGTGAGCTTTCAGCAGTTTATTGATTTCAGTTATTGTTAATTCATTTTGTTCTAGGAATTTCGCAATGTTTGCCGGTGGTTGTTTCTTTCCTGCAGACCCTTTAGCACTTTATAAATGGGCAAAACCTGTGCTTTGGTAGGGTTCGCGATAGGAGACATGTAGGGTTGTCCATTTTCCAACAATGACAGTATCTTTTCATTGTAATCAGCTGGGTCCAAAATTTCCGTTGGGTCTCCTTGGTCTGTACGAAGAATTAAAACGTTTTGTCAGTTTTAAGGGCTCCCAACGCTTTCATTTCTTCGTGTGACATTACTGAAAAGTGGGTGCGGTTTTTAAATGCTCGTACAGTGCGCTCCGGATTTCGAGACGTTCGTCATCTGTGAGATGGTCAGAAATTCTTTTCTCTGCGTATGCGGACAATGAGTGCTAAGGTCGATTGACGACTCCCTTAATGTGCACTATTAAGACAAACGTTTGTCACTAACGCCTTGTTAATTTGGATGTCACCCCCTCTAAATGATGTGAGACGCGGTACGTTAGTCACTGCCGGCGATAGAAGCTTGTCTGCTTTTGAAATATCAGGACAAAGACAAGAGAGACTGGAATGGCCATTTCTGGCTTATTAGCCGTCGTCAGCCAGCCATACCCAAGCCCGAAGTGTGGAACACCCGAGCCTCGAACTCGCGACCTTTTGATTTAGAAGTCCACGCCTCTACCCACAGGGCCACGAGCCCGTTGCCCTGTCGGTTTTCGATCGGGAATATACAATGGTAGGGGGCGCTCATCGGTAATACCATTCTGCCTATATATCATGCGCCACTGTGCGGCTGCTGGTTGGGCTCGAGAGAGAGCCCTTAAGACACAGCGGAACGAGTGAGTTCCGTATGAACTATAGGTGAGCGTTCCCTACCATTGTATATTCCCGATCGAAAACCGACAGGGCAACGGGATCGTGGCCCGGTGGGTAGAGGCGTGGACTTCTAAACTAACAGGTCGCGAGTTCGAGGCTCGGGTGTTCCACACTTCGGGCTTGGGTATGGCTGGCTGACGACGGCTAATAAGCCAGAAATGGCCATTCCAGTCTCCCTTGTCTTTGTCGGTAATACCATTCTGCCTATATATCATGCGCCGCTGTGCGGCTGCTGGTTGGGCTCGAGAGAGAGCCCTTAAGGCACAATGGAGCGAGTGAGTTCCGTATGCACGATCGGTGAGCGCCCCCTAACATTATATATATATATATATATATATATGAGAAGAAGAGGCGACCAGGGGAACCATAGTTTTAATAACTTAAAGTTTCAAAAGCAAACAAGCTTCCATCATCGGAGGTGGGTTCTGACGGGTGCCTCACTGTATTTATGGGTGTTGAGCATGCCGACGTCCTGTCGTTCCTAATGCCATTCGTGCAGGATGCACTGCGGGCGGGAGTTAATCGCTGTCATGCTGGCCAGTGCCTTTCCTCCTCTCCTTGTCCGGGAGCGTTGTCAGGATGGGGACGGTCATTGGCCTCGTCTGCATTGCCCGCACTTGTTGCGCCTGACTCACATATCTCGTATTTGTCCCCCGTTTGCGTCTGCCCGTGTGCGTTTGCTCAGTAGTTGCTGAGTCGTTGCGGGTCTCTCCTCTCTTATCGGGCTGTTGGCAACCGTCATCGGTGTTTGGGCGTGAGCTGTGTTCACTCGCGTCCATGTTCCTAACATCCTGCCTGCGATTCCGTTGATGGGACCGCACTCGCAAGGCCTGGTAGGCCGCCGGAGAATCGTGCAGTGGTTGATGGAAGTTGGTACAGTGTGCAGGCTTCGAGCTTTTCCCTGGCTGTCTGGTCGATAACTCGGCCTAGGATTTTGGCGTCCTGGAAGGCGAAGGTGTATCCAGAGGCAGTACAGTGTTCCACCACCAGCGAGAGCTGGCCCATTCTTCTCACTGTACTTGCGTGCTCACACATTCGGGTCTGTAGCCGTCTGCCGATCTCTCCAACTTAGTTCACCTCACAGGACCTGTATTAGACACAGTAGACGACATTCGCCGCTTCACCTCGTGACAGAGGGGACTTGGGTCTCATGACCATGACTCACGACTCACGGACCAATATTTTGGGCGCGGTGTGTGGACGATACCGTTGTCGTTCTCACGCGGGAGATGGTCTCCGAATTCCAGGCGATCCTGAACTATGTTTTCGAGGCATTCCGTTCACAATGGAGGCAGAGGTCAACAATTAACTAGCGTAAGACCTATAGGAGCGTACAGACGACGTTATACCGAATTGCCACCAACACACGTCGGATCCTAAGTTACTACAGTAACCACCCGTTGTGCTACAAACGTAGCTGCGTGCGAACTCTTTACAAAAGGGCGGAAACTCATTGATGCGAGGCAGATGACAAAGCAGCCGAACTTCATTATCTTCGGCGGATGTTCATCTCCGATGGTTACCCTCGCAGCTTCATGGAGCGCAGCAGACAACCAAAGAAAGCGATAAGGCCAAAGACAACAACCAAAAGTGCGACGGGCACTACCGTATTTCGAGAACGTATCCGAAGTAGTCTCTCGTCTCTTACAACCACTGGGGATCGGCGTTGCTCGCATTAGGTACACCGGCACGCCGGCATGCTCAGCATCCAGAAATACAGCGAGGCGCCGTACAAAACCTACCCCCGACAATGGAAGCTCGTTTGCTTTTGAAACGTCGAATTATTAAACCTACGGTTCCCCTGATCGTGTCTTCTTTTCATTTATTCCCCGGGACGCGCATTTGTATGTATGAAGGGAAATGTCTAGTCTGAAAAAATCGAGTTGCACTCGCAAATTTTCGAGCTGGTAACACCGGCACGCCGCTAGACGAAACAAGCAGGAGAAAGATAAATGATCAGACTAGACTGGTTGGCGCAACAGGACAGACACTGACAGACAGGCAACTAGTATGTGAGGGGGGTGGACACATAATTGTGCTAGAATTTGGGGTGGAGGAAGGTAGGGAGAACTGTTGCGGCCCCCTATATTGGAGGGGAAGGGGGATGACGATTCAGTGAGACCGCAGACGGTGGAATTCGTGGTCCTCAATGCAACTGGCCAGAAGTAGCCGTTCTAGTCTCCATTGTCCGTGTTAGTAATCTCTGCTGCATACATTACTAGTCTCTGTGCCAATGCCTGTGAGGCTCTGGATAGAGCCCCAAAGTATGACGGGACCTGCATACCTCGTAACGCGACTGGTGAACGCACATACAACATTATTAACTTCCCCAGTCACAACTGAGAAGACAGCGAAGGCCTGGCACATTGGTTAGAGCTTTGGTCTTCTTAACGCCTAATAACTAAAAGAAACGGGTTCGAATCTCGGGTCCTCCCAAACTTGGAGGTGATTGGACCTGGCTGACGGTGACAAAAAGGCCAGAAATAGTCACTTCAGTCCTCCTTGTTTTCTTTGTTAGTATCCTTTTGCATATTTTCACATATATGTTAGGAGAACGCTCGCCGATTGCGTTTCAAGGCCCACTAGTCCCGTTGAGCTTTTCGGCTCAATCTAAGGCTCCGTAGGGTGCCGCACAGCGCTTGGTAATATTACAGCGAGGGATTACTGGCAAAGACGAGGAAGACTGGGATGGCCGTTTCTGGTTATAGCGTTCGACTAATAACTAAATTAACGCTGGTTCAAGCCTCAGGTACAACCAGACCTTGGGTTGAGTAAGGATGCTTGGAAATGGTTAATAGCCATCTCATTTTCCCTTGTCTTTGTCAATATTTTCCCTCTCTCTACAAATATATCATAAAATTAAAGATTTCGCCTGCGATTTTCTCCAAGCTGGACATTCCCACAGGCATGCAGAATGCGCCCGATGTGGGCAAGATTTACAGAATAAAACATTTGATTGTTGATTATGCTCTGGTTAAGGTACACTCGGCCAGAGCCAAAAGAAAAAAATGTTTATTTTGATACAATCACTTAAAAAGTGGTTAGTAAAATTCCTCTTCTCTCACCGCTACTAAGATACCTGGGAATAAATTTCGGAAAAAGGGGAGCTACATAAAATTATGGGTAAAGGGACAAGTCAAATCTCAACTTTCACATTTCAGTCCCATTACGGGTCTGGAATCAGACCAGCAGTTGTGAGAACAATTATCGACCGGCGGTGCTGGTGGTGGTGGTGATGATAATAATAATAATAATAATAGTAGTAGTAATAGTAATAGTAGTAGTAGTAGTAGTAGTAGTAGTAGTAGTGGTAGTAGTAGTAGTAGTAGTAGTAGTAGTAGTAGTAGTAGTAGTAGTAGTAGTAGTAGTAGTAGTAGTAGTAGTAGTAGTAGTAGTAGTAGTAGTAGTAGTAGTAGTAGTAGATGAAGTTGAACAACGAAGTTGAGAGACGACGCCGCGACCGGATCAACACATGGATCGCCGAACTGCATAAACCACTTGTACCCGAGCATCGGGCGAAATCCCAGTACTAAAGTAAGGGTGCGATTTTGAAGCGCGTTTTGAATACTTCCAAAACGTGACTGAACCCTTGACTTCGAAAAACACCATCGAAGAAGTGAGTGTTTGCTCACATTGTCCTTTGTCTAGCTAAAAACCCCGGATTGTCGTCCTTACTGTTTCGTAGGAAAGCATCTCTGCGCGAGGAGGGCACGTAGACAGGTCCAACCAGGATGGCCATCGACGTAAGTTTTTGAATGGGAAAGGTTCATAGACCCAGGTTTTACGCCTCCTATGCCAAACGTTCCATCAACTGTAGGCTTATTTGGACTCACCGACGCCTAGAGAGTGAACAAACAGGCGTGGTCTCTTCGTGGTTGGAACGACTTCCATTGACTTAGAGATTAGGAATATCAGGAAGGTCTCACTGTATATTTCTTTATGCTGATTGCCCCTCCTTAATGTGGCTTCTGTTGCACTCCCAATAAATATCGGTTCGAACCGCCCCTTTCTTGTTTACGTGAAAACTTGATCTGTCGTACGCGGACCAGGCGTGTGTGTGGTTCGCGCGAACGGACTATTTAGCCTTATCAGCAACTGCGTCCGATGCCGCCTCTGATCATCTTGACTTTGTTTCGATACCGGGCTAGGGCGGGTGGGGGAACAGTGAGGTGGATATAGCGCATGCTTAATTCCACGCGCAAGGACATCGTCGGTATCGACGGTCAGAAGTGGAATACATCCAGAGACAACTGCATCAGTTAGTGGATTTCAGCGTGTCCGGGACGAGTCTTTTTTCATCGTACTTTTATTGCAAGAGTAATTCGATGGTTTCAACTGTCGTATCCTGAGGAATAGAACTGAAATGTTATGTGACAAAAGACTTGATACCAAGTTTTTTGCTAGAGCAATTTTGACGAGATGACTGTAGTTTCGAAATCAGCGGCTAGGAATTTCAGACGTAGGAGCGGCCACTCTGCCAATCCGTAATTTTGTGTGCCTTTGAGTGATGCGATGGGGCAGAGAGGGGTGCCATCTTTGTGCACTTCCGTAAAACCATAAAATTTTGCCGAGACTGTTTCATACGTTCTCGCCATGCGTCGGTCGATCGGCGTTTTGCACCAAATTTCTCCATTACCAACAACGTGCATCGATTTCACATGTCAGTGTTTTTACGGGGTTAGTTTTGCATTACACATAGAACTGACGATTTTCCAACAAGCTTTTGGCTTTCTGAAGGTAGTCCATCCCGTCCAATACGATAGTAGAACGCCCCGTGCCTGCAAGCACAATATCGAGGTCTGCGGCCATCCAGGACTTACAATTCACGACGGAGAAGGAAAAAAACAAACAGGTAGTCTTATTTTATGTCTTCATCTGTCGCAAAGATTGTAGTGACATAAAAATCGGTGTTCATGAAAGCAAATGACACGAAAAAGGTACTGAGCTTCAATAGCAATCACACAAAGAGCGACGAAAGTAGGTGCGTAAGCGCGCTATATCGGTGTTGAAGTGGATCGCGGTGAACTGTAAGACGAAGTTGTCGAATCACCGTATTTTCGATGGGTGCACTAGGCGAATGGTTACCCACGCAACTTTGTCAATCGGTGCATACTCATACCGTTTGGGAGATTCAATCCAACTGCCACCAAAGTTTGGCTTGTGCTACCGTGCATGAAAACGTCTCGGAAGCCATCAACCGCCTTCTCACACCACTTGCAGTTGGGGTTGCACGAAAACCAGGACAACCATCGGGCGCAAGGTCGTGAGGCCGAAGTTTCTGTAGTCGTTTACCGTAAATGATTCAGTTGCAGAGAGCGACTACGTGAGAAAAATTCCGGACGCAGATGGCCGGACATGCAGCGTCAATGAAGAAGAATGTTACTGGCTCTGAGTTTGCGGTTCACTTGTGGGTACTCGGTTGCACCTTCAAGCTTGACGAGGCCAGAATCCTCGCATGAAGCATTTCGTAATTCGCGTACTGTCTTAATCATTGGTCTTCGGCTCGCAATCAATTAGTAAACGCAATGACCTCCCGCCTCCGTACTCTGTACTGAGACTGCCTCGGAAAAGTAATTTGCTTTACGAGGAGGGCGTGGGTAACCAACATTTCCAGTAATAACGAGCCGAACTGTTGAGTAGTTATCACGCCAGGATCAACAACGTCTCAGAAGAAAAAGTTTGTTGGCCTGCTTTTTCCTATTTGCACCGGAACCCATCGTCAGAGACAATGGCAGATAAGGGTGATTGGGGCACAATGGATGCAGTTGGCACGTAACCTATATTGGTGACTATAGTAGACATGTGGTTGCGTGACAACTGTGTCCTGGAAATACCACGTCCCTGTTGCCTCCTGTAAGCCTTATCTGCGACCGTCTCTGATGATGGGCCCGGGTGAGCATTCGAAACATCAGTCCAACAAACTCTTTCAGCACTCGCATCCTCCACTTTGAAGACAAATCTCCAAGGCAGACGTCAACGTCTACGAGCATAGCGATGGAAACGATGCTACTATAAGGGCTAGCGTACTGGTTTTTGGTGTTTAAATAATTGTCGTCTTGCAATCACCTGCTCATGCCACATCGGTGTAGCGAACATGCACCTACAGATCTGCTTAGTCAACCCCAAGGGACGTTACTTTTCAGTGTAGTCAGAGCACCTCATGTGGTGACGACCACCTTTAAGAAATCGTTCGCCTCGTCGACATCATCTCTCTAAATGAGTCAGCAAAAAGGTGGACTAAAGAGCAAAAAATGCCACAGGCAGACATTACCGGCGGCCATGTCTCTAAGCCTCACATCACTGAATGTAACCTCGTAACCCCACCATCGAAGGGGCTATCCATCAGGAGCACATGATGGCAACCCATGGCAATCAATGGCAACGCACTGGAAGCGCTTTGACCAGGCAGTCTGTACGGATGGTTGAGCCAAAGCCGGTGTTAACAAGATTTCTACCGAGCACCCAAGAGATCTCGATATTGCAAAGTTGCGCTGTCTCGGGTTTCACGAAACGACAGGGGACCCACGGGCCATAAAGATGTTGGGAAGGACCAACCTACCCCGACCGAGTATGCGCCGCTTCAACTGCGTCCCAAGTTTTCGAAAGCTGATAGGACACGCTATTACCCGGTGTCCTTGTTCCCTGTGAGGTTACTAAGGAAACAGACTTCTCGGCGAGAATTTTTGCTGTCCGGCATGGCCGGTTGACGACAGCCAATAAGCCAGAAATGACACTTCAGTATCCCCTGTCCTTGTCGGAGATCTCATTCTGCATATATTGCTAGTCGCACTGTGCCCTCCTGTGTAACTCTGTATCGAGCCGCAAAGTTTAATGGGCGAGGAGATTCCGTAACCCGATCGATGAACGCCCTTCCGACATAGAAAAGTGCCCCTATTGGCTCCATTGTCTCTCTGCAAGTATATTTGGAAGGCGAAGACAATGGCTTTCCGGTAATTCAAAAGCCCGGTTAGGCCTTAATTTTTAAAAACCGGTTGAGCTGGACGGCTTCCTAGAGGGTTGTTTCCTTGGCATCTAAGATCAATATTACCGTCCACACCAGAGAATCGTTAATTGACGGTCATATGATTATGTCGGTGGCCGTATTGGATGGTTGGCGGCCTTCTCCACATCGAAGAGCACTAATAATCACTTTAGGAATAGACAGCATACAAGAGTAGAGCCGCTGTACAGTCTCCAACTACTTATCTTTTGTATCTGAGAGTCGGCTTATCTTGCAGTTAACCTTCGCTGATGACCACTCCACAACCCGCCGCTTCTGGATGTGCCGGACAGTCTTTACTTGTGCCAACTAGCAGACTTCGTCTGTTCTGAATTTCTATTGTCCGGTGTGGGCAGAAGGGTTGATTTTAGGTCAGCCATTTCATCTGGAACGGGCACCGCCACCTATCGTCCTACTGCATCACACTGATTTTTTTGACACATCCGTCGTGACCATCGATTGTCGGCAACCTAACAGAACGCACTGACGTCTACTTTCTGGTGAAATAAAAAGGTCGCTCATGTAGAGTCGTGCAGGGCGCCTGCTACTGCTTTGCCGTAGCGTCATTTTCCTCATTCACCTATCTGATGCACCTCTCAGAAATTACACGGCTGTACCCCTAAGTCTCCTTTTCCTGGTAGTTCGCACTCTTCGGTCCCCTTTTAAATGGCGATTAATATCTGTTAACCCAGCTGGTAATGATCGGGTGAAGGCCCCCAAGCATCTGTGGCATACGAAGAATACCTACTATTTTTATTTAAGTGGGTTTTAGTCCGACACGCTCATTCCGGTTCGGTGTTTCATCGCACAAGGTTGGGCCATATGTTGTAAACGGTCTGGTGCTTTATCTACAATTACCTCAACTCAGATAGTTGAGAAGAGATCGTTGTAGGTACTTAGCGTTTATTTTTTTAATTTTCCTGCTTAGTATCGGCAGCTATGTCATCGCATTGAAACTTTTCCGCCCGAAAAACGAATTTACCAATTATTTATACTTATTTTGCCATTATGCATACCTAGGTTCCGCCCGCAAAACCCCTATTACCACCTTTCCCGTAAGACAGGCACTTTTGGTTGGTCGTGTGTGTTTGGGATCCTTTCCCCGATCTTTGCCATCCAGCTGTTTGGTTTGACTATTAGTCGAGTTCAGTCTTCTTGTTTTTGATTCGTTCGAGTCTTGGTATGTGTTCGTGAAGTTTTAACCTTCTAATATTACGTCTTGAGCCTTCAGAATGATTGCCTTTCGCTCGCATTCCCCACTCTTTATTCTCAGTTCTCATCAAAAACACTATCTTGGCAAGTGTTGCTTAGAAACAGAAGCTTATTGCAATCTTTATGCATGTACCGATTCGTTGTCAGTAATGATAACTGTTTAATTGCAGTTTACGACAGCTGCCTGAAGGACTTCCTAATGAGGGTGTCTTGACCCAGCCCAAGCCCTGAGCTAGTCTGTTTTAAAGCCTTCGATTTTTGACATCAGTTAGATTCTCCTGCAAAACTTCCTGAAACGAGCAGTCATGAAAACGATACTGCAGAATAGGTCCGGTGTCCACTGTTTCCGGTGCTGTGGGTGTCCCATCCCTACTCCCGACCCTCCATGCCCTCCCATCCCTCATTCCCCTTCCCTCCCCTCTTATCCTCCCCATCCTCTCAGCCTACTCTCTATTCTGCTCTCTTCCCCCACGGTTGAAGTGTCTCACAGCGAGGGCGACATGCAATCACGTAGGCGGCCAAGGCCAATCGGGTCGTCCTCTCACTAAACCAACACGTGATCAAAGTGGAGTTCGACAACCGTCTGACGCAACCAAGCTGCCCTATTTAGGGACAGCACTGCTCACCCCCCGCGAGGAGGACGGGGCTAGAAAAGGTGCCCTAAATAAATACTGGGCTCACGACATGTGCGTGCATACCGGAGCCCGCTTACTGCCTAACATGCGATCGAAACCAAAACACAAGACAAAATACTCTCTCTTTCTCTTCCTCCTCCTCCTCCTTCCGGCCCATCCCGCAGGCTGGTGGGGTGAATCGCCCCGCTCTAGCAGTCTGGAATGTTAGTTCCCTTTTAAACAACTCGAGGAGCAACCAACTGGAACGAAAGACAGCGCTAGCTGCTCGAGAACTGACGCACTACAAGGTGGACATCGCTGCACCCAGAGAGACCCGGCTCTCCGAACAAGGTCAGATGGAGGAGGCGGGTGCCGGCTACACCTTCTTCTGTAGCGGCCGCTCCGGGGCAGAGCGACGAGACACGGGCGTCACCTTTGCCATCCGGAACGACATCGTGGAACGACTGCCCTGTCTGTCGCAGGGTATCAATGACCAATTGATGAGCCTCCACCCGCCTCTCCGGGGAGGTAAATTCGCCATCATCATCATCATCATCATCATCATCATCATCATCATCATCATCATCATCATCATCATCATCATCAGCATCAGCATCAGCATCAGCATCAGCATCATCATCATCATCATCAGTGTTTAAGCCCCAACAATGACTGGCTCGGACGAGAAAAAGGCAACGTTCTACGAAGGCCTGCAGGCCCTTTTAGCGTCTGTGCTGAAGGTGGACAAACTGATCGTCTACTGTGACTATGATGCTCGCGCCGGAACAGACTGCGCTGCATGGAGGGGAGTGCTGGGTCCTCACGGGATCGGCGGCTGTATCGACATTGGTCTGTTTATCCTGGGAGCCTGCGTAGAACACCACCTCCTGCTGGCCAACACATTCTTCCGCCTGAAGATGCGGAAGAAGGCCATGTGAACGCACCTTCGATCGCGGTGCGGGCAGCTACCGGACTATGTTCTCTTCTTGCGGTGACATCGGCAGGACGCGATGGTGAGCAAGGCGATCTCGGGTGCCGATGGTTGAAACGACCCTCGCCTCGTTATCTCCAAGATGAGGATTAGCCTACAGCCTCGCAGGAGACCTCAAGGTAAGCGACCCTTAGGTAAGCAGAGTCCTGCTTTATTGTAGTTGCCTGCTCACTGTTTCCATCTCGACAATCAACTGACCTAGCGACTGGAAGACCTGCCATCTTCAGATAAAAGCGCCTCCGTGGTGATCCGATGATGCTAACTGCAGAACACCGTTCATTCGACTTCGCTGGCTGTCCCCGGCCGCGCACGTCGCCAGCACCTGGACTGGCTCGACGATAGAGACGCAGTCATCAGCAATCGGTGCGCTGATAAGAACAGATTGCACAGAGTCTACCTCAACCGTCCAACCGACGCGAAAAAAGCGGACTGCTACCAGTGTCGCCGTCGTGCGCGGCAACTGTCGCGAGAAATGGAGGACACCAGCACGGCCGACGAGATCCAGGCATACGCCAATCGCAAAGAATCGAAGGACTTTTTCACTGCGATCAAGGCGATCTATGACCCCTAACCGAGGGAAATGTACCGCCTCTCAGTTTTGATTGATCAACGCTTCTCAAGGGAAAGTCGCAGATTCTGAAACGCTGGGCCGAGCACTTCAGGAAAGTTCTCCACAATCTCCGACGCCTCCATGCATTGGCCCCCCCCAAGTGGAAATCAACGTCCACCTAGATCTCCCGCCCTTCCTCCCTCCCAGAAACTCTCCGCGCTTTGCAACAACTCGCCAGCGGCAAAGCACCATGCTCCGTCGCAATTCCAACTGAAGTCTACAAGCACGGCGGCCTCCACCTGATGGACCAACTCACGACGCTATTTCAGGAGGTGTGACGCTGCGAACAAGTTTCTCAGGATCTCAAAAATGCAACCATCGCCCATCTCAACCGCCAATTCTGCGGCAACCACAGAGGAACCTCGCTGCTCAACTTCGCCGAAAAAATCTTTGCCGGCATCCTCCTTAATCATCTCAGCAGACACCTGGAACAAGGACTCCTGTCGGACAACCAATGCAGTCTCCGACGGCATCCGGGCACCACTGACAAGGTGTTTTTCGATCGCCGGCTTCAGGAGAAGTGCCAGGAAATGCGAACTACCTCTGCACCACTTCAGCGGACTTGACGAAGACCTTCGATACGGTGCATCACAAGGAACTGTGGAGAATCATGCAAAGGTTCGGCTGTCCCGAGCGATTCACTCACGTGGTACGTCAGCTCCACGACGCGACGATGCCGTGCGTCATGGACAACGCGCAATCTCCTAGTCATTCGCAGTGGTCAATGGAGTGAAACAGGGCTGTGCACTCGTTGCCACCCTCTTTAGTCTCATGTTCTATGTAATGCTGATGGACACCTATCCTGATGGGCGGCCCGGGACACACATCGACTAGAGGACCGATGGGCACCTTCTCGATTACCGGCAAATGAAGGCTTCGACACCTCTATCCACAGCTACCATCCATGATCTGCTCATCACCGGCGTCTATGTACTCTACAATACGACTAAAGAAGGCGCGCAACGAAGCATGGACTGCCTCTCCGCCGGGTGCGCCCACTTCGGGCTGACCATCAGTACAGAGAAAACGGTGGTCATGCACTTACCGTCACCCAACATGCAGCATTTCACTCCTCCTCGAATTACTGTCGACGGCTACAAACTCAGAATCGTCGACAATTTCGCCCATCTCGGAATCACACTTTCCAGCAGCACCAGAATCAACGACGAAGTGGCCTACCGGATCTCCAATGCCGGCCGAGACTTCGGCCGGCCGCAGAACACCGTGTGGAATCGTCACGACCTCCAACTGAATACCAAACTGAAGATGTACAAGGTCGTCATCCTGACGACACTTTTCTACGGAGGGGAGACCTGGACCGTCTACTCCAGCCGTGCAGCGAGGCTAAACCGCTTCCATTTTAGCTGCCTGCACAGAATACGAAAGCAGAGATGACAGAACAGGATCCCCTACATGAAGTCCTAGAGAGGACCGGAAACTTCAGCATTCACGCTATTTTGAGGAAACTACGACTATATTGGAGTGGCCATCTCGTGAGGATGGAAAACAGACTTTTACCAAAACAACTCTTCTATAGTGATGTCGTCACGGGTACTCGTCAGCAAGGAGGACAGAAACGGCGCTACAAGGACACTTTGAAGGACTTTCTGAAACGTCTGAAAAGCAAATCGGAGACCCGAGAGGACCTCGCCTAGAACAGACCGGCACAGTCATCTACAAAGTTGATCGGATCACCGCCGCCAAAGCCAAAAGGAGGCCCGCAAGTGACAAGTGCCTCGACTTCTCGATGCTAACAGTCAGCCGATGCCAACATGCCTGGGCTGTCAATGCACATTACGATCGAAAATTAGCCTCGTAGGATACCTTGAGATGCCATACACAAGCAGCCCGGCAACATCAAATTCTCCTCTACTCTCATCCCTGTGGCATCCTCGTTACTGCTGATTATATTGTCGCTGCTCACCGCCATCAATCATCGACATGCTCCAACCCCTGCGTCGATCACAGCGACCAGTTTCGCCAACACCACGACATCTCGCACCCCAACATCTTCCCCCATCATCACCACCTCCAGCGATGTAAACTCGGTCCCAACCTGGCCCTATTGCGATCACACATTCACTTCCCACATCGGACTGGTAGGTCACTTGCGAATCCATCACGCAAAGGCTGGTGAACCAGTGCCTGGAGCACCGGCATACACTCGCAGCATCCGCCTCAACTGCCCGCACTGCCCTCGCACATTCAGCCACCGCATGAGCCTATTAGGCCACATGCGCATTCACGAAAACCTGTGATAGACAACCGCCAGCCATACCTTACCGTCACACCTTTCTTCACCAGCACCTGCGAAACACACCAACATCATTCATCATTACACAACACAAACACGGCATTCACACCTCTCATGTAAGTGGGAAGTGGGATTCTCGGCTCCTTCTCCATGCGGTTCCTCTGTAGCATGTGTGATCCGAGTCTGAGACTATCACGGTACACCTAGAGCCATGGCTTGGAAGATTGTCGACTGACGCATCAACTCAGTTCCCGCGGTCTGCCCAATTTTGTGTTATTTGTATGGGACGGCCGACTGATGGGCTGAGAGTCAGGCTGCAATGGCTCTTTCCTATCGTGACCTCTAGCACTCTCACGCATGTGAGGAGTGTGTGTGTATATGGGTACCGCCTCTCAGACGATAACTGAATGGTGTACCGGGCCTTTAAGGGTGACGGTTCAGGCTAAACTCAGGGTTGCGCCCCACCCTTGTGGGCTTCAAGGACTGCGTGCGTACGCCGTGCAACGCCTCAGCAGACCATGTCCCTCCCAGCCTGGCGTGCGCCGACAGTTCTCCGGTACCTGGTTGCCTGCCGGAAGATGCGTTTGCGCTCCCGCTGGACATACAGGTCGTCAGCATGGCTGCCCAGTCATCATCCTCGTCCTTCTGACCATTCTGGTTGCCGCTCCGGTCGCCCATCTTTTTCTTCAAATCATCAACCCGGATCTCTCAACTTTGCCAATCTGGTGGTGTTATTGTTGGTTGAAATCCTAATCACGTATTTTTTGTGGACCAAGAGGTGTGAGGGTACGCCTAGGTGCGAGTCCGGCCGTGCCGGCCACTTCCGTCCTCCCTTATCTCCGGTCTTTCGGACTATGTCTTGACACCGTGTCCTGGTGGGGTAGGAGAGAGTGCAGTAGATGTTGCGCAAGTCTGCTTCCACCGTAGACTAATTTAAGCACAGGTCACCGTCCCTGCTTTACCTTGCTAAGAAGCAAACAGTGGGCATCTTCGGCAACGACGGTTGCACTGTAATCTGGGAAAGTGCCAAGTGAACAGTCAGTGATAAGTGGGCGAGGCAGGCATCCACAAATTGTGACCTAATAGTCTGATTGTGTGGTAAAATCATGAGCGTCCAATGCAATAAGCATGATTTAAATCCTGTTAAAAGGAATGTAAGAAAAAGAGACAACGGGAGACCATGGGACATCATCCGAAATAAATTGTTTCAATAGAATCGTCTTAAAAAACGCAAACATTGGGGATGGTCTAGCCTATATGCACACTGAACTGATTTTCAACTTCTAAACAACAGACCAATATTCCATGATTGTGCTGAGACATGATCCAAGCTCTCTTTACAGAAGTGCAAATCAACATCGCTTCTGAGAGGATTACCATCACTAGTGTATCGGGCATCTTAACATATAAATAATCACTGGCTTGTCGTATTTCGTCAGTATGCAGGGAAAAGAGGTGAGACGTTAAGTTGGCGCCTCTAAGTGCCTCCACAGTACACATGCGGACAAATCGATGTGCGCTTGTCTGAATGGACAAATTATTTTTGAGTAGTGAGGAAGTCTATTGGCAAACCTAGAGTCTAGAAGCGAGAGCCGCACTCAGATGGAGGTCCTCTAACACATAAATGAAGACAAAAACTCAAGAAATTTAGTCGCGCACGCATGAGAATACGAATGTGAGCTTCTGAAACCAGTGAGCACATGAAAAACAGCGTCCATGTACTGCGCCTGAATTTACATGCAAATTGCACGAGACTGGTGATGTGAGAGCATGGTGTTACAATGACGTACTTCAACCTGCATAGAAAGGTTTAAGGAAACCGATATAAAAACAACTGTATGGAAGAATAAGGATTGAAATACTAGACTTTCACGGACGTACGTTATTCTGACAATACGCCAAAAACCAGACTTCTTGCACTCACTGAAAACCAGGCCAGTTCTCTGCGTTAAGGCGGCGAAGACTCAGGAGCGGCGGAGAGGCGGAGGGGCATGGACAAATTCCGCAGCCGTTTGACCATGGGCATTTAAAGATACTTATTAACTATGACCGCCACCGCCATACAGAAGGCACTGCGGATAATAATGAGCCAAGTTGTCAGAAGCTTTAGTCCCTTGGACGAAGTGTGAAGTGTTAAGTTAGTGAGTCAAAGTCGGTATCAGTCAGAGACAGCCAAGTTTCTAGATCAGTACAGCGTTCGTTATCTTTTCGAGTCTCAGCAGAGGAAGGATAAGAAAAAGGACAGAAAACCTGAGTGACATATAAGACAATTAGTTTGTAGGCCTGCAGTTTTATTTGGTTTCTGATCACTTTCATTCAGGTGTGTTCATTACAAAACCATTTTTAGCGTCACACACAACTTATGATGATGACAGCGTCCAAGAGACTATTAAAATCAATAAGTTTATTTGAAAAGTTGCACGATTTTTGTTTTACCGGTAGACATTCGAAGGTTCAGTGACAGCAGGGTGGACAGCGGGGAGTTTCTAAAGTAAGCAAATAATTGAGCAGTGCATTGTAAAGTCAACTAGTTGCTGAGTTAGGGTTAATATCGCTGAGAAACAAAAGTCTTCATATAGTCATATGCTAAGAAAACGCCTGTTTATAAAAGTCAGCATATTCTTGGCAATCGCATCCATACATGTACGATTTCCAATGCGCTAACAGGACCTTTCCCCAGCAAATACTGTGTTCTTTCTGGTGGCACTGGAGGCCGGAGATTTTAAAGGCGCTTTTGAAATGCCAGTGAACACAGTTGTGTTCAGTGTGTCTCACTTTGTATTGAAAAACTACGATTTTTACAAAATATTGTCATCAGGAACACGAAAGTAAGACTCGTTTTGAAGGCATTTACCCGTTTAATGCGTCTTCGGATGCCGTTTATTTCATGCCTGATGGCTTGGTCCATATTTCCACATGAACGAAACAATACGCACTGTGAGGTCGAGCGCATTTCAGTAACTCAGTATTCCGTGTCAAGTCATTCGAACGAGCCTTGTCAGACTTGACACTCCATCTGAGTAGTCACCTAACTTTAAGCAGTTTGATGTGTTTCTGCACCAAACTACTCCTTATGTCACTTTGTCTCCAAGTGCTTCGTTTTTAAGAAAAAGTCAAAAGCATCAACAGCTCCGTGGCAAGGAAGTAAAAAATCACGGAAAATATGCGTTCAAAAAGTGCTGTTAAGTTGTCTGTCTCCTTTTGTAGGGTTTTCGACGTTTTTTCGATAAAATATAAAAATTGGACTGCACGTAAGGAGAAGATAAGGCGAATGGACACTCCTTGCTTATGTGTCTTTCACAAGTTGTAGAAGCCCGCCATCGCGATATCAGTGGCGCATGCGGGCGGTGCTTTCCTTCTCACAAGGACATCTCTCTTCCTCAATTTGCCTTTCGTCCTGTTTATGCTGCTAAGAAAGCTTTTTGAACCAACGGGCTGTCGAAGGTGCATAAGACCGCTCGTTTATCAAGTGGTTTTCAAGTTTTGTCCAGTATTCGGCCTCATCGAGTGCGACTGTCAAGCGAAACTTTTCGGCGGGTGGGGTAACGAGATTTCTCATTCACTGTGCTCCTTGATGTCCTCGATCTTCTCCTTTGGAAGAGCATCATCTAGGTTTTGTGCTAGATGAGGAAGGACGGCGCCAGTGGCCACAGGATGTGTTTGTATTCCTCGTAAGCTTTTTACTTCTGGAATTCCGATTCAACGGATACGACAAAGTCTTGTGGTCGAACACATTTTGCACTGAACTTAACATCATAGAACAGAACCATTAGTTATCTTTGCATGAGGGGACGCGAAGAGAGGTTTTTAATCAAGACCTCGTCTCTGGAGGGCCGTCTGGTGGACTTACTTACCTAGATTTCTCTAACAGTTGGTTTTCGCGTAAATTTTGGTGACATTTTGGCCTGTTGCGGATTCCCACTTTCAAGGTTCCCAGCTCGTGGGCTGTCAGGGTTGGATGGCAAGCTGACAAATGATGTTCTATAATTCGACCGTATTTGTGAATGTGAAAGGGCCGATTTTGTACCAGCACTCTTATCATTATCTCTCTGGCGTATATCATCACCCCTTAACACAGACCAGCGTTCACAGCGGTCCACATGTGAGGCATTTAGGCAAGACGCTCTCGTCAGTGTACTGGTGCAGGAATTTCACCAGAGTTTAGATGGACGACTCTCGCTTCGTAAATGTTTCCCGTCGGCATGAACAGCGGAGGCCTACGCACCCATAGCATAAAGCAGTATTCATGAAAATTTGGGAGTCCAGATATCTTATTGTGCTCAGCATCCCAAGAAGAACATGGAAAGGAAGAACAACTGATTTCGTGGATCGCATTGCATTCATACTGACGTTTCGGAATCTCCCGCCTCTCCACCAGCAGAGTAGCTCGGTGACCACTCCTGTTGCCATGATTTATTCGGCCTTCCAGTCTGTCCCGTATTATTATTGTTTACGACGCACGATTCTAATCTGAAGGTTTTTTACTGATTTGCTTTAACCCCTCTGTGACGCGCCCATTTGCGTTTGCATAGATAAACGATGGTAATTTTCTCTAGGTTATCTCCAAATCTTCTGAAGCTGCATGTTCAATTTGTCGATGGACTGGGGGCAGTCATGGTTGTAGATTCTAGCTAGAAGTGAGTCAGCGCCCGACGCTTTGCGCCGAACATCGCTTAGATGACTTTAGTAGTCTGTTGCGGCAGGGTCCCAGCGAGTTAACACTGTTTATTGTTTCAGCGGAGATAAACACCGACGCACTTAAAATGACTTTGGGGTCACAGACGGCATTTCTGGATGAAAAGAAGGTCCGTATTTTACTGCGGAGTGTGTATATTTGAATTGTCGGTAAGTCATATTAACCGAGTACTTTGCATTGCACCTGTTACGTCTGTCCCAGGCCTTGGAGTATTTGGCAATTCGTTTCGTTGGCTTTGGATAACATGTAGTCCATTTCTATCGGAGACCAGATTACAGAACTATTCTTTTGTGCAATCAAAGAAGTCCTGTTGCTGACGGTGTTCGCTGCCAAGGCCTTCCAGGGCAGTGTAATGGATGATGTTCCGGAATTGTTTTCACTGCGTTTCAGCAGTGACTTCCGCTTCTGAACATTTCGGGTGCTTCAGAGAAAAATGTTAGTCGTTACTGCAGTTTAATCCTCCAAGAGACGCATCAAATAATTCATTATACGATCTGGGTTGTGCTTGCTCAACTTGCAGAGGATTGCTGGTTTGCAGTTTCAGTCTTACCTTGTAGAGGACGTAACGGTATTTTATTGGTCAGTCTGCACAAAATGCCTCTGTGATCACTAGCAGCTCATGCTGGCCATGAATGCTGACTAGGACCTACTTCGGCGAACACCATTTAAGCAGGCGAATTTGTACTCACAACGTGTTCTCTTCTGAAAAGAAAAATTGGTCAGGAGAAGTTTGTGAACTATAGAGGCCTGCCAAAGGGAAGACCACTGTCGTCGAAACTGCCGAGTTTGTGGTTACCTAGAACTCTTATCGAAACACGTGGTCTGCGGTGACGAGGGCATCGATATGCTCAAGGACAATTAACTATTTCGCCTTTGGTACGATAGCCAGAACGGCTCGCAGGTCTTTGTTTAACATTTCCTTCACGCCATCTGAACTGCTCATTGGTTGTGGACGTCACAGGCACGAGGACCCATGCTTAGGACCGTGAGACAGCCGACGACTCCTTGCCTTAAGCTAAACCTTCGTCCATGATATCATTCATAACGGAAAATTGGACTCTAGCTTCTCGTTGTTCTTCTTTAGGACGTCAGCTCCAGAAGAACGTGTAACAAATGTCCACCTCTTCCAGTCGTATATGTACGGAGAGTCGGGTATCGCTGAGGGCCGAGATGCTTACTCTGTGTCCCGTCAGTTCTCAGGCGATAAGAACTGACCGCGCGTCCGTTCGGATCATCCGGGAATGGTCTGTAGGCTAACAGCCGTTACAGGCTACCAGAGAGAGGTAGCTCTCTCCTCCTACAGACAGACAGAGACAGAGATCGTCATTGTATGCTACTTCACCTGCGTTTTTGATGCCCACAAGCCACGGCCAATTCGCAATGGACGCTGTTACCGAACATTTATATAGGGTACCGTGTCAATTGTCTAATTCCGTGTGCACGGAAGCAACAGCCCTTCTAAACACTGCTATTTTCATATATCAAGTAAGTCACAACGGGACGAGTGAGTTCCGTAAGAACGATCGGTGATTGTCATCCTGCCAGTGTATATTTCCGACCGAAACCGGCAGGACAACGGACTCGTGGCCCAGTGGTTAGAGGCGTGTCTAAGCAGGTTGCCAGTGCACTCCTCAGGTGTTCCACACTTTGGGGTTGGGTATGACTGGCTGACCACGGCTAATAAGCCAGGAATGGCCATTTCAGTCTCCCTTGTCTTGTGGGTAATAACATACTGCCATTTCCATGATTGGTCACAAATTACGTTTATGGGGAGGATTATCCTAAATAACCGGGGTCGACAACTGGATCACTGTCGTTCATTCGGTAGGAACAGAACCGCGGAACGGGGGTTATGAAGTGGAATAAAGGAAGCCAAGCCGTACTCACCAGATGGTTTCAGCCAGCTAAGACCCTCCGGCAAAAGCGATAACTGTGGCGTCGGTACTCAGTAAAACACGGCATCGGCGATTAATAAATGATGAAAAGATTCAGATTGGGACAAGCGCGTAGCAAATATAGAGCGCACCAAACCCGTGGAAAGACCTGTTAATTCTATACGACATAAGCCCTTTCAGTATGCTCTAAACGTTTCTTATCAAAGGGGTGCAGTAATAAACCTATTCGACTGTCTTTGACAAGTCAAGAGGATAAACTCTCTGGAAAACATGAAGCACCTCAAAAACACATGTGAAAACAATCGCAAGCAAAGTGGTCACGTTAGGCATCATGTGGTCAAAACGTTAGTGCATGCAACAGTGTGTAAATTCATCTAGGACGATCATTTACCTTAGCAGCCTATATATACAGAGATCATTCAATCAACCCTGCAAATTTAAAGTGACAACTGGTCGGCGATACTTTACGCCTAAACTCAGAAATGAACGTAGACCTATAGAGGTGCGACCGATGAAGGGAAATAGTAATGTCCTAGTCGGTCTTGTTATTAAGCAGCTGCACTTGTTAACAAGAAATGGAAATTTTTACAGTGTAATTCAACGCTGCTAAACTGAGCCTTATGGTACCGGTGAAATGCATTTTATAGGCACATGATCGCTGCTCGTTATGCATTAACATCTGTCAAAAATTACATCAAAAAATGGTAAAATAATAAACAAAAGGGGAGATACTAGAAACTAAAATAGCTAGATAATGTGCATGAAATTTAAGATCAAAAACGAGCATGGTCTTTAGCTTTTAATAAGCTGGAACCCTATGGGAAATTTTAAAACCGACGGATCACCTGGAAGAGGACCCCAAGCATGCTATTTGATAAGCCTTTTAAGACGCGAACAAACGTTCTTTTAAAGGACTCCAAAAAGTGAGCCCCAGCAAGATTAAATTCTCAACTCGTTTTCTGTGTTCCAAAAGTCAACTTTTAGCAGTATATTCGTATAAATCACCTAGTGCACATTATTTTTGACTTCCCAAGCGGTTTCTTTCAGTTTTTTGCCAACACTTCTTACCTCCTCGCAAGGCTTACAAGTTTTGTTTTTATTAGTTTTAACTGGTTCTGGATACAGGCGCCTGAATAAACTGGTTGCTGAATAAGTGGGCCAGTCCACAGCTGTTACGATTGACAGTGCTTTGTCAGTTATATCAATGGTTGCTCTTTTACTCAGTTGCCCTACTAGCGTCTTGATCCATCCCGAGATTTCGCGCTCTGATTTTTCCAGTAGGACAAGAGGGATGGGATAGCTTTACAGTGAGGCCGTTTATATGTGAAGATTCTCCGTTTGCAAATGAGAGATGTTAAACTGATGTTACTCGGTACTTATGAAACTCATCGGTTTGTTTTTTGGTGACAAGGATCTGCGCTCACCTTGCTGCGCAATCGGTAGTTCGTGCTCGCTTCACTGTCCCACGTACTAAACTGGTTCCTGTAATCTGTTTCTTCTCTACGATGTTCCGCCGGCATTTCTGCTTATTATTATTATTGATGCTCTGGATCCGAGGCCTCTACGGTCTTCAGTCCATCATAATTTGACACTGGAGCAGTGGATTCTGAATAACTATTTTTGAAGCCACGATGAATTCGTGGTAGCTTGTGTTATCCTAGTAATTTTCGAGAGTGCGCAAAATTTGAATTTGTTCACACGATGGGACCCTGGCGCTACGGTAGTTGTGTTAAAATACTGCGCTGTGTTGTGCTGCTGTTTTCTGTGCTTCTTATTGGTGAAACGTTATAGTCTAGAAAATAATCCCTTTACGGAGTCGTCCGGGCAGTTTCTGGTGATTTTTCAGGAATCTTTTAGTGATGGACACTTCTGTTTAAGCCTTCCTCCATCTTTCCGATTCTGTTATCAAGCATACTGAGTGTGCGCCCGAAATACTTGCCGAGTGACACATTCCTGACTTTTTTTCCAGCCTTCTAGGTCTGCATAAATTCTAAGCGTGCTCGTTTTAGGATGAACTAACCTCGGGACGCCCCTTGGATTCTATTGCTTGACGAATTTACATTCCGAAAGACATACATTTAACTTTACTTTCGCGGCTGACAATATTCACAAACCGCGGTTTGTGAATATTAAGCGGTTATTCCGCAGTAACTGATGGATTTCAACTCAAATGTTCATATCAAACTTTGGACCGCGCCTGAAAAGGTCGGTTTTGAAAGATTTACTCCAAGTTCGCGCATTAGTTTCCTCGGAAATTAAACAAAAATGTACTGCTTTTCCACCTGTAATGCTGGCTCTTGAGATTTTAGACGCCTCCATTTCATCAAAAGATCTAAAGTTACCGACTTTCAGGGTTTCCCCACGCATTCTGTCAATACAGACATAGTTCCTCATCGTCTCTGTTCAGCCCGACGTAATCGCTGCTAAGTTCGGACAAAGAAACATGTACGACTGCTTAAGGAAGACCTAAAGAAGGCGCCGACTGCGCTCATTTTGACCGTCATAGCCATGTCTACCTGGCAAACCAAATCTCCTAGGGAGCCTACGCTGACAGCAAGAGGCAGTGGAGTAAATTTGTGTTAATAGTTTTTGATTGCCTAACAAATCTTATCTATTTTTTTCTACCTCTCCACCTCCGGCACATACGCACACAATTCATCAGCTTGCATCTTCACCCTAGTTACTTTTGCATCCTACGTTTGCTAGATGACAGCATGCCTCGACGCGTTATGCAAGCACTAGTAAATTTGTCGATGTTCTCAGAAACCTGCCAGCTTAACATTGCAGTCTTATCAGACAATCAGAAACGAGTTTCTTCCCTAGATGAACTACCTTAATTGCGGGGGACAGCTCAGAAGACTCGGGCTGCGTCTGAAGCTGCTCGGCTGGTCTGCTTGTTAACTGATAAGTGTGCACTTCAGTGGTATTTCAAATTATATTCCGAAATGTGCCGATGTAAACCAAGTGCCCTTTCGGTACTCATTTGCGCCATGCTCGTTATTTTATCCACCTTGAGTCCTACAGTTTCCTAATTAGTTGTGAATGAAGGCAGTTTTGTTCGTTTCTTCTTGTTTAGTGTACATCTGTGCTTTTTGGTCATTCCCCTAGACGAAAACTGATCGAAACTATTGCTTCGACTTTCAAAATCGACCCCTTGAAGGCAGGCGAACCCTTCCATGGCAAATCCGTGCACGAACTAAAACTGAGTACAAGCACTCGGGTCGATGTCTTATGCTATCTCGCCGACGGTGTTCCATTCATATTTGAAGTGGATTTCACACTTTTTCCCACTGGTATCCCGAGTGTCTTCGTCTCCTTCACTTTAGCACAGTATTCTTTCTCACTTTTTTGCCCAGCATCTTAAAGACTTTCTACACTAGTGAGTCAGTGCTTGAGCGCATTCACCACGGTGCTGGTAGGTCAGATGTCTTTTACGTCTTAGCACTCTTCCCGTTCCACCAGGTCTAATGCTACCAGGCGTCTACAAGGAGTGTCCGTTTGCCGAAGACTTTGCTGATCTCTGCAAGGGTTCAGTTTGTGCTGTCGCCTCAATTTCTGGTACACCAGGTAACCTGCAGGTCTCGAAAGCCCTGGCAGTGGGTATTTTGGAGATGTCAACCACTGACTTCCAATCTTCCGGAGGCAAAGGCGTCTTTGTCAAAGTTTTACACACCTCAAGAGACCGTTTGGCGTAAGTATTTCTGCTGCTTCTCTGTTTCTTTTTGCATAAATCAACATTTTTGTGGGCAAACATTTCTATCCCTGAATTAAACTCTTCTATACAGTAGACGAATTTGTTGCGCGAGATCAGTAAGTTGCATGTACCCAGATTGTCCTCAAGGACTTTTGACTTTCACTTTGGTTTCTGTTCAAGTGAGCTCTGTAGCCCATGTCAGCGGGCCCAGTTTGCCCTAACCGACACAACACCCTTTTCCGGCGATGTGTCTGAACACCCTCCGCTGCAGCCGGACCTGGCTACAGAGGTTGACGAGCCTGAAACAAAGGACTCTGGACTTAACGATTCCGACCTAACAGGTAGCGCCCTAGGGGAAATGTTTTTATTTGTGCCTCTCCATAAATGACTGTGACCTTAGACAACTATGAAAATATAGGACGCCGAAAGCTTAGGCTAGTATTACAACAGGTGTGCGTAACTGAATTACGATCCCTAGCCGACAAATGTGGGAATAATTATTCCCGTGGGTTGGTGGCAAGGCATTTCTGACGTTATTAAATGGCATGGTCTGCGCGAGTTTTTTCCTATCCTCGTTGAAGGACTGAGTGGGAGAACACAGGCTATTTTCAGACCCGATGAGTTACTCTCGTACTACGTTTGCAGGAATCTGTCAATATTCCTTTATCTCTGGCTCGTCAGATCAGTCCATCGTAGATGAGTAAATCTTAACTATTCGCACAAATAGGCGTGTCATCCATATCTCAGGGGTAGAAAACCCTGCATGGAATTAGCAGGCTGGAATTTCAGCTCAATTTGGTTGTGATTTTTCTAGAAGTAGGACTTATGTCTTCTCCCGTCGTCCGATCCTCCACTCCGTGCACTCTTCTCGCCTGTCTTATTACCTTCTTTTTCTCCGTAGCTGGAACCGATCAGACAGAGCTCTTAATGGAGTGTTTTCTACACGGTCTCTCGACGTTGTCAGCCAGTGACTTGCCCCTTCCTGTCAACGTCTTCTACGCCAAACATATGAAGAATTCCACGTACGCTCACATTCTCTGACATCCTTCCCGATGTTTTAGTCCCTCCGGAGCCCAGCTTGACATTAAAAAGACAGTTTATCACAAGGTAAACATAAGACTTGGCGACTTCCCGTCTTTTTGTGTCGTTTCCGCTGCCCCTCCTCCGACTATCTAACAGACCCTCGCTGAAATCAACCGAGGTTGAGTGGAACACGAGTTCTGCGCCTTAGCCCATTTCTCATTTCGAATTCACTTTTTGGCTTTATAGCAGGTCGCACTGTTTTTCAAGCAGACAAGTCTGTGAGAGTGAGTGCAGCCTGTGTAGCGTCTGTCATTTGCGTCGACTTTGTCTAATTTACGATGCCTGTTTGCAGGCGTAACCGCACAATCTTGTCATGGAACGTTAGGTGAACGACCCCAAGCTAGGCCAAATGAAATACAACAAAACACAACGAGTATGCCGACATACGACTGGCGATTTCCAGCATCCTACACACAAAGCGTCTTTTCATCATCACCCGCCGTGATAAGCCAAATTACGTCCTAAAATAAGGGAAGCTCGTAAAATCCACATCAGTGTTTATCACTTGTTTGATCCTTGTGTGCACCCACCACTGTGTTAACGCTCGGAAAATTGGCTGCTTAGGTATTTGAACGATGAATTACATTTCAATTGACCAAAATAGCATCTTTAACTGAGGAAGTAAGGACTGTCGCCCACCTCTGCTGGGTGCGGCCAGTAATACTCATCACGTTTATATCCCGTAGTGTATGCTTCCCACCGGCCTCTACGATGAGGCCGTCTGACCCTCCGTCCCCACCTTCGTTCCCATTCTAGCGCATCCTTATACAATAAGTGGTTTGATGGCTATGAATTCGACACTTTTGGGCCCGCTATAGTCGCTGCAGGGGCAGCGATGAGTAGTAAGTACGGTACACCCGGTCGTTGTGAGGCACCATTAGCACTTACTCACTTCTCTGCTCTTTAGGTAACCCGTTATGGAACTTAATCCTCTTTTCCGACATTTTCACTCAGCCTAAATCATCGGGGTACCTAAAGGATTATAAGGGAATCGGTGTTTTAAGTCCACTAGAACGACGTTTTTCGTTAGATATGATTCCTTTGTGTTCTTTTCCGTCTGCTCTCAGGTTGGAGTTTTTTTGGAGAAGATGGCGGCGGAAGGTTACATAACGACTGAAGTTGAAAAACCTGGGATCATTAGTCTCACCTCAGTATGCCAGAACCACCCAAGGTAAACTCCCCGCCGATACTTTTTGCAGTGTTGGTCAGCGGCATCCTGTCTATCCTGTTACCACTCATTTTTAGACTCAAGGAATTTGTCCTGGCATCTGCCGCGCAGTCGGAAACTGCTGCCGCCTGTTCACTCGCAAAGTCGAACTTCTGCGTTGAGGACTACTACTTTGGTCCGCCTATCGTGGAGGAGGTTCGTATTATCTCATCCGCCGTCGCACCATTCTTTGCTGCGACCGGTTTTGGGTGAGTCTTGGGACCCTTTCCTTTTTGTTCTTTCCCCTTCCTTTACATAAATTGTCATGGTGCGGAATTTCATTAGGACTTCGGTCCGTGCCTTTAGGCTCGGCATATCTATTTCCCGACCGTTTGCCGATGCCATTTCGTGAAATTTGCTTAATCGTTGCAAACGATGTCTTTAGACCCTCGTCAGAAAGTCCACTATGACCCAGACTACTTATTTCCGAGGAAATGCTATCTCGAACTTTATATCCTTTAGGCCCAATCCCTGTCATTCCCTTACAATGCATTTTGCCAGAAGTCATACATACCCTCCTATAAACGTTTAGCTCTTGTTATTTCTTTCCGGTTATAATGTAGGTTCGCCCCTCATAGTCGAATGTACCTAAAGCTATAAATGTAGATGTTTGGGAGGACTAAAATGCCTTACACTTGCACCGGGTTTGCATAATGA
The DNA here is from genome assembly GCA_902702965.1 of Spirometra erinaceieuropaei. Lineage (NCBI taxonomy): Eukaryota > Metazoa > Platyhelminthes > Cestoda > Diphyllobothriidea > Diphyllobothriidae > Spirometra > Spirometra erinaceieuropaei. The sequence goes on along the minus strand of CACRXP010000036.1, from coordinate 1,956,439 downwards.
CCTGTTCGAGATTGTTCTCTCGTTCGAAATTTTCGTCGCGTAGAAGCATAATCTCACTGACTTAATAAGTGCTGGGTTTAAAGGGCGTAATCCGCAAACTCACGACTACCACGAAATGTTTCTGATTTTCTTCATTCGCGTTCCATTCCTCCAGAAAGGGCGACGCAGTAAAGCAGACTGAGATTCATCAACTTGCCAGTGCCTATGTGGATTCCAAGGGACTGCGCAACCCGGATAACAAGAGGTATGCTTGTCTTTATTCAGACAAATTAACTTCCGTAGCTTACATGTACTAATCGTTTTTAAGCAGACTCATTGTAGTGCTTATTTGCCCGTAGTGAGTACGTTTCTATTCCTATTGCTTCTGCCCGTCTACGAAGGGTTTTCTTGTATGATCTTTGTGTACTTGAAATATTTTAAGTGAGTCTGGAGGTTTCTCTGCCGATAAAGCGTATCACTGTCTTCTGTTCTTTAAGCGGAGCAAGTAGGGGTAGCGTTCATCAAGATTATTAGTGCTGATCAGCTGCAATGACAATAAGTGAATAAACTAAATGTTCCATTTACTCGGGTGCGGTAATGAGTACTTTCTCACCTACTCCGCGTTTGATGGGATAGCAATGCTGTGTGCTGAGCAGTAAATCATTCAGAAGGTGCGATCACTGAAACACGAAGTTTATTGGCCTGACCTTTTGGATTTCCATCCGTTATGCACATCTACTTACTCTTTTCACCCATAATTTGGCCTGGAAAATCGGTTAAGTTAAGCTCAGAAGAAAGTCGCATTTATAACTAACGCATAGCGGCCTAACCCCTCCACTCCGCATACCAGACTGCTTCCCGTCTTTGCAAATAACTGCGGAACTGCGAAGCATGTGCACACACGCTTTTCGTCTGCAAATGTCTCCAGCACGCCTGGAGTGTATTAGTGGGCATCCCTTTCCATCTGCTACCTCATCCCACTTGTCTTCTATGTACTGCCCGTTTACTACCGCCTGTCTGCAGTCATTATGTATTCCAACTGGTTGACTTCCGCGCACCAGTCCGCAAGCCTGACTTTGCGCCTACATCCGGTGTCTTGCATGCTGTGTATAGCGGAATTTCCTGAAGCCGTCATTTGACTCGCAGTCC
>CACRXP010000036.1:1936430-1950695 GCA_902702965.1 Spirometra erinaceieuropaei | reverse complement strand
ACGCACCAATTAGTTAATAGTGATAACGGGCTTGCACAGCATCTGCCGCGCTCTCCCTTACCTCAGCCTCCCGCCCCCGATGGCAAAACAGGGCCAGGATGACCGGAGACGGGATCGGACGCGGCAGTTGGCACAGCTGGGCAGATCCTCTACGCGTGCCACACACGACCCAGCACGCACAGCGGACCTGGTTTTCGCGTATGCAAGTGGTGGGCAAGGATTTCATCTAAACGGAATTTCCCCAAAGGTCACGTTCAGGATCATTCTAGCCTCATTCCGCCCCGAGAGGATCGGGTTATCCCGTCAGCTGGCAGCCTTCCAAGTCACGAAATTTTGCACGTTGTAGTTTTACAGCGCGTCAGATTGTCTATAGTGTTACAACGCTGCGCCTGTCGCGAGTAATTACACGTACGCACCAGTGGCAGTCTAGTTCTCGACTGGTCACGGCCGTCCAAATCAGCCAACCATCTCCAAGGTCGACTTAGGCTTACTCTCACTCGAGGCGCCGTGGCACCTCCCCACTGTCACTCGGAAAGCCGGTCATGTTCTCCCGTCCGGCCGGCAACTTATTCCAACTGGTTCTCCAATCCTCTCAACTGGCGTTCAGCACCTCTTTCTATCGGGGGCCGGGCCTTAAGATCTTAGTGGCTAGTCTCTACGGCTTAAGTTGTCACAGCATTTGTAAGGGATGCACTGAAATACCGTGAGGACGAAGCCTCCAGCGTCGACTCCACTCTCTTTCATGCATTAGTTCGCTGTTGGGTTTAAGCGCAAGTGGCTGGCCGAGCTCAATAACCTGTTTACGCATGCCACGCACGACCGGGTCTCCGAAGGATGAAAGTGCAGCAGACGCCGCGCAACTCTGCTATCACTATACAGTAATTAACTTGCAACTCACTGACCCGCGTTCACCATGCTAGACATCGGTGGACATCGTCGTTTGCGACTAGAATTGAGTTAAATGATGGCTTCCAGAAATCCTGCTACATACAACGTGCACGAATGTGCGCTTGTAAGTCTTGTGTTGATTTGACCACCGAAAAGTAAATCTATGAAACTCCAGCACTAACTCAGAAAAGAGTCGGACACGTGTTTGCTGTGCCGAGCTGACATGTCTATCGCCCCCCCCCCCTCCGCCGTATTCCTGCATGTGGTGCCTGCCGCTGGCTTACTAAGACATATACTTCTTTTTATCCCTTCCCCACCGACAGCATCATAAAAGTGGATGGACTGCTGACGAAGGTCTGCGACCCTAATCTCTTTACCGAGGCGCCAAATAGCACGCTGGGTCAGCCACTACTCCAAATCACTTACCAGGACCTCGTCACCTCACTGACCCGGGGTCTGAAGGTTGCTTATCGCCTAACTTTTCCGCCTGAAAGTGGATTGCAACCTCTCCTTACTGCCGGCAACAACCGTCCCAAACTGATTTTACGTGAAACGAAAGTTAACGGCAAGGACGTGGTGAGTTTCCTGTTTTCGACCGTCTACCCCATGGGTGGACGGTATATTGGAATTTGATTCCTGTTATAACCCGGGCGTACTCGCCATACGGGTTAACTTCAGCTTGATGATCGCGAGGATAAACCAGGTAATAGCTCATTACGTGCTGTGGGAAGAATACTGCACTAAAGTCTAGTGCGCCTAAGGTTGGCTTTAGTCGGTAATTATTTTGCTAGTATCGAAATATGCTCACATAGGAAATGTATGTGCGGTCATCGGGACACCAGTTGTACCAGCCCAAGCCGTCAGACTCATACAGGAGACCGTCATCAGAGATTGTGAGAGTGCAACAACACTGCTGTCGCGCGTATGCCCAGGCCATCAAATAGCGCGACCCGGTTTCTGGCCAGACGCCCTCCATAAGACCACTGCGAGTTGGACGGTAGGAACCAGCGATCCCACGTCCACCTTCGTTGCGACACGAACCTAGGACTCACATTCTCGCCTCCATTTGTCAGACTCTTCGTCTGCCATTTTCGTGTTTCCCGCTCCCTAACAATACTGGCTATGAGTGTAAGGGTGTTCCATGTTTTCTCTAGCTCACACCTGTCCAACAAAGCACTCCAAAGAACGCGACGCTGAGAGGTTAGGCAACGGACAGATAACTGCGTAGTTACTGTCTATCGACATATTGCGGTCTCTCTGGCCAGTAGGCAATTAATGCCTGTCCTTGCTGATCTTCCCACCGCAGCCGGCTTGAGTGAGATGGACCTACTCCCTGAGCACTGCAAACTCGCGTGGCGCACCGCCTGCACTCGCTTGGAGGACTTGCATATCGATTGAGCTCAGGGGCTTGGTAGTCTAGGTTCTTTGGTTTACAACACGGCCTCCTGATGGGCGCCCCTTCTGCAAGGCAGCATCGAGAACTTTTCAATGACCCCACAGGACCACCATGTTATAGTGCCGCCATCGGACGGACATCCCATAGAGCAACCGGTCCGCCAGACCTCTGCCTACCGCATTTTCCTAGCACTGCGACTGCTTAGTCACAAGACGCGAGCTTTTATTTCGCGACAAACTTGTGCTGAGGGTTGTTTTACTATTCACCACCAATGGACGTCCTGACAAGCAAGCAAGTAGGTCGACAGGCACACCCCATCATCCATGCGCATGAACCATACCCAAGATTCTAGATTATCCAATGGCCATGCCTAATTACGTCTTTTTAGACTAGAATTTCCAATCTTATGACCTTCGGCATTGACCCAAAGAGTTTCTCGCGCCACCTCCGAACGATCCTCGCTTGCTCTGTAAACGTCTTCGATGATGCTACAAACTGTAACTCCTCTACGGTACAAGCCCAGGGAGCCCATGCCGTCAGGTTGTCCAAACTGCTGACAGGTGTGTGCAATCTGTGTTCTATATCCGAATTTGTTCGTTTCCCCGCACTGCCGGTTTCTACATCTACATGCCTTAAGCAGAGGTAGCAGAAAGATCCGGAGACAAATTAATACAGACAGGAATGTCGTTTGTGATGACTCAGGCTGCCCGGCTAGGCAGTATCCTAAGGCAGCTTGTGCAACCCTGCTTACAAACCCCCATACAAGCGGACCTATGCAGCCCAACGTCCATTGGCGTGATTTTTTAAGGAACAGTATCCCACAAAAAGCTGGGTGGTGTCAGAACAATCCCTGCACTCCCTTTTACGAGTATCACGAACTATACGTTGATTCGATTAACTTGGACTCAAATGACTCAATTCACCTGGCTTGTGGCACGCGAACTGGGATGCAGCAAGACTGAACTCGATAGTCGCCAACACATGCTCCGCATGGTCAAATTCCTACTGCCATCGCCGGCCTAGCCTGAAAACGATAGTGACCACTTTGTCAAACAGTACTTCATTTCCTTACCAAACTGCCACACCGAAATCTGTCATATAAAAATGCAGACGCTGTGTTTCCCAAGTGGTATTTTCAAATCTACGTTTCCCGAAGGTCAAAGGGCCCCTTCTCATATGAGGTATATGTTTTGCTTTTCAGAAAAATTCGGACTGCCAGAAGGGTGGATAGAGGGATACCAAAAACCAAAGAAATCCAAGAAGAAAGGTAGTCGATAGCTGGGCGCGCGTACACCTGTTTTCTGACTTCCCCACCATGGAAACTTCCTCCGAACTCCAGACGTGGGCGGCCCTAACCGCCTAAACAGTTGCCCTCCGCCAAATTCTTTCTTAATTGACGCTGCAATTTTACGATATCAAGTAAAGTATCCACGGCGAAATTCGCTTATTACGTCGTTTTTCATCCGCAGCCTGGCACCCCCTAACTGCGTGAGCCTCGCAACGCAACTACAAGAAGAAGGTCGATCGATTATTTTAAGTGCACCATACGATCGATAAGGATGGACGAAGGCGAGAATAGGTGCGTAAAAGAAGAAGACAGCAATGAAATCGAAGTTAACGTAAAATTATGTCGTCGTTTCACCGATAATATTAAGGTCCAGGATATTGTCAAACATTTTCAGGAGGCTCTGTTGAAAATGATCGAAAAGGTTGGCAGTCAACATATCCTTTCAACTACTTTCTTTTTCACCGGTTAATTTGCGTATCTTATACATTCTAAAATCCTTGACTCTAATTATACTGCAAAATATCGAAAAACGGGTAGATGAACTGGACATGATGACAAGCGACTTGCTGAATAGCCAGAAAAAGCAGGAATGAGAATAAACGAGGTCCCTCTGTCCCTCTTTAGTAATTTGCTTAAAAAATACACCACATCGTCTTGATTTGTTATCAACAGTTTTCTTCGGCGTGGGACACTTGTAGTACGTCGTAAGAAAAATTCCTGCTCCGGGAGTCAAACTTTCGTTGGCGAAACTGGACAGATAAACTTCGTGACAGTTCCCCGCCATTGTTCAGAGAGTCGACAGATTCGAAGTTGTGATTGCTCACCTCGTTTCGGTGGAGCGGTGCCAGGGAATTTGGCGAAGCCGCCTCGACCCTTGTTGGTTTATAAAGTATCAGGCGAATAGGTCGGTGGCAGCAACACAATAGGCAACAATGGAATAAGACTAGAAGTAAGCTGCATATAAGCAGCGGCATGAGGGCTACAACAGGTCTGATGGTAGTCGTGTTGGATGTGCAGTTCAACATGTGGTGCCAGACCCAGTGCGTTCGGTTGAGAGCATCGCTTACGTCTCGGCAGAGGGGCAGTAATTTATCCTTTGAGTAAAGTGATGTATGTGGAGGTGCTAAAAGCCTTTCCTCTTTGCGCCCTTTTTCCATGGAAATGTGGTCAATATACGGTTCTATCAGCTTTCTGTAGGCGTCGTTGCAATAAGTACAGACGGTGGCATCGAAGGAGACCTTATCCAGCGGCGGGAAATTAACAGGGTCAAGGATAGTTACGGAAGTGTTATGTATGAAGGGGGCAATACACAAAAGGGTGTCGTTCAAATGAGAAAAAAATGCGAGCGTCTGATTATTGTATGCAGTATATTTATAGTCCGGATGAGAGGATGAGACGGAGCCATCCAACTTTGTCTGGTAATTTCGCGAGTTTGTTTCTGCATTATCTAGATGTCGACACTTTGAATCACTGAGCCGCGGTCCGAGTTCAACCAAACAGTCTGAGCAGTGTGCATTTTGCCAGGTGTCGGCGACTTTCCAGAGAATATCCCTAATGGGCTGCAAACAGAAGAAATGAGTGTCTTTCATGCCTGCCTTCCATAATTTACCAAGAAAACCTGGCCAACCAACTGCCGAATTTTCTTAAAACGCAATACATTCAGTGGCCTGGAATCTCAAGAGTGCGCATTTCTGGGGAAAATAAAACGGCTTGGCTTAATTTACGCCTAAGTAACCGAGTGCATTTATCCGAATAAGTCCGAAGGTTGCCGACAGCAGTACACTGAGGCAGTGTAATATGCAAAGGCCCCGACAAAGAGGAGCAATTGTACTTTTTAAGAGACAGGGGTCTGAGAGAGAACTGACTCAGTCACCTGGTGCAAAAACTGAGGTGGGCATTGTCTAATCAAAATGAAATAATGAGTAAGTGGGTAAGCTGCAAAATGTCGAAACAGTTACTTCCCTGCCCATCTTGGAGAGGAACTACCTGAAAGAACAATCCTACTTTCAGTAGATTTGCCGTCTGCCATGTTCTCATCAGTTAACTCTACAGGTAATCTGGGCAACGGACGTTCAAAATGATTTTCAGGAGGAAACGCGTACCGTTAGTCCAGCTGCTGGCTACCTGCTGTGTTCACAGGTGGACAGTGGAACGGCATTCAATGAAGGCTGTGTGAAGCGGGTAGACTGCTGGATCTGGCGAATAGGCAATGGCGGGCCAGCATCGTCACTGCTACTTTAGAACGGAGGGCTGAGGACCGGTACACTACGTTATAAAGTACTACAAAACCCAATGGTGATATCGTGGCATGATGGCCGTGAACCGTCATTAAATAAGCTTAATTATCATCGCTGCTTTGCAGTTAGGTTTTTGAGCCAAAGCGCTGGAGACAACCTCGAACCAACAATCCCAGCGGCTGTTGGGGACTCACTCGCACTCAGAGATCTCATGAAGATTTCCGACCCAAGTACAGCAAGCCATGCTATGGCTATTACGGGGATCGACGCCCGGGTGAGGGTAAATGGTATGCAGGCTGGACCACGAAATAGGGAGCGGATTCTCGACGCTGGAAGTTGGGATGTGTAGGCGCTTCCAACCGTGGCATCCGAAATCTGGTGGCCCACGGTCCTTATCAGTAAGCGGTGTCTGCTGCCTGTCGGATGTCCGAATCCTGACCCAGGCTCTGGGAAGGTCAAGCCCCCGGGAGTGAACCCGCATCCTCACCCTGTATCATGGCAGCCCACGCGACTCTTTTGATAGACACAGTGTGGCGATAGGCGTGTCGCAACAAGTGAACAATGCACTGCTTCCGAAGAAACCAGTTAGTGACGGGCCCGCACAAGTATGAGTAAAAGATTACGTCTCCGTGTACGCACTGACACCAGTTGCGGACCAGCACAATAGAGAAACCTCCCACCCGCAGCTGCAAGGGCTGGTTGAAAGGCTCCACTGTCGTGATCCAGTGATTGTTGCTAGGGACTGGAACGATCTAACTGCGCAAGAGATCCCTTAAACAGTCATATTAGTCCCTTTGGACTCAGCTCCTGACGACAGTCGTGCGAGAATGTCGAAGTTCGTTGTGTAGAACCGGCTGGTTATCAACGCCTGTTTCCAGAGCAGCCGCAAATGTGTTGACCTGTTGCCCGGAGGAGACAGTATTACCACTGGAACCTACTAGTCTTGCGTCGACACTGGCGCCCTAGTTCCACGAGGTGATTGCAAATGCGTGCGGTGAGCTTGTTCCCCATGATTGGGAGGTAAGACAAAGTGCGAAAACTACGGCCGCCGAGGATGTTTGTCACTACCATTAATAAGCGATTTCAAAGTATGCGTAACTCTAGGTTCTGGGTTGGGCGAGAATGTGCCGGCCAAATGGTTATTTGCTGCGAATTTATGAATTCCATCGTGGCCACCAGCAATTGATGGCAGTCCGCTTTGTGGACCTTGCCGCAGGGTTCCCTATGACTGATGGTGTGCCGGCATAAATGGACGCAATGGCCAAAGCCTATTATCGGCCTGTCAGTATATAGGATCTGGTCGACGATAATTCCTCCTAGCCGTCCAATATTAAGTTTGCATTCTGTCGTTCACTCTTTTCAATTGCATCATTGGCAGGATTCTCAGAAGAGCCTCATGCGGTGTCGAACTTGCACCCGAATGCCAACTAGCTGTGCTCCACTACGCTAATGATATCGCCCTAGTTGCACTAAACTTTGATGACCTAGACTGCCGTGTGGCGGGTGAATAAGGTCGATAAATCTGTCGACTTATTCATAAACGCATGGACGGCAAAATTGCTTCCTGGCTCCGTTCAGTACCAGGAGAAGGCACTCTTTGGAACTAATGGCTGTCAACATGAAGAAAGGACGGCTCAAATAGCTCAGCGGAGTTGCTGCTGTGTGAACAGAATAGGGACTGTATCGTCTCACGAGCCAACAGTTCGCAGGGTTTTTACAATCCGTAGAAAATGCCTATGGATCCGACGCGACATCACTATCACAAAAACCCGCGTGTACCAGGTATCCGTTCGATCAATCCTCGTGTATGGATGTGAATTCTGGGCTGTGTGCGTGGGAGATGAACTAAAATTGCTGTTTGACCATCGTTGCCTGAGAGCCATACCTTGAGTGAAATACACTGACCTTGTCTCGAATAAGTCAGTCCGCACTCGTTGCGGCGACATGGCGGGGATACCTGAGGCCACCCAAGAAAGATTACCCAGGCAGTCTGGGTGCGCTCCTCGCCATCTGCCCCAGTAGCTCAGCGTTGCTATCCTTGGCCTAGCGCTCCTGCCAAGCTAGAGGAGTCTAGGGAGAAGTCGACTCAGAACCTGGCTCGACAGAATCTGTCAAGACAGGGAGGCGTTTCCTTGACCCTCGATATTCGGTCTCGGTCGCTGAAGGAGAGTAGGTTGGAGTCTCCAGATAAACTGTCGAGAATGGTCACGTGTGGAACGGTGTGCTCCACACCACCATAGTCGACAAGATCAGACATGATCATAGCTGCACTAAGTACAAGACTACTTCTAAGGCACGTATTTATAGAGCTCACCGCTGAAACTTTCGAGTGAACTCGTACATACAATGCTGATTAAGATGCGAAAGCCGGGCCGTTTTGTTAAAATGTCCAGTTCGGGTTTCTGAGACTCACGAGGCTACAGTCAAGAGTTATGCCGTGAAGTATTACAGTTTCCATCGTTACCCGGACGTCAGTCACGCTGTCGAGCTAAGCCACGGACTAGTTTCCTAGAAACGTGCAGTCTTAAAGCCGCGTAGGGTGTGCGTGCTCGATTTCCGTTATGGTGTCCCAAATTTTGAGAAGGTTTACAGGTCGGTCGATTCGGTCTAGGGTTCCTATGTTATGGTAATGATACTAAAGATCGAGTTCTAAAACGGCGGAACTTCGAAGATGCCGTTTTGGCAGTTGAAAAACGGCAGTAGTCAGGTTATAAGTCGAGGACCGCTCAGCGAACGCCTCCGTAAACTTGGGAACTTATCTACCGACACATGTGTATTTGAAAAAGTGCGACATGGCTAGGCCAAGAGAGTCCACTAAGTAGAAACCACATGCGTCAGGTTCAATACTTACGACGGTCAGTGATAGCGCACAGGTTCGAAGTTCAGTGCAGAACACCGCCACCTGGCGAATTTTCGAAGGCGAAATTTATCTAAGAGGTGAAGATAAATCACTCTAATAACTCCATACCTGTCTCCCGTAGCCAGTTGCACAACGGTTGGCGTCGCGTTTTCAGGCACCTAATGTCTTACATGGTGGCCAACCTTGCTACCTTGAACTTAATATTGACTCCTGCGACTCCATAATGTTTTAAATGGGCGACCGTGAGGCTTGTGTAAGCAGGCTTGGGATTCGTACGTAAAGAAAAAAGTTGCAGCATCTGGTGAAAAAATTGTGAAAACAACTAAACACTCCATGCCGGCGAGGTTAACCAATCCATATGGGCCTGACAGTGGCTAGCAAACCACAAAAGACCATTCGATTGTTTCCTACACTACTTGGAATGCTGAATAGTGCAGGAACTATTGACAACTACTGCAATAGTTCTCACCAAGTTGGAATGTCAATACACTAAATGTTGTATTCCTGAATTGAGCTTTATGTAAAGACCTGAGGTAAAATACACTGGCATATAATTAAGGCTTACGCTTTGAAATGATGACGAATTAATGAAAGAAAAGCAGGGTAGTCCATAGTCGGTTGTTGTCTGAGAATCATTCAAACTATCATATAACTGTCCCATAATTTCCGCACACTGACCACAGAGAGCGACAGGCTGGCTGTACTCGCTGAAGCAGTCAAAAGCAAGGCCCACAATTCCAGAGACATTTTTGAAGTATCTGTCACACTCGGAAATCGAGGTTTTGGTACAGTTTACATTCTCAAACACAACGGTGATTATAGTGGATATGATTAGGGATAAGCAAACTGTCATTCGTGCAAGAACAGTGTCGCGGGAGATAACGTATTCCTTAAGACCCAGAACCAGTCCAAGCAGCCGACGAAAAAAACCGATGTACCAATGTCATGGGCATACAGCGTTTAGACCAATATCACAAAGGAACAAGGTAGGATTAGAAGCATTCGCACGCGCCTACATCGACTGCGCCAATTCTACAGTTTATTTCACGATGCTGAAATGCATGGTCAGAGACCAAGAACCAGATTGCATGGATCACTGGAGACCTCTGAATGGTGTCGGGAAATTCCTGATGGCATTGAATTCTGAGTATCATAATGCATTTCGCGAGAATATCCGAAGACATCAAATACCATTTAACCAGGAACCACTTAAGGAGGTCTAGAGTGGAAAACATGGACACTGTTATTGGTAGATAAAAACAAGGCAGTTATAGCCCTGGTAGCAAACGGCATCGGTAATATATAGGAAACAGCGATTTCTCGAGACAACAACTCCGACGGTCATTGGCTTTTCTCTTAGTGAATCACGCGTGCCTAGACGCCAGTATCTCGCGGAAACCACTCAGAGAGCTTGGGTTTACGTACACCTTCCTCTCTTTTGCAAATATTAAAATATAACTTTGTGGTTGGAAAGCTTTGGTTTAGCACAGGAGCAAGCGGATGTAGACTGTGTCCGGTAGGACTGCTCTTTTTCCTGATGATATACAAATGGAAAAAAGTCGACTACGTGACGGAAAAAATTTTCTACCCTCGAACAGATATGGCGAAGCTAAAAGCGACCATGGCCGAAATGTTAAAGGCCATTCAGGAAGCACGTTAGCCAGCTGAAAAAAATCCGCCATCAACCAACTTGCCTCTGTGTACCAACGAGGCCTTCGATACCTTCGTTAGTCAGCTTGAAACGAATGCTGACTGTCCTCAGGAGGCGGTACGCACATATACTGACACATCTTTAATTTGGATGGATTATAGATAAAATGTCTGGGCATCATTGGCGGCCGAAACGAGAAAGCGTTTGTCAGGAATCTCCTGACTGCTCTACTTGGTCACCGCTGTGCGTCAGCTTCTGCTGGGGTGGGTCGGGAGAAAGGCGAGACTTCGCCGGCAGCCCTATTTATGGCCTTCTTATTGGTACGTTATATGTTTAAGCTTCCCTGTTCAGCTGAAATTCGTGAGCGCGCCGCCTGCTCAGATTGCACCATAAACTCAGTTCGCAAGAGCGCAACTGACTGGTTCCACAGGGCGCGAGGCAAATATGGTGGCAGAGCCAGACGTTGGGACAGCATTATGAAGGTAAAGTAGTTGTTTTGAGTCGTTCAATCCTTCTTTCAGCTTCTCGTTTGTACACTTACAACCGCACCTTACCTAACAATGTCTGCACCCGAAGACACTGTTAGTACGCCTTTCTTTATATTTTTAAAACCTGCTTATATCCCAACTAATTGACTTACTGCTTTGCACAGTAAAATATATTACTAAAATGCAATACTTCAGTAGTATAGCTCTCCACTCTCTAATTATTGGCACATCCTGCTTTCTTTCCTTGTAGGTACCGGCCATTGACAAAGACAGCCTGCCCAATATGTTTTATGACGAACCAGGGCTTTTTGCACATACTACTTTTTTCTCTTTTTTGTTGAATAAAGTTTCTACAACCAGTAAGTGGCGTTCAATCGTGCTGACAGTTTGATTAGCTCAGGGCTTCGCAGTAACGCTGTAATGTCCCCTGATCTGTGCAGGATTGTTTGAATGCCGGACACTTTTGGCGCGCGGACCTAGGATGGAGATGGCGTAGCCGCATGTTGGTGAAGATGGCCGGTGTCCCTTCCTCTCTCTTCCGCCGATCCGTTCCGCGCTCCGTCTCGTGACGAAACGCTCGTACTGCTTCCCTCGCTACATCGGCAACCCCCTCGGCCCTTCCCTGCAGTTGCCCCCAGCGCTGCGTTCCCCACCGATTCTCCAGCTGGCATGCTGGCCTCGCCTCTCCACCCAGACAGGTCCCTCGACTGTTGTTACTCATCCCGTTTGAACTTTTAACTGTCATTATACATCTTTTCAATTCCCTTTTCTGTTCATTATATCTTCCCGTCCACTGACCGTTTCTTTTTCCTTTATGTATGGATGAGTATCGTGAACTGCTAACAATCGTATTCAGATCAACACAAGTTAGGATCTCTTACTCGTTATTCCGTAATGTGGCTGTGCGCTACTCTTGACGTCCTCGGCCGCTACAACGCATGAATATCTGCTAAGGATTGCGGGAAAATCGGTTTTGGAAAGGGAAGCTGAATTAAAACAAGTAAAATGAGGCGCTTGGGCCTTCGCAGGGAGGCATAAAGGTATGATATAGCACGGATTGCGGGGAAAATTGGTATCGGAAGGGGGGATCTGGATTAAAATGCACAAAATAAGTGGTTCGGGGCCTCGTAGTAACGCGAGACAGTCTGATATGGCAAGGTGGACAAAAGCGATGTAGATCAGGCGTCCCTGCGCATTTTTTTCCATGAGGGGGCACGAGGGAGCAATATCGGGGATCTGCCCCGCCATAGTCCCTTCGTAACTCTTCTGCAGCCCCTTCGCATCCCCGTCATAGTTCCCTCGCGAGGCAATGCTGTGAGGTGGCACGGATGGCTTGTGCTGGCAGGGTATGGCTAACAATGTTCAGTCAGGAATCAAAGTGGAGGTCAAACCATTAGGTATGAGGACCATGGGTTCCGTACAACTTTTATGGCCGTACAAAAAGCGAATATTGCCGGAAAGCCTCATGTCAAGAACGTTAAGTAACTATGAATTTGTCTGAAAGTAGGGGAGATTAAACATGGACGTCGTGCTTGACTTAATTTAATTTAATTATTTTTATTAAAGACCCGTTGGGATCCCATCAAAGCAAGTAAAAATAAATTTACATGCGAATTTTAGACGAGGTAGGCAAAATCTGTACAAAGTGCAATACATCGTTTTTGAGATTAGAAGTCCGTTAAGAAAAATGATAAGCGAGGGGTGAAAAAAAACTCCATTTGAAGATTTAAAAATGATTGGATCAATTTTACAGGAGAAAAAAACCCTCGCAAAAATAGAATCAGAAAAATGCGCGCAGGACTGGCCTGAATGTGGCGGTATAGAATGGATTACTGTCGGACATCAACAGGGCCGAAAAAATGTCAACTGTGTATGGCATTGTATAACGGATTTCATAAAGGCGTAAGTAGGCGGGTCGGTCATGACTGGCCTGTATGTGGCCTTGAATAAGGCAAATAAGTGGCGAAATTGAAAATCAGTCTCGAGCTGATAGGAACCCAGATGCGGTCGGTTACATTCATCCGAGTCCATCCGAGGATGGGGCAAAGGAGATGCGACCAGAATACTAGTATATGGCGAATACAGAAGGTTTCGCCAAGAGCGTCGATGGAGCGCATTCTGTGCGGGCACGATGCATGAACTGAAAAATTGGAAAAATTAACATTTCTGGCGAGGGATCTTAGGAAGCGAGACTACTCGCAAAGGAAGGAAATGTGAACAGATACGGAAATTTAATGGCGGCATACTAAATTCCCGGTGGCCCTTTCTCAGTGTCATAGAAAAAGTTGTCTGGGAAGGATGAGGAAAATAAAAGTTTAATCGAGTCAGTATTCAGATAAAGTCATAGCCTTCTCATAAAGGTTTGTAGATTTTCTGAATATCTTTTAATTATTGGAAGGTTATCCCAGAGGAAAGTATATCTGGAAGCGAAAAAAGGGAGCGCTTAGAGGTGGAGGGCGCTGGAGGAGGTATAATCAAGGCCGAGTTTCGAAGATTGTATGGGCGACTAATAAGGGTGAGTGCGGAAATTCGAGGAAAATTTGAACTATGATTAATGCTTCTAGTCTTCGAACCCATATACACTTTAGGTTAATTAGCTAGCATCTATCTGAGTAGGAGATATTGGGATGTTCCTTATCTAAAAGTTTTTCTAGAAAAAAGTTTAATCGAGTCAGTATTCAGATAAAGGCGTAGCCTTCTCTTAAAGGTGTGCAAGTGTGATAAGTGTGTAAGTGTGGTGTAGGTGTGGTAAGTGCTGTCGAATATGATCATGCGGGAGTCCTAAAGGACAGGGGATGTGATATATTATTACCATTTAAACGACTCACGTATACGTTTTAAAGTACTGTTGTCCATTGTAGTGCAACGTAGCGCATACATACGCGTGAGTCCTTTTTATATCTTGAGGCCGGTCTCACCATAACTTGCGGCGAACCCAAAAACGTAGTTGAGGAAGTCACATAATTTGTAGGTAATCCCAGTTTATAGGGGGTACTACGTGCACGTAGGCATGGAAAGGCAACCTTTGTCGTGGAATGCGGCCCAGTTCACGCAGTTTGTTCCCCATGTGGGCCTCGCTTATCTCATTGGAATAATAATAATAATAATAATAATAATAATTTTTATTCAAGACCAGTAGGGGTCCTATCATATCAAGTAAGAATAAATTTAATATTAATTTTAGAATTTTAGACGAGGTATACAGAATTTATACAAAATTTAATTCATAGTTGTTGAATAAGTAGTATGTTACGAAGAATGTTGAGCGAACAGTGAAAAAAAACTCCTAACATAAACAAAATGAATATTATTGGGTTAGAACTATAGGACAAAAACTCTCGCTCCTTAATATATAAAAAGCAGGCAAGACCGTTCTGTATATGAAATTGTATGACGGATTTCATGGAGGGATAAGTAGGCGGGTCAGGCAGGACTGGCCTGTATGTAGTCTTGAGTG
>CACRXP010000036.1:1910012-1926547 GCA_902702965.1 Spirometra erinaceieuropaei | reverse complement strand
CGCTATGGCAACGCAAGATGCAAACGCCAACCAATCAGCGTCCAAATTGCATAAGAGTAATAACCAATGACGTTTCAGAGCTTGTATCTCGATAAATAGATATTAACGGTATATCGACTCGATATCTATTGCTACTAGGGCTCCTGCAAGTAGTTGCAGCAATGTCTCCAAATGGTCTGCTGTTTCCGCGCAAATCTTGCAGTGTTCGATCGAGGGCCTCGAGCGCTTTCTTGTTCACGGCGCAAATCCACATCTAATGAAACAGCAGCAGATCGGTTGGGTGAGGAGATTCCCAGTTGATTAGGAACATCTTTCGCGATTTCTTACGTACATATTCCCAATCACTATCAACGCCTCGCTATAGATTCCTGCTGTGAAATCCGCATTTGGAATTTCCCTTGCGTAGTCGACGGAACATATCCTCAGCCGTGTGCGATTTATATATCTCCCATAAATCTGTTGGAAATGAAGTAGGGCAGGCGGTCAGCATGATTGCAAACAATGAACGAATTCGATGTGGATGGGACGTGTTGCATGAAACACTAATGCATACATCACAGTGTCGGTAGTTTTCCGATAAATTGAGAGCCTAGCATGCACTATGAAAGTGGCGTGCGTAACGCCATTGGCAGATTTCAGTTGCTCGAAAGACGTTGAACCGGACACATTCACCAACACCGAGCGGAGTAAGAACCATTCGTCCTCACTGGGGTGCACGCTGTGCAGTCTGCCTATCGCATTTCTTTTGAATATGCCAATGTGTCCGTCGACGCGCTCTCGTTAGCGTCGAACAAAAGATTTTCTGCACGCATTCCCTGTGTAATACGTAGACACTTTCGAATACGGCAGTGTTTTCGCAATCGCGTCAGTTTGGCTTAACGGGAAGAACACAGTTAATGTTGTTGCCGATAGCCTGTTGCACATTTTCATCGGTAAAGTGAACGTATTGCCCATTCACTAAGTGTACTGCAAGTGAACAACACCTGGACTTGCTCATGGATGGGAAAAGAAAGAATCCGCCCCACGGCATTGTTGCTGTTGACGCATCTTCCAGCCCAATGCTGTGCGATTTCATCGAGTTGTGTGTCCACATCCCTTTCCTTCCTTGGGTGTTGCAGGCCAAAAAGAGCCATGTCGCTGCCTTACAAATGAACCAAATTCATTTCCCGAAATTGCAGTTTTCCACGTTTATGTGAATTTCTTTTGCTTTTGAAAGTAAAGACGAATACGAAACAACCCAGCGGTTACTGACTTGTACGTCACGGGTTCGCATTTGTACGGTTGCCAAGCTGCCAACGTCTTCCGCTGATCGTTCGCGGTATAAGGGACTTCCGTCGTTACCGGTAACTGTGGTGCATACGAATGCCCGAGGATATCTCTTGGAGCATTTCCGTCTATCATACCGGGGGGTGAGGAGTGAGGGCGAGGGAGAGAATTGGGACTCAGGACACCGCAAAGTCCATTTATCATATTCATCGCCGCGACTTGGTGCAAATCATTGTCGACGTCGGTGTCAGGTAATTCAGCGCATATTGCATCGGCGATTTCGTTGGATGTGATCTTGTTATAGAGCCAGGTCCAGACGTGTGCGTGGGACAGTGCCTTCTTTTGCCATTCCACCTAATACATCCAGCAGCGCACAGATCCAACACCTAGCGTTTCACCGTGATGTTCATCAGCGATTTCAGTTTCTTCTTAAAAACACGTGCTGTGATGTCATACCTATTCACCGGCAATAGCCCAGGAAGTAAGAGCTGATAAATATCCCCCCAAGCTGGATTGCATGTGAATGTAATAAGTAGGTCTGGACGCTCCGTACTGACAAACATAAGCAATTGCACCTCGAGCGTACCCGACCATATGGCGTGGACTTTAGTCTTGCAACGTTAGTTGCATTACCGTCGTTTAAAACTGCATCATGCGATGGAATGTATCCTTCAGAGCGCAGCTTGGTCTGATTCAAGCGAATGAAAAGAAGGCGTTCAGTTTCGATTTTTGCATACACATCCACAATGTAATGATGAAGCAATTGACGGCATTTCAAAAGGGGGATTACTTACATTCTGTCGCATAATAAGTCGGTAGGAGTAGTGGTTCATTGCGCTGCATTTCATGTGCGTTACCTCGTCACTGACTGGATTTATTATCTTAACGTTGAGGTGATATCCATCGGTACCGTCCCGAAAAGTAAATGGATGCTGCGTTGGGATCGGTCTCCGACTGCCGGTATATATGGTATCACCTTACCTAAAATCATTAGTCTTCCAACGGTTGTTATCGTACCGTCGTTTACAACAGTTTCAGGCTGCGTGAATGCTGAGCATGGAGTCGTATTTTACGCTGATCTGCTGTTCCTCGCGGGCGCCATTCGGTCACTCCCAACTGGCTGTGTTCATCCTGTTGTGAACGAAGCAGACCTGAAGCTGCGGAACGCGGTAGCCGTGACCGCAGCCCGGCTTCCGCAAGCCGAGCTGCACAATGCTGAGCTGACAGTGGGCGACAGCCCTATTATATGGGTTGCGCGGGGTGGTGGGGCTGGTGTTAATTGCATCCAGTCCTCACCCTCAAGATTCCCAGAGTAAGCGGTGACGGCCCTATTACGTGGGCTGTGGGACAATTTTAAGTGGCGTCCAAGTGTTGCGTGCTTTTTTGCCGCAGGGTGGGTGATTTGCCTACCGGCCCATATTGCATCGGCCCAGAGGGCGTGGAGGGCCTGCTTAAGTGCCTGCAGGGGGTGGGTGGTGGGGTGAGCGCGGCAGTCGGGTGGAGCACGTGCGTTTGAGCGAATGTCGGTCAAGTGGCCACAGTCTGGGCGCACATGTGTCCGCGCGCGATGTAGGTCAAGTGGCCGCAGCTGATGGCGTTGTTATGGCGGAAAAAATCCGGTTTTCTACCCATCACAGGCGTACCATCGGCATAATTACACAACTGTCCAGCCAAAAACCCGGCCCTATGCGCGGGTCGGGTTGTGTCCAAATTTCAGCGCAATCGGTGCAGTACTTTCGGAGATTAGATATAACACAGAAAAAAAACCCTTCCATTTTTATATATATAGACTAGCCGGACCCCGCCACGCGTTGCTGTGGCTCAATCTGACGAATTGGGAAATAAGGGAAAGAGGATGGAGCACGTTCCCAATTAAGAAAAATGTAAGGGCCACCGGTTGGAAGTACATATTTTGTGCGAAACGCAGGATTGTCCTTCCGGCCGCTGTCGAAGGCAGGGCAGTTGTTTGCTGCACCCAGTCGCGCTCGAAAATTCCGGAGTAAGTGGTGACGGTTGGCATTTATTTCGTCCATCGCTGTCGATCGAGGCAGTGGTGGCCGGAAGTCTCCTGCAAGCAGTAGTAGTGCATCAGAAATGGCCTGCTGTTTCCTCGCAAATCCTGCAGTGTTCGATCAGGGTCCTCGAGCGCTTTCTTGTGCGCCATTGTGCATTCATTCCAAACAGTAAGTTTGCATTTCTACGGTACTTTTCCTATGCCGGATGCCTTGGAAATGTTACACGCGGGAGTTTCAATGAATTGCAGGTTCAAAGGCAATTTCGAAGCTGAATGAACGGGTTTTCTGCCAGGTAGCAGAGTTGCAGCTATTCCGGGGTTGCAAGTGCTAGGGCTATGTCCTTTATTGGATCGAATTGCCGTCAGAATCGGTCGTAGTAGGAACGTTTTGTCAGTCCCTTTCTGGCGCATCCAAAAAGATTCCTCCAACCCCGCTACTGGCAGTCCGCATTATTTGAGCATAAATACCATCCTACTCCAATGTTAGCTTAGGAATGCTTGATTGCAGAAACGACAGAAGATCAACCCTGTTGTAGGTTTGCTCACGCCGCAAATCCACGTCTAAAGAAGTTGCAGCAGATCGCTTTTGGTGATGGCTTTCCCGTTTGATTGCGAACTTTGGTCGTGATTTCTACGCACACATCCTCAATCATTATTAACACCTCGTTGTAGACTTTCTGCTGTGAAATCCACATTTTATTTGTCCTCGCGTATTAGACGGAAGAGGCCTTCTACACGCATTCCCTATGTAATACGTAGGCACTTCCGAATGCAGCAGAGTTCTTGCAATGGCGTCATTTTGGCTTAACGTGAAGAACGCAGTTAAGGTTGTTGCCGGTGGACCTAAGGCAACCCGTTGCACATTTGCAGCTGTAACGCAAACGCATTGCTCATTCTCTAACTGTACTGCACGTTAGTTGTACTATCGTCGTTTACAACTGCATCATGCAAAGGAATGTATCCTTCAGAGCGCAGCTTGGTCTGATTTAAGCGAATGAAAGCCGGCGTTCAGTTTCGATTTTTGCATACATATCCACAATGCAGTGATGAAGCAATTTACGGCATTTCAACAGGGGATTACTTACATTCTGGCGTAAAAAAGTCGGTAGGAGTAGTGGTTCATTGTGCTGCATTTCATGTGCGTCACCTCGTCACTGACTGGATTTATCATCTTAACGTTGAAGTGATATCCATCGGTACCATCCCGATAAGCAAATGGATGTTGCGATGAAATCGGGCTCCGACTGCCGGTATATATGGTATCACCTTACCCTAAAATCATTAGTCTTCCAACGGTTGTTGTCGTACCGTCGTTTACAACAGCATCAGGCTGCGTGAATGCTGAGCACGGAGTCGTGTTTGACGCTGGTCTGCTGTTCCTCGCTGGCGCCATTCGGCCACTCCCAGCTGGCTGTGTTCATCCTGTTGTTGGACGAAACAGACATGAAGCTGCAGAACGCGTTAGCCGTGACCGCAACCGGGCTTCCGCAAGCCGAGCTGCACTATACTGAGCTGACATTGGGCGACAGCCCCATTATGTGGGTTGTGCGTGGGGGGGGGGGTCTGGCCTTAATTGCATCCAGTCCCCATCCCCGAGAATCCCAGCGGAAGCGGTGACGGCCCTATTATGTGGACTGTGGGACAATTTTAAGTGGCGTCCAAGTGCTGCGTGTTTTTTGCCCAAGGGGTGGTTTGCTCTGGCGGCCCATATTGCGTCATTTATTGAATTGGATTGAATTGTTGAGATAATCGGTCGTTGTAGGAACGTTTTGCCAGTTCCTCCTGGCGCATCTAGGAAGAAGATACCTCCAACCCCGTTACTGACATTCCGTATTATTTGATTCTAAATGCCATTCTGCTCCAGTCTTAGCTTGTGAATGTTTGATTGCAGGCATGACAGAAGTTGAACCGTGTTTTATTTTTGCTCATGGTGCCAATCCACATCTAACGAAGTAGCAGCAGATTGGTTTTGCGGTGACATTCCCAGTTGATTGAGAACTTTGTTCGTCAGTTTTACGTACATATCCTCAATCAATAATAACGCCCCCTGTAGATTCCTGCTGTGCAAGCCGCATTTGAATTTTCCTTGCGTAGTCGACGGAAGATATGTCTAGCCATGTGCAATTTATATTTCTCCCTTACATCTGTTGGAGCTGAAGGAGAGAATGCGGTCTATGTGACTGCAGGCAATGCATGAATTTGATGTGGATGGGACGTGTTGCAGGCGTCATTAATACATATGTCCCACCGTGGATCGTTCTCCAGTAACTTAAGAGCCTGACACGCACTGCTGAAAGTGGCATGTTTGGACAGGTTTCGATAGCTGAAAAGACGGTGGACCGGGCACATTCACCAACATGATGCGTAGTAAGATTATGATGCACGGTTTGCAGTCTGCCTATCGCAGTTCCTTTGAGTATACCGGGGTGTCCGTCCACTCGCTCTCGTCGTTTGCGTCATTCGGATGATTTTCTGCACGCATTCCCTGTGAAATACGTAGGCACTTCCGAATACGGCAGTGTTTTCACAAGCGCGTCAATTTGACTTAACGTGAAGAACGCAGTTGATGTTGTTGCCACTGGACCTAAGGCAATCTGTTGCGCGTTTGCATCGGTAAAGTGAACGCATCGCCCAATCTCTAACTGTACTGCAAGCGAACAACACATGGACTTCGCTCATGGGTTGGGAATGTAAACATTCGCCACACCTTAGGGTCCATGTATCATATTCTTCGCCACAACATCATGCAAATCATTGTCGACGTCGACGTCAGGTAATTCAGCGCATATTGCACCGTCGATTTCGTTGGAGGTGATCTTGATATACAGCCAGAGCAAGACATGTGCGTGGGGCAGTCCCCTATTTTGCCATTTCACCTAATAAATCCAGCAGCGCACAGACCCAAGCACCTCGTGTTTCACTATGCACTTTATCCGCGATTGCAGTTTCATCCCGAAAACACGTGCTGTGATGTCATACTCATTCCCCGGTGGTAACCCAGGAAGCAAGAGCTGGTAAATATCGCCCCAAGCGGGATTGCATGTGAGTGTAATGAGTAGGTCTGGACGCCCGTACTGACAAACGTAAGCAATTGCACCTCGAGCGTACTCGAACATATGACGTGAACTGTCTGTGTATGCGGAGGACAAAATCAGTAGTCTTACAACGTTATTTGTATTACCGTCGTTTACAACTGCATCATGCAAAGGCATGCATTCTTTAGAGCGCGGCTTGGTCTGATTCAAGCGAATGAAAAGCAGGCGTCCTGTCCCGATTTTTTGCATACAATCCCACAATGTAGTGGTGAAACAATTGACGGCATTTCAAAAGGGAGATTACTTACACTCTGTCGAATCATAGGTCGATAGGAGTAGTAGTTCACTGCGCTGCATTTCATGTGCATTACCTTGTCACTGACTGGATTCATCATCCTAAAGTTGAGGTGATATCCATCGTCACCATCCCGAAAAGTAAATGGATACTGAGTTGAAATCGGTCTCCGACTGACCGGTACATTTTGGATAGCAAAATCGTTAGTCTTCCAACGGTTGTTGTCGTGCCGTCGTTTATTACAGCATCACGCAAATGAATGTGTTCTTCGGGGCGAAGCGCGAATGCTGGGCACGGAGACGTGTTGGACGCTGGTCCGCTGTTCCTCGCCGGCGTCTTTCAGCCAGTCTCAGCTTGTCCTTCGGTTGAGAACGAAACAGACCTGAAGCTGCAGAACGCGGCAGCCGTGACCGCAACCCGGCTTCCGCAAGCCGAGCTGCACAATACTGAGCTGACACAGGGCGACAGCCCCATTATGTGGGTTGTGCGTAGGGCGGCAGGCGCTGGTGTTAACTGCATCCAGCCCTCACCCCTGAGAATCCCCGAGGCAGCGGTGACGGCCCTATTATATGGGCTGTGGGACAATTTTAAGTGGCGTCCAAGTGTTGCGTGCTTTTTTGCCGCAGGGTGAGTGGTTTGCTCTGGCGGCCCATATTGCAGCGGCCCAGAGAGGGTGGAGGGCCTGCTCAAGTGCCTGCAGGGTGGGTGGTAGGGTGAGCGCGGCCGTCGGGTGGAGCACATGCGTTTAAGCGAATGTCGGTCAAGTGGCTCGGCGGGTAGACGTGTGGGCACAAGCGGATGTAGGTCAAGTGGCCGCAGCTGGTGGCGTTGCTATGCCGGAAAATATCCGGTTTTTTACCCATCACAGGCATACCATCGGCATAATTACACAACTGAACGGCCAAAAACCCGGCCCTATGCGCGGGTCGGGTTGTGTCCAAATTTCAGCGCAATCGGTGCAGTACTTTCGGAGATTAGATATAACACAGAAAAAAAATCCTTCCATTTTTATATATATAGATTTTGTAATTATGCCGACGGTACGCCTGTGATGGGTAAAAAACCGGATATTTTCCGGCATAACAACGCCACCAGCTGCGGCCACTTGACCTACATCGCGCGCGGACACATGTGCGCCCAGACTGTGGCCACTTGACCGACATTCGCTCAAACGCACGTGCTCCGCCCGACGGCCGCGCTCACCCCACCACCCACTCTGCAGGCACTTGAGCTGGCCCTCCACCCTCCCTGGGCCGTTGCAATATGGGCCCCCAGAGTAAACCACCCCTGGGGCAAAAAACACGCAACACTTGGACGCCACTTAAAATTGTCCCACAGTCCACATAATAGGGCCGTCACCGCTGCCTCGGGGATGCTCGGGGGGTGAGGACTGGATGCAGTTAACACCAGCGCCTGCCCCCTCCGCACAACCCACATAATGGGGCTGTCGCCCAATTTCAGCTCAATATTGTGCAGCTCGGCTTGCGAAAGCCCGGTTGCAGTCACGGCTGCCGCGTTCTGCAGCTTCGGGCCTGCTTCGTTCACAACATCATGACCACAGCCAGCTGGGAGTGGCCGAATGGCGCCAGCGAGGAACAGCAGATCAGCGTCCAACACGACCCCGTGCTCGGCATTCACGCAGCCTGATGCTGTTGTAAACGACGGTACGACAACAACCGTTGGAAGACTAATGATTTTAGGGTAAGGTGATACCATATATACCGGCAGTCGGAGACCGATTCCAACGCAACATCCATTTACTTATCGGGATGGTACCAATGGATATCACTCCAATGTTAAGATGATAAATCCAGTCAGTGAAGAGGTAACGCACATGAAATGCAGCGCAATGAACCACTACTCCTGCGGACTTATTATACGACAGAATGTAAGTTGTCTCCTTTTGAAATGCCGTCAGTTGCTTCATCACTGCATTGTGAATATGTATGCAAAATCGAAACTGAACGCCTGCTTTCATTCGCTTAAATGAGACCAAGCTGCGCTCTGAAGGGTACAATCCTTTGCATGCTGCCGTTGTAAACGGCGGTAATACTGAAAACGTTGTAAGACTAACCCTTTTGTCGCCCACATACACAGAGAGTCCACGCCATATGTTCGAGTACGCTCGAGGTGCAATCTCTTATGTTTGTCAGTACGGGGCGTCCAGACCTACTCATTACATTCACCTGCACTCCAGCTTGGGGGGATATTTATCAGCTTTTACTTCCTGGGCTATCGACGGTGAATAGGTATGCCATCACAGCACGTGTTTTCAGGAAGAAACTGCAATCGATGATGAACTTCATGGTGAAACACGAGGTGGTTGGGTCTGTGCGCTGCTGGATGTATCAGGTGGAACGACAAAAGACGGGACTGCCCCATGCATATGTCATGATCTGGCTCTATAACAAGACCTCTTCCAACGAAATCGACGACGCAGTATGCGCCGAATTACCTGAAATCGACGTTGACAATGATTTGCATGAATTTGTGCCGAAGAATATGATACATGGACCTTGGATGCACTGAATCCCAATTCTCCAACCCCCCCCCCTCCCCCCGGCATGATAGACGGAAGTCCCTTATACCGAAAATGATCAGCGGAAGACGTCGGCAAACTGGCAACCGTGCAAATGCGAACCGGTGACATAGAAGTCGGTAACCGCTGGGTTGTTTCGTATTCGCCTTTGCTTCCAGAAGCAAACGCAGCTCATATAAACGTGGAACACTGCAATTTTGGGAAATGAATTAGGTACATTTGTAAGTACGTGAATAAAGGCAGCGACATGGCTGTTTTCGGCCTGCAACACGAAAGTAGATAAAGGGATGCGGACATACAACACAATGAAAGCGCACAGTATTGGGCTGGAAGATGCATCAACGGCAAGAAATCCACGTGGAGAATTCTTCAAGTCCCCATCCATGAGCGAAGTCCAGGTGTTGTTCGCTTGCAGTACAGTTAGAGAATGGGTAATGCGTTTACTTTACCGATGCAAACGGGCAACGGGTTGCCTTAGGTCCACTGGCAACAACATAAACTGCGTTCTCCACGTTAAGCCAAAGTGACGCGTTTGCGAAAACACTGCCGCATTCGAAAGTGCCTGCGTATTACACAGGGAATGTGTGTAGAAAATCATCCGAACAACGCAAACGAGGAGAGCGAGTGGACGGACACCCCGGCATACTCAAAGGAACTGCGATAGGCAGACTGCATACCGTGCATCTCAATCTTACTTCGCATGGTGTTGATGCATGTGACACGTCCAACGTCCTTCCAGCAATTGAAGTCTGTCAACGGCGCTTCGCATGGCACTTTCAGCAGTGCGTGTCAGGCTCTTCAGTTACTGAAGAACGATCAACAGTAGGATGTATCCATTACTGACGCCTGCAACACATCCCATCCACATCAAATTCATGCACTGTTTGCAGTCATATTGACCGCATTCTCTCCTCATCTCCAACAGATTTACCGGAGAAATAGAATTTGCACATGGCTGAAGATACCTTCCGTCAACTACGCAAGGAAAATTCAAATGTGGCTTGCACAGCAGGAATCTACAGCGAGGCGTTAATATTGATTGAGGATATGTACGCAGAAATCACGAACAAAGTTCATAATCAACTGGGAATGTCACCGCAAAACCAATCTGCTGCTGCTTCGTTTGATGTGGATTGGCGCCATGAGCAAAATGAAACACGGTTCAACTTCTGCCATGCTTACAATCAAACATTCGCAAGCTAAGATTGGGGCAGAATGACATTTACGATCAAATACTGCGGAATGTCAGTAACGGGGTTGGAGGAAGCTTCTTCCTAGATGCGCCAGGAGGGACTGGCAAGACGTTCCTACTACGACCGATTCTGACGGCAATTCAATCCAATAAATGACATCGCCCTAGCACTTGCATCCCCGGAATAGCTGCAACTCTGCAATCTGGCAGACAACCCGTTCATTCAGCTTCGAAATTGCCTTTGAACGCGCAATTCATTGAAACTCCCGCGTGTAACATTTCCAAAGCATCCGGCATGGGAAAAGTACTGCAGAAATACTAACGTATTGTTTGGGATGAATGCACAATGGCGCAAAAAAGCGCTCGAGGTCCCTGGTCGAGCACTGCAGGATTTGCGAGGAAACAGCAGACTATTTCTGATGCACTGCTACTGCTTGCAGGAGACTTCAGGCCACCGCTGCCTCGATCGACACCGGTGGACGAAATAAATGCCAGCCGTCACCACTTACTTCAGAATTTTCGAGCGCGACTGGGTGCAGCAAGCAATTGCCCTGCCTTCGACAGCGGCTAGAAGGACAATCCTGGGTTTCGCACACAATACGTACCGCCAACCTGGTGGCCCTTCCATTTTTCTTAATTGGGAACGTGCTCCTTCCTCTTTCCCTTATTTCCCAATTCATCAGATTGAGCCACAGCAACGCGTGGCAAGGTCCGGCTCGTAAAATAATAAGAGGTCAAGGTGCACAGCCATATGAGACCCGCCTAAACAACCTTAATTTCTATCCTCTGAGTTATAGGCATATTTTTTCATATTGATGATGGGTTTTTAGTGATAAGTTTGGAGTTTAGTTTCCTTCAAGATTCGGTGAAGGGTTACCTGGTGTTTCATTTTGGAGAAAGCACGACAAGAGTTTAATACCGATTTATAGGGACGATAGCTGCCGTTAATTTGAGGATTAAATGATGAGGCTATGTATGATGAATAATGTCGAAAAGCTATCAGTGGTTGAAGACCGAACAGCAGGATGGTCACTTTTGCAATTCTTACCTGATGATAAAATGTTCTAATAAATAAGACGGACAAATGACAATTTTATATGTGGCAAAATAAAACTGTGAATAAAATTTAACAATGAGGCTATGTAGGGTGAAATAGATATCATAAGACAGCATAGTTCTCTTACAAGATGAAAAATTGACAAGGAAAGCGGTCAATAGAGTAGATTAATCGTTTAAAATATAATGTTTTTCAATAATTTTAGGAGGAAAACCTTTTGTATAATCGGGTAAAACTTAAAAAGAATGAGACTAGGTTAGGTGAAAATTCATGACAGTATATTCCTCTTTACGGCAAATCGACAAAAGATGACGGCAAACTCAGATGACTTAAGGCCGAAAATATAAATGTTTACCAGACTTCAATTTAAAAACTATGCAAGGGATTAAGAAACCTACTTTAAAATATATCTTCTTTTAAAAATCGTGCTGGTGCGCATTTAAACTATTCTAGCAGAACAGAATAGAACGGGTTTATTATAGCACCTCTTGGGCGCTGTCAGTCTCGTTTGAATACAACGAAGATCGTGGCTTGGAAGGCTGCCAACTGACGGAGTAACTCCGTCCTCCTCTCAGGATAAAGAGTTTGGCGTCAACGCCTTCTGCCTACTGTGGTCTCAATGGCACTTCCACTCATTTGGGATCCGATTCGATGCCTGCATGTTTTTGTTAAAACCTGATTCATCATGGACGTAGCAGACATGTGTAGCCCGCATAAACGGGCTTCCTTGTCCATTTGCGTCCGATCCTGCCTTCAAACTTCTTGACTCTGTCTGGGTACCAGGACCAAGAGGATGGGGAATGAGAGAGTGCGGTAAAGGTTGCGCAAGCCTACTGTCATGAGTAATTCCCCCGCAATTCACCGACCCTGTACCCAGCACAAATGTGGGTTACCTGGTGGATAGTGTTAGAAAAGACGGCCGAACTGTCGCTTGTATCGTCTTCAACGGTCTCAGCGGACATCTAGAACAGGAAGTCCTTCCGAAAAGCTAGTTTGGCTTCCGATGACACCGCGGAACCACTGACATGATCTTGCCGCCTGCCATCTGCAAGAAAATTGCCGGAAAACGTGGACTCATACTACCGTCGTGGACCTGACGAAAGCCCTTGACATTGTAAATGGCGGCGAATTCTGGAAAACCGCGCAGAAACGCAACTGTCCTAAGCGATTTTCGCTCATGGTGTTTCAGTTCCACGGCGGGATGATGGCGCACATCACGGATAATGGAGCTGTCACGGGAGGATTTGCAGTGACCAAGGGAGAGAAGCAGGGCTGTTCACTTGTCCCTAACTTCTTCGAGATTGGAATAACTTACAGAACTGATGGCCAACTTCTTATTACCCGGTGCTCATGTGTCTATCCACGACTACTTTCTACAGACTGCTTTTTGCGGACGATTACGCACTTAAAGCG
This sequence comes from Spirometra erinaceieuropaei, assembly GCA_902702965.1. Taxonomy (NCBI): domain Eukaryota; kingdom Metazoa; phylum Platyhelminthes; class Cestoda; order Diphyllobothriidea; family Diphyllobothriidae; genus Spirometra; species Spirometra erinaceieuropaei. Next base: position 1,913,736 of record CACRXP010000036.1, on the reverse strand, counting down.
GTAACAGAAGCAGACATGCAGCGGAGTCTGTGTCTCTGCGCCCCGGTTACGCCATGTTCGAGCTTGCCATCTATACGGAGAAAAAGGTGATCAAGTATCAACCGTCCCTTAACACTGAAACCAACACCCCTCCCATCAGCGTCAGCGGAACCTGACTGAATACCGCGGATGCTCTTGTCTACTTAGGTAGCACACTCTCCTGCAGCATCAAAGTCGGCAACACAATGGCTCATCGAACGTTCGAAGTCAGCCAAGCATTAGGCCGTCTTCGGCATGCGGTACGGAATGGCCACGGTCTCTACCTCAACACCAAACTCAAGATGTACAAGGCTGTCATCTTGACGGCGCTGTTGCATGGAGCGGAGACCTGGACAGCCTACAAGAACCAAGTGCCGAAACTCAGTCTTTTCCACCACAGCTGCCATCGGATGATCCTAAGGCTGAGATGGCTGGGCAGGCTCCTCGACACGGAAGTTTTGGAAAAGACCGGAATCCTCAACATCGATACCATGCTGAGGCAACCGCAATGGCGATAGTGTAGCCACGTCGTGGGAATGGACGGTGAGCGACTATCAAAACGACCCTTATACGGAGATGTCGCTACGGGTGCTCGCCGGACATTAGATCGAACACGTGGCTATAAGGACGCCCTAATCAATTCTTTGGAACGATTACAAATCAATTCCAAAACCTGAGAAGGCCTTTCACATGACTGATTGCCCTAGAGAAGAGTCGCGACGTCCAGAGCAGCAATCCATGCACCCAACCGAATACCCGCTACCAGAGTCAAAAGAACAGGCTTTAATTTAATTTTAATTTATTAAATGCCAGTTTACAGGCATTGTCAAGGGAAGCGATTAAACACAAATCCGACCAGCAGTGAAAAAAAACTCCTGAAGAATAAAAATATAGTTGATGATGGTTTTTATGGTTTGAAGGGTTCAGGAGAAAAAAAACTGCTGGCGGTAGACTTCGACCGTCAAGAAGGGGGGGGAGGGGGTTGCACGGTATCGGAGATCATCAGACGTCAATTCCTTTCATGAAGTTGGGGATAGTCAAAGTAGAGGCGTTGAGAAACAGCTGGTGAGACCGGCCATAGTGTTCAGAGACCACAAACGCCATCGCTACGGTAGAGTCGATCAGTGGATTCAGAACCCAAAATTTGAGGAAGCTTTTCTGAATGCAAAAATCGAGTAATAGTTCTTTTAAATAAAGGATAATTTTGCAGAGTTTTCACACTCATTGGTAGTTTATTCCAAATAGCAATTGCAAGTCTCGCAAGTCTCAGGCACTCAAATCTACAACACCATCATCCAACACACATTCAACATGCCCACGTTGCCAGAAGCATCCGGTGAGCGTATAGGCCTCGTTGGAAAGCTCAGGACCCAGTGCAACAGCAGCCCAAAACCCAACTGCTGCCTCCAAAACCGTCCCCATCGTCACCCCTACACCCACCCTCACGACATCCAAGAAGACAACCACCCTCACCACCTGTGGCCACAATCCGGTTGCCACGACGCCGTCGATCGCTGCCACCTCCACCAAATCTGTCCCAACCCCTGTGACGACGGCAACAATCACAAGCCCTCCCACTCCCGTCAGCGACTATCCCTCCGACCGCCCCACCTACTACCAGCGATATGGGGTCGGCCCAAACTGTCCTCATTGCTGCTGTATATTCACCTCACGCATCGGCCTGGTCGATCATTTGTGGCTACACTGAAATGCGACTGGCTAACCGGTGCCATGAACCCCCACATTTACTCACTATATTCGTCCTTACTGTCCACATTGTGCACACACATTCATTTACCGCATAGACCTACTCGGTCAAATGCGTATCCATACCAGTGGAAGCTACCGTAATATCCACACACCATGCATACCTTGCTACCCCAATAACTCTCCGATCTACGGCCCTACTAACTCCCCGTTCACCAGTGCGGCCACCAAAAGCGGCATAACGCTCCGAAACGAATCAGGATTTTCCAAATTATCAAGTCCACGCTGTCACCGCACATAACTGTTGCGCATCAGCCTGATGGGTCACTTACGAATCCATCGCGCAGGACGGGACTAACCAGTACCTCAAGCACCCAAATTCACCCGCCGCCATCGTTTCAACTGCCCACATTGTCCGTACGCACTCAACCATCACATCGACCTACTCGGTCACGGACACTTCCACGAAAATATTTGGCAAATCACAGCGGACCAGGCCCCATCACCAACCATTCTCCCGTCAACACATGCATCACTTACGAACACCTCCCACATCACGCAAAACAAGCACCTCTCGAGTAAGTGACCAGTGTGCTACTCAGCCTATTCCAGCACGTGGTTCTTCTGCTGCATGTGAGATATGAGCTGTCTATCCTATTTGTGAAACCCTGGTATGTGCGTATGAGGGCAGGTGACAGTTCGACCACCGGTTTCGATGATGTCCACCGTATTCCCCACAGTTGCAGCAGCAGTGGGAGCAGGGACGGTGACTTACGCAGGGGTTTATAGTGCCGGTAGACTTGCGTAGCATCTACGTACACTCTCTCCTCCTCCCTCGCCCGAGCCCGGTGTCAAGACAGAGTCAAGAAGACCGGAAACGAGAGAGGCCGCAGGTGGATGGCTCGGACGGATCCTCACCTTGACGTCCCACCCCACCCCCTGCTCCACACAACAATAACCAGGATTTCAACCAACAACAGAGATTTGGAGGCTGGCACGACCGAAGCCGCACCTAGGCGTACCGCCAACGCCTGGCTCGGATCCCACACTGTGGTGGGAGTGCCATAAAGGCCACATTAAAAAGGAGCCATTGCAGCCTGACTCTCAGACCACCTCCAGTGAAGTAGGAGGTCCAAGTTACCCCGTCAGATGGCAACCTTCCAAGCCACGGCTTTTAGTGCACCGTGATAGCTTCAAGCGCGTCAGATTGTTTATAGTGAGGAGGAAGTGCGCTGAGTCGTCGACCTCACTCTCCCTTCCCACTGCCACACCCCAGCCGCTGTCCGAGCCGGTCAGCAGACTGGGGTGGGGAGTAGGGGCGGTGGCTGTCATGGTCGACTGACCATGACTGCGCGCGCCACGGCACGACCTGGCCCCCCATACACACAACACCAGGATTTCACACAACGGGGGTTGAACGGCGTGTCTCTCACGTGCGTGAGAGAGCCGTGGAAGGTGCAGTTTCAGCCCGTCCCCAGCCCACCAGTCCGCCACTCCACACACAACACACACACACAACGCGACGAACTGCGTGAGCCGAGAGCGGGCGTCAATCAGCAACCTTCCTATCCACGACGCTTGACGTGTCGGGATAGTCTCGGACTCAAATCACCTGTGCGGCCGAAGCCGCATGGGGACCGAGTCGAGATGCGGACTTCCCACTTGCGTGGGAGGTGGCAGATGCGTGCGTGTTGATGTGTGGTGGTGATGGTGGAGGAAGGTAGGGAGTGTGTGGATGTGTGGTGTAACCGGCGGTTGTCTACCGCAGGTCATCGTGGATGCGCATGTGTCCGAATAGGCCCATGCAATGCCTGAAAGTGCAAGGACAGTGTGGACAGTTGAGTCGAGCTTGGTGGGTATAGGTGGGTGCTCAAGGCACTGGTTCGCCAGTCTCTGTGCGATGGACTCGCAAGTGACCGACCAGGCCGATGCGTGAGGTGAACGTGCGTGGGCAGTGTGGGCATGAAAGGCCGACGTTGTCGGTGTCAGCTGTAGAGGA
>CACRXP010000036.1:1839713-1889136 GCA_902702965.1 Spirometra erinaceieuropaei | reverse complement strand
TGCAGTGGTGGTGGTTGCAGGAGCGCCGTAAAGGATGTTGAGACAATGGAGGAGGTGGATGGTAGTGGGGGGTTCGGGAGTGCCGTCAATGCTAATAGAAGCCAAGAGATGGGTCCCAGGATGCTGTCGTCAAGAAGGAGACATTATCGGTGGGACAACTGCTTCACTCGCCCGATGTTTCGGATTCCAGCTTGAACCCATCATCAGAGACGCAAGCGGATACGGCCTGTTCCGGCGTCTCAAGTTTCTGACCGCTGAGACAGACCCCACGGTCTCTTCGTCAGCACGATTCCTGGAGAAACTCAAGGGGGTAAGCCTACATCCAAATGAGGTCATGATACCTTTTGATTTTACGTCCCTTTTTTCTATTCCCCAGGACCTGGCGATCGGAACAATTGAGCTGCTTAAACAAAGCAAATATGATGAAACGGAGAATCGTCTTGGACACGCTCAAGTCCTTCAGCTCCTGAAGTCCCGGCTTAGGACGTACTTCACGTTCGACGGGACGATCTACGAACAGGTTAAAGGCACACCAATGGGTTCGCTGATTTCGGGATTCATCGCCAAGGCGGTCCTGCAACGGTTAGAGTCACTGGTCTTCCAACACGACAGACCAAAATACTGGGCCCGGTGTGTGGATGATACCTTTGTCGTTATCGACCGGGATCAACTGCTGCCATTCAAGGTACTCTGAATGCGGTCTTCCTGGACATACACTTTACGATGGAGGAGGAAATGAGCAACCAGCTGGCCTCGTATGCCGCAAGGATTGTGGTGGATTAAAGACCAAAGTGTTCAGGAAAGCGACAAATACGATGCAAGTACTGAACTTCAACAGCAACCACCCAATCAGTCACAAACGCAGTTGTGTAAGGACGCCCTATCGGCGTGTCGAAACGCACTGCAGTTAGCCAGAAGACAAGATTGCCGAATTAAAATACCTTCGGCGGGTCTTCACAGCCAATGCCTACCAGTGTGTACACAAAAGGAACGAAGGGCCAAACCGCACAGACCCCAAATTTTGGCGAGCGCTCCCGTATGTCAAGGAAGTTTCGGAAGCTGTCAGTCGCCTTCTCGCACCCTTGGAGTTGTAGCTGTACATAGACCGGAGGCAACCATCAGGCGTCTGGTAATGAAGCCGAAAGATCCGCTGCCACGGCAAGAAACGCCTGGAGTCGTTTGCCGGATATGGTGCAGTTGCAGACAAAGCAACTACATCGGAGAAACCGGAAGGTTGCTCCGAGCAAGAATGACCGAACACGCTGCGGCAGTGCGGAGAAATGGCGCCAGCTCTCAAGTTGTGGCTCATTCGACGAGATCGGGCCACATGTTCAAATTCGACGAGGCCGAAATTGTCGCTAGAGGTGACAACCGTGTGGGCCGTGAGGTGTTTGAGTCACAGTTCACAGGCCCCCAGTCCATTAACAACTGCAACGAGCTTCTCCTTCCACATTCGGCACTGAGACTTCGCCTAGGCGGAGTAGTTAGCCACGCGTGGAGCACACAGGTTAACACTCTTCCCAAAGCCAGAGTTGGCGGGTCAGATGGTCGAGCAATCATCACACCAACATCCAATATACATGATGAAATCGCAACAATTGACGGCGCGAATGTCGATCACCAGTCATCACACCAAGTGCAACGATCCTTGATGGAGAGGGGAGGGAGAGGGAGCGCCGTGACTATTCATAGGTATGTGGTAACATGGTGACTGCATCCTATAAATACTGCGGCCCCTTGTGCATTAACCACTCGTTTCAGCTTTTGTTTCTGATGATAGGTTCGAGCAGGAATCCGAGACCTCGGGCGAATAAAGCTCTTGTCCCAGCGATCGTGTCTTCTTCTTCGTGAGTGCCGTCAATGTTAGTTGTCGGTGTGGGGGGACGAGGCAGAGCTGGACGAGGAGACAGCAGCTGCTGTAGTCTAAGCGCTGCAGTTGGCACGAAGATGTCCTGCAAGGCCGATTGGTGCCTGGAACGTCCGCTGGCAGCGTGGGCAGGTCGGGGGTGGTTGAGCGCTGGCGCTGCGAGGTGGACACAGATGGGATATGCGAGCCTCGCGTTTGGAACTGGCGACGATGATGCGGTTGGCTTAATAGATCTCTGCGCCTGCCTTCACTGTCCTACTCCAGATCGTTCGGTCGCGTTGTAAGTCTTCCCAGCTGGACGGGTTAATCTTCAGACGCTTCAGGGAGCTCTTCAGAGTGATGAAGAAGTGTCGAGCACCTAAACGCTTTGTTCATTGTCCTGAGCTTTCAGACTCGTCAGAGGTAGTAGCAGCAACAGAACAGGCGACAGTTTTAAGGCATTTAAGCCAATCATCGACCGACGGCGCAAGACTGGAGGTGACTGTGCAAGACTCTGTACGCCGGCGCCAGATCGATAAATCGATTGACCGAGTTCTCGTCCGGGGCCCAGGCTTCAATCAATAATCGGCCTGTTTTATTTCCGGCATGGGCGACTATTTTGGTGGTTGCGAAGTTAAACTCCTGACCAATTTCGTAGGTGTGGGCAGCCACTTGTGATGACGTCTCGCTTCGTCGCACAGCCAGCTTATGTTCGTATATGCTCGATCCGAGCATGCGCCTAGTCTGTCCTGTGTTGTTACAAGGACAATTTTGACACGGTATGCGATATACTACTCCAGATTGCTCTTTAGGCTTTAATCGGTCTTTGATTTTCATGACCCTATTGCGCATGGTGGCTTTGGGCCGGTGTGCAATTCCAACACCTATGTCCACTGCAAAGGGCTCGGTCGCTTCTGAAATGCCCTTGATGTATGGCAGAGAATGCCAGATCGTCGGTCGCGCTGATGTTTGAGCTCTCTGGTGTCGATCGCGTAGGTAGCGACTTATGAATGCCCTCGGAGAGTGTCCTTGTATCCACAGACTCGGCCTCCTTGTCGGCGGGAATCCATGGCAACATCTCAATATAGGAGTCATTTGGGCAGCCTCTCGTCGTCCATCCGTACGAGGTAGCAGTTCCAGCGTAGTTATAACTGTCCCAGCAAAGCGTGGATGCTAACGATTCGCGTCCGCCCCAGTTCGTCCGTGTCTGGGATCCGGCCCTGCCATTTCAGCTTCAGTATTCGAAGAGGACAACTGAGGTGGAAGGAGTTGAGTCTACATGCCTGTTTTATGTACATCGTCCAGGTCTCTGCTCCATACAGCAACGTCGGCTAGGTGACGGCCTTGTGCATTATCAGTTTTGTGCTGAAATGAAGACCGTGACCATTCCGAACTGTGTTTTGAAGACGCCCGAAGGCTCGACTGGCCTTGAAAATCCGGCGGGCCACGCGACAGAGTGTGTTGCCCAGATACGTGAAATTGTCCACCACTTGCAGTTGGGTTCCGTTCACGCTGATTTACGGTGCATTGTGGGCAGTGTTGGATGGCTGTTGGCGCATGACCACCGTCTTCCCCCTGTTGATGATCAGGCCTAAGTTTTCGCAGGCGGCGGAGAAGAGATCCCTGCTCCTTTTCCATGTGGCTTTAAGCAGTTGCATTGAGGGCGCAGTCATCGGCGAACAGAAGTTCGTTGATGGTGGTTGTGGAGACGCGCGATTGAAAACAAATCCGTAGATGGTTGGGCAGTTGACCGTCCGTTCTGTAGGCGACGCGGATCCCGGGGCGTTTGTCACGGTAGGCGTCCATTAGCATGGCAGTAAACATGAGACTGAAGATAGTAGGCCCGAGGACGTAGCTCTACTTCACTCTGTTGGTCACTGAGAATGCCTCTGAGACAGCTCCATTGTCCGTGACTCGCATCATCATGTCGTTGTGGAGCTGACGCACCATCTGAGTGAATCGTTCGGAACAGCCGTAACCTGCATAATTTTAAACAGTCCTTCGCTATTTACCAAGTAACCTGGGTCAAGTTAGCCTGGGCCTGCCTACGACATCGCCGTAGGTTTTGAAGCGGGGAGGAGTGATGGGGTAAGGGTAGAGAGCCAGAAAGTAGAGCTCTCCCGTCCCTCTCTAAGCTGACCGACTGCTGAAATAAAAACGGCGAGCAGACAAATTCAACAAGGGCAAGCACATACAAGCAGACAAGAACAAGCAAAAGCAAAGGCAGTAGAGCAATATTCGTCTACCTGGAGGTCCACTTACCTTGTGGCTCCTACGATGGCGCCTCATCGCGGAGATGGCAATGCCGGATTGAACCAAGGGGTGTAATGGTACACCTAGGTGCGGGTTCGACCGTGCGCCCTCCCTTGCCTCCAGTCATCTTGACAATGTCTTGACAAGGTACTCAGATGGGGAAGGAGGAAGGGGAGAGAATGCGGTAGATACTGCGCAGAACTACACTCACTAAAAACTAATTCACGCGCGAGTCACCGCGCCTGCCTCACCATGCGATGAAGCACACGGTGGACATCGTAGAGCACGACGGTCGAACTGTCAGGTGCTGGAAGTGGAACTCCCCTTTACGGGAGGGACAGATAAGTTACCGGAGGTTGTAAGGGTGTCAGCCAACGAGCATATAGGTGAGGTGTGCGGCCAAGCAATCTGGTAAGTTAACAGTCAGCGTGCAGATCAAGTTCGGCTAGAAAGCCCGAGCGGACGCTTGAATGAGGAAAATCGGCAATCAGACAGATGCAAGAGAACGAACAACGAAAGCCGATGTCTAGAGTGAGGTAAAGATATCCAAATGTGCGAATGGAAACAGTTGGCAGCATTAAGGTGAAGACCAGGGTTGGGGCAGCGGTGGTCGGCTGGAATTGGAAGGACAACGTTGATTTTGGCCCTGGTGTCCACAAGGAAACGTCTGCGAGTCACACCGTCGCGGACTCAGAAGGTGCGACCAGAGCTGGAGGAACCAGAGAAAACGGTCACACCATTGGCTGACTGGTCTACCTGTTTCGGTTTAAAAGAGCAGAACGAGGAACAGAGACGGAACTTTGCACCGAAATTGATATGATACAAATAAGTGTCGGCAGTCCGAGGTCGCGAGCGAGAACAACGCCGGTTATACGAGAGACTGGGAATGAAGCGTGTAAGCTGTAGTTTAAGGGATGCCAACTCATCCGCCATGGCCGACAGCTGCTTCATTCACTGCTCGTTGACTGTCGACGAGGATGTGGAGATCTGCGCAACGGAGGGCAGCTGGGACCGCTGCAGCTCTTTTGATCCGCCATTTCAGCCAACTGTGAAACCGTGAGATCTTACGACCCGGACGCCAAAATCACTTGAACATATGCAGACAGATGCTCTAGAAACATCTCCTTGACGAGGTTTTCATCAAACTGCATGTCTCTAAGGAGAGGACGCATTCGACGTAGAAGTTCTGGGGGCTTCTGGTCACCCAGTGATTCCTCCTTTATCAACTGATGATATTTCTGTCGGTCAGATACAGCATAAAGTTGAGGGATTTCCGCCTTTAGGGGATTAGATGGCAAGAACTGGACTTGGGAGATAACGCTCGCGGGAGAACCTCTATAATTTTGTGGTATTTCACCAGCTCCTTGGTAACGTTAGCAGAATAAAATGCTGATTCGATGCGAATGAAATAAAGTTCGGGAGCGTGTTGCCAGAATTCAGACAAGGCAAAATTGACTGTATGAAGGGACAGGGCCGCGGCATCAGGTTGTGAGAGACATAACAGACAAGATGGAGATGGAACGGCATCGACAAAATTCGCGAGAAAAGTAGGCCTGAGTGGGAAAAAAACCACAAATAAATATTACGTTAAATGTTATTCAGTATGACTGAGAATGATATAAAGTCTGCGTTAACTGCGGGAGTCACCAATGGCGTAAATGATAATGTTCTCACGGACAAATGAATGATATCTCACGAACCCTAAGTATTAAGAGCAGTAAGCAAAACCGGTTAGTGGATAATACTGATATTCAGAATGTAAAATTACCTGACAGCAGAGCACGACAGCAGAGCATGCCAGCCAAGCGGGTTTGTTCAGTCGAGTTGTTTTCGTCACGTTAAAGCAAGCAATTCGGTAAAAGAAAACGGGGCTAGATTGTCAAAGGTGAATTAGCTTGGTACCTCGTCACAGGCCGTTGTGAAATTCCAACACCTATTTCCGCAACAATACGTTCGGTCGCCTCTGAAACTTCCTTAATGTATGGCAAGAAATTCTATATCCCAGGTGGTATTTCCATTTGGGTCCTCCTGAGGCGGACACGTAGCCGGTTCATAAACAGCTACGGAAAGGGTCACAAGTTCAGTTCCGCAGCCGCCAAGATGAATAGTCATGCCGGATGCAAAACATGTCGAGAACTGATTAAAGCCTGAGCCCCGGATGAGAACTCAGTCGCTCGATGCATCGAGGTAGCGTCCGTATACAACAGTTCAGACGTCGTTTCTGACTATATCCACAATGTGCACTATAGCGGGGTGGGAGGAGGGGAGGTGACTTACGCGCGAATTACTTTATAGTAATAGTAGAACTGCGCAGCACCGAACACGCTCACCCGCCTGGGTCCGGTGCCATAACGGAGTCGGGGGCCCCAGAGGTGAAGGTGGGCGCAGGTGACTGATGTGACGGGAACCCATATCTAGGCGTGCCACTACACCCCGTGGTCCACTACGTAGAGCTGACCAGGATTTTACACAACAAAAACAAATAGGGGACGGCTCAGATCTCAAGTGAGAAGGTGGTGCCATAAGGGCTACATTAGTAAGACTTATTAAAATCTGGCTCTCCGTTCTTCGAGGAGGACTGACATATCCCTCCAGTTGGCAACCTCTCAAGCCACAGCTTCTGCCCCTTTGTGATAGTTTGAAAGCGCGTCAGAGCGCTTATTGTAAAGAATTGCACTGTGACAGTCGGTCTCACTCTCCCTTCCAATTCCCGTTGAACAACTGATATTGAGATTGGGAGAAGTGGGTGGCAGAGCGGACAGTGGCTCTTCTGCGCGTGCCACGCACGCGACCTGCCCCCTATACACGCAAACTAGAGTTTCACACGGTGGGCAGACTGCTCATGTAGCAGAGGAGCCACAAGTGGAAGGAGTCGAGGAATACGCTTTCCACTTACGTGACGTGGGATGCTGGAGGTGTACATGTGCAGCGTATGTGCTGATGGGGAAATGTGTGATGATGAGGTCTGATCTGCAGTGATTTGTCACAGATTTTCGTGGAGGCGCATTTGGCTGAGTATGTCCATGCGGCGGATGAATGTTCGTAGGCGGTGTGGATAATGAAGTCGAATGCGGCAAGTGTATGTGGGAGCTCCTGGTACTGGTGAGCCAGGCGCAGTGCTATGGACTCGTAAGTGGCCCACCAGGCCGATGCGCGAGGTGAATGGGCGATTACAATGAGGACAAGTTGGGACCAAGTCCACGTCGCTGGTGGTGGGTGCAGCGATGGTGAGGACAGTATTTGGCGAGGCGTTGGGAGCGTTATCACCGGTGGCGGGAGTGAGAGAGCTGCCAGTCGTCACCGTCGTCGAGGAGGTTGTGGCAGGAATTATGGAAACGACAATGATCGACGGTGGCTGGGCACCCGGATTGTGATCATAAGTTAAGGGGTGTAGGGATGCGGTGCATGCTGTCTAGACATCACGCCACATGCACACGACAAGTTGAACATGAGGGAGAACTTCATTACTTGCCGGTTCATATGGTAAGAGGGAGCCCGCAACTAAATCTCCTCGGATGAAAATTGATTAAATGTGTGCCTTCTGTGTTACCCTATGTACATCGGATTGGTGTAAACCCGGCTTTAGATTTCATTTTGGCAAATCATAAAGGACTGTTTCTTGACTATTCTGCTACCCACTACCGCGGTCCGCCTGTCAAATCCCAACTCTAATCACACTTCCGGCCCCGGTTTTTCAAAGTTCGTCCAGTTACCTATGCCGTCTAACCGAAGGTCGAAGAAGAACTGGATCGCCTATAGAAAGCGAACATTATCGAGCTCATACAATATTCGGAATGGGCGGCCCCAATAGTTCTTGTTCTTAAATCCGATCTGTAGCGACTACAAGCTGGCGATCAACTCAGCAACTAAACTAAACCCTTATCCTCTCTCGGGCATCGGGTATGAGTATGCATCTTTCTCAGGTGGTGGCCAGTTTGTAACTTTGAACCCGAAGCAAGCTTACAATCAATTCCTAGATACCAAATCTCGTGATTCCACCACCATCAATATGCATCAGGGTTTTTTCGATACAAAAGACTACCGTTTGGAGAAAGTTCTGCTCCCAGTTTATTTCAATGTTTGACTGATGGCCTCGTGAAGGACATACCTCACTTTTGCGCATATCGTGATATATTAGGAACCGGCCCATCTGAATGTAGCCAACCAGAGACTCTAAACCTCGCGTTAGCACGTTTAAAAGACGCTGGTTTTAAACTCAGGAAAGATAAGTGTACTTTCCTTGCCGACTCGGTGGAATACATTGGCTTCAGTGTGGATAAAACTAGCCTCCACTCACTCGAACATAAGCTCAAAGCCTTGAAGGCGGCGCCGCGCCCCAACAATACTGGTCAATTGCGTTCATTCCTTGGGTTGGCCACCCACTTTAGCCGTTTTCTAAGTCAATCGGCTACAATTCTAAAGTCTCTTTACCAACTACTTGAAAAGAATCGTTGCAAAAACCGTTCGGAGGTCGAACAAAGAGCTTTTGAACAGGCAAAGGCGGCTCTTACCTCCTCATCTGCCCTAGTTCATTATGATTCCGAAAAGCTTATCATACTGAAATGTGATGCGTTTCCGTACGGCGTAGATGCGGTCAGTGAATTCTTTAGGGTGCTCTCTTAATGACATCTTTGACTTCCTTATCGACGAGCACCCGTCGTCGTATGCGTAGACGCGCATCGCCCATCCTCACGAGGTGGCCGCCCCATCGCAGTTTCAGTTACCTAGGCATGGCGTGGATGCTGAGGATTCCGGTACGTTCCGAAACTTCCGCGCCTGGAATACTGTCCTACCATCTCAACCTTAGGATTCTAAGAAGACAGCTGAGGTTGAAGTGGTTGAGTTTCCGCGCTTAGTTCTTATAGACTGACCAGGTTTCCGCTCCATGCAGCAGCGTAGTCATGATGACAAATTTGTGCATCTTGAGTTTAGTGTAAAGATGGAGACTGTGCGACGCACACTGCGTTCTGCAGTCGGCCGGAGGCTTGAATGGCTTTCTAGATTTGGCAAGCCAGTCTGTTATCGACTTTGATGCAACGGGAGTGTGCAGCCTAAGTAGAGAAATTGTCCACGGTTTTCAGTCGGTGTCCCTGGTGCCGATGCGAGGAATATTGTATGCAGTGCTAGATGACGATTGATGCATGATCACCGCCTTGTCCGTGTTGATGATCAGCCCGAAGTTGGCGCAGCCGAAAGCGATGAGGTCCATGCACCGCTGTATGCCTGCTTCTGCCGCGGTGTTGGATGCAAAATCTTCTGCAAAGGGCAGGTCGTGGACAGTGAACGAGAATAAACGCGTCTGGGCCACATTCTCCGGTTATTGAGAAGCTTGCCATCGGTTCTGTAGGCGATGCCGATCCGGTGGGCACTCAGCACAGCATGCTTCTCTCAGAATGACGGAAAACAGGGGACTAAAGAGCGAGTACGCAACCCTCCTTCAGTCCCTTGTTTATTTCAAGTGCATCGGAGGCTGTCGCGTTGTTCGTGACGCGCCATCATCCTGCCGTGGAGATGACGCACTATGTGCGTGAATCGCTCAAGACAACCGAATTTCTGCATGATTTTCCACAGTTCATTGCGGTTCACCGTGTCAGAGGCTTCCATCAGAGGCGGGGACGATGTCATTGGTTCTGCGGTGACATCGGAGGCCACGTTGACTTTCAGAGAGAAGTTCCTGTTTATGATGGTAATTGAGACGGTCGAAGAGGATGCAGTTGAAGGTCTTCCCGGTGATGTTGGGCGGCTAGATTCCCCTATGGTTATTACGAAGTTGCTGGCTCTCTTTCCGATTGTAGACATGGACGATTGTCGCGTCCTCGAAATCCTGGGACCTTGTCTCTGGCGCTACGTCTCCAGGAATACCAGTGTAAGTTTGTCCATCAGCCGGGAGTTGCTTTTTCGCTCCAGCTTTGGTGCACGACCATGGAGGTTTATGTGAAGAAAGGCAGGCGATCCAGGCATATGTTCGTTTTCACTTATGGAAGCCGGTCGATGGCAGCGTCTAGGATCATGGATGTGAAGTTTAAGACAATTCTACTGTGCTAGGACCAGCGTTTCAGAATCTGCGATTTCATCAATATCGTCGTTGAGGAGCGGCTCCTTTAATTTTTGGACCGTATACCGCTTTGATTGATGCGAATAGCTTATTTGTTTCATTGCAGCCCGCATATTCTTGCATTTTCTTGGCCTTGTAAGCCGTCCACGCATCCTACATTTGTCGCCGCTGTTGTTGTACAAGACGACATCGGTAGAAGGGCGCTTTTGTTAGTATCGGTCGGACGGCCAATATAGGCTCTATGTAGCCCATATCATGACTGTTTTGTCGTTTTCGACCAGTTCTGGTGTTGAAGACCTACGCGTTTGAGGAAGTCTTGAGCCGTGGAGTGGGTAACGTTCCGCAGTCGACCCTACCGAGTCTCCAAGGAGGTGTTTTCATCTAGAGTTTGCAGTTCTTCCAGGCGGTACATCATATGATTGCTGAAATCCGAGTGCTGAACAGACAGATTCGACTAGACAGTATTTAACTTGCCTGGTGGTTGCCTACCTTGTGGTCTCCTGCAGGGTTGCAGTCGGAGTCTCATCTTGGAGATGACGAGGCGGTGGTCGGTCCAGCCGTCGGTGCCCCAGATCACCTTCGCCGCCGGCACGTCCTGTCGACCTAGCCTTAGGACGAGAACGTATCCAGCAGCTGCCAGTGCCGCGAACAGGGATGTATCCTGTTTGCTTTCTCCGGCAGCAAAAGGCAGCAGAAGGTACTGACGAGAAGAAGGCGGTGTTTTGCACAGGTTCCCAGAAGGACAAGGAGGTTGTCGTCGCATCCATCGATTCCTTAGGGGCCCAGCCCTCCCTTCCGTGCATGGTGGTTTGTCCTGACGCGGTCATTGAAGTCACCAAAGACAACTAGCTTGTCCACCTTCAGTACAGTCGCCAGGAGGGCTTTCAGGTCCTCGTAGAATTGGCTCTTCCCTTCGTCGGCACTGGTCATTGTGGGACATGGCAAAGTTGACTCCCTGAACGGGTGGGCACAAGCTTATGAGGCGGTCGTTGATGCCCTGCGGCACACTGGACAGTCGTACCACGATGTCGTTCCGTATTGAAAGCGCCACGCTAGCGCCGCGTCACTGTGACTTTAGGCTGCCGCTGTGGCCGATACTTACCTCCAGTTGGCCATGATCGGAGAAACGGGTCTCGCTGAGAGCATCGACGTCCACCCTCTAACATACCGGTCCCCGATTGACTAGCGCCGTTCTTCGTTCCTGTCGGCTGCTCCCTGGATTGTTCAAAAGTGAACGAACACTCCAGACTGCTAAAGTGAGCGGACACACCCAACCAGCCTGTGGGGTGGGGCGAAAGGGTGGGGACGAGGGTTGTTGTTCTTTGTCATTTTTCGGCCGCAAGTCTTAAATCTACAAGCCACGGTATACTAGCAGATGGTGTGATTTCTCAGCACATGTTTAGGGCACCTTTGCTAACTCCTTCCCTCGAGAGAATGTACGTAGTAATATTCTTAAATAGGGCGGCTTGGACATCCCAGACGGCTTCCCAATTCCAATGTGGGCCACGGCCTTATTTATTGGGAGAGTGATCCAAGTTACTTTGAACCGCCTACGAAGTTGCACGCCACTTTCTCCATACGATTTTTGGGAATGGGGGAGGGGAGATGGAAATGGGGGCAGGATAACCGGGTGTGGGGACACAACAACGGATACCCTCATCTGGATTAGCCCCCTGATCGAGGCGTTTACCAGAGTGTGGATGCTAACCAGAGCCCAGCCTCCGGGAGCCACGGGTGAGGG
Source organism: Spirometra erinaceieuropaei (assembly GCA_902702965.1). Lineage (NCBI taxonomy): Eukaryota > Metazoa > Platyhelminthes > Cestoda > Diphyllobothriidea > Diphyllobothriidae > Spirometra > Spirometra erinaceieuropaei. Next base: position 1,877,241 of record CACRXP010000036.1, on the reverse strand, counting down.
TTCGGTGTCAGTTAAGGGACATGAGAAATAGCCACCATTTGCACAATGCACATGATGCGACCTTCTACAGTCTACACGGTAGAACCCCTGGCTAGACACCCCATACAACCCCCCCGTGGGCATACAGGGTCTTGTGCAGTAACTTCCAGGCCCGCATTGATCGTGGATTGGCTAAGTGTCGCTTGTTATTTTGTTGCTATTATCACTGACGATGGACTATTGCACGAGTTCTAAAGTTTAGAACAATATACAAACGGTCCCAGTGCTCGACCAGTCTTCTTCCTTAATACATACACCTGGAATGAGAAGATTCACCTCAATCTCTAATTTCAGCTGCCGCATTCTCAGGATCTAGAAAGCTTGAATCAGAGAGGTGTAGGGCTTAGTCCCGTTTTCTAGTTATTCGACCCCCGCTGGCTGCAATATATTGAAATGAATGAAGATTAAAGCTTTGTGCGTACTTTTGGCGTCTCCTAGGACTGTTATCTAGCCCTGGATCGGATTAGTTATCTTGCTTCACGAGGATTTTTGGTCATAAACGATAAAACCTTACTGTTCATCTTTGTTTGATAACTTATGGTTCTAATAAATATTCTTAGACCAACATGAGCAGCGTCTTACCTGTGTGCGATTTGTCCAAGAGTGCACAGAACCTTATGAATTTGTGAACCCAAATGGAGACAAACTGTTGAATTGGAATTGCGAAATTCGATTCTTTGCTATTCCTTACTGTTCCAAAACAGTATGTTTTGATAAACAGGCCCTTTCGCATTTACAGGGCGTATTCATGGGAGATTTAGTAATGCTAAACACCCGTCATATCGCCAAATTACATCTTTCTTTCTTTACTTTTCTTGGTTCGACTCATTCAGACTTCCTTTCGAAATGCCGAACCACTGTCAATATGTAGTCTTGAGCCTATTTGTGTAAGGGGGATTCCACTGCCTTTCTACCGGACTAACTGAACTAGCGTATTTGGTGCTCCAGTATTTCATCGCATACCGTTGAAGGAAAACTCAGTGAAAAGTTATTCAACAAACAACTAGTCCGGATAGGAGACTTTTACTCACTTATCCCGTTTAACATCTAATCAGCGTTACCCAGCGTAGTCAGTAAGTTTGTTTAGAGGTTCACAGTTAATTCTACTCGCGAACGCTTATCAGCTGTCCTTAGAAAATATGACAAAGCTAGACTTAGCGAGCTTTCCTCCGCCAGATAAATAGACAAGCTGAGAGCCAGTCCCCCGTAGCAAAGTCGTTAGATAACTGCACCACACAACGTCAAAATTTGGTTGGAGTATTGTTGGGTTATAACGTCACTCTAGGGACAAAGGCAGTATGATCAACATCAAAGTTGAATATTTTCTTGCAAGAAGAATCCATTGACTATCCTGGGAAGTGCGTACTGATGCCTTTAGTTGTTTCCTTGAAAGATGAACTTTCGGAAAAGCAAACAACAGCCTCGGTGCAAAATATCGGCCTTTTGGAGATAAGAACCACTTAAGTTTTTGAGACTTTGTAGCCCTGCATACAGAGTGTCATTCATTTTCTTACTGCATTGGCTTCTTAAAGGTAGCCTGCTGAGCATCACAAATAGAAGTTGATTCCCAATTTCACACGCGCACACACCTGTCAGTCATTCGTGAATGCTTCCCATGCCTTATTTAATGCCTGAGAAAACAGTCGACCAACTCGCCACATCTCCCGCAGTCCTGCCTGGACAGTCAGACTGTTGTATCAGAGTTGGCACATTCTGTACGTTGCAGTAAATTGGCGGGTAACTTGGACCAAATGTGATTAAACTCACGGCCCTCGCTAAGGCCTAGTAGCTCAGGTGATTGGAGCGCTGGCTGTACCCAAGCCTTGCACCTGCTGCCGTGGGTTCAAACCTCACAGAGAGCGGCGAGTTTTTCACAAATGGGTCACGCGAAGATAAATCCACAAGCATTTAGCTTTAAGTTCGAAAACACTAAGGCCAACGGTTAAATTTATTTAGTAATTGTGCGATGCATCCGACTTATACTTAAGTAATATCTGCGACCGAAGGTCTGAAACTTGGACTTGCTCGTTACGCATAACAGTAAGTTTGGTCAACTTACCACCTGCCAAAACGCGTTAAGAAGTTTTGCTGCTTGGTTCCAAGAACTCGAATTTTTAAGGAAATATAAAAGCCGTGTACAAATCTGTAGCTTCAGGCTAGAGAAAAGCATTATGATCGGCTGCTTTAAATGATTCTATTGATGTGGGAAGTACTGTTTATTACTAACATTTAAGGTCCCATTTGGAAAGGTTTCAACCAAGCAACGCCGGGCCCATTTGCCGAAAATCTATTCCATCAGTTTATAGAATGGTGCTGGGGTTTCCAACTTGACCAGAAGCCCTTGCCATGTCAGCTCACCGCTGACGCATTCCCTGTAATGTCATTTGTGTGCGTAACTTCCGACTTACCGGTCGCATGACACTTTCAATCAAGTACTTTATCTTGCGCATGGCTGAGTGGAACGAATTTTCCGACCAGAGACCAGAGGACTGTTACAGATTAACTTATTGGCGCCCATACCCTGTGCTGCCGTCGTCGTAACCACTCACCAAAGGGCTTTGCACTGACCTGAAAATGTTGGTGAAAGACTGAGGACCACCGAGAAGATCGGTTTTTCGCCGGATGCTTTGGCTTCTACGACACGTTTCCCACGATCAGACAAAGGCCGCAATTGCGTGACATGGTCGTGGTGTATGATCCAGACTTGAGCAGACGGTTGTGATTTCGGAGGTTGTCGTTACCTCCGTCACATTAGGGACAATCTACTTCAACCGAGTTTACCTGAGGAGAGTGGTATTTGTAATAGAAATTCGCTTGTTCTCCCAGATGCTGTGAGTGTAGGCATCTGGTCTGATTTGAGAAGGTGTAAAGGAATTTGTGTGTTAGGTCTGTTGCATTCCCATTGGACACGGAATGGCAGACAGAGGGCGTAGTGAGTCTTAGTCCTCGATCAGCCACTGCTGGCGGTTTTAGCGTAAATACGGGAAGTCTTCATTCTTCTGGCATTTTCAGTCAGGCCGGAGCAAACAAAGATGAAATGACAGCTAAGAGCATTCACCACCTATAATTCCACTCTCATTTTACGGGCAGCTCTCGACGATAACAGAGCACAAGCCAGTAGAATTAGTGGTTGGAAACAGTTGTGCGCTCCGCTGCACAACCGTTCTCCACCCATTAGAACAAGCATACGGCGCAAATACGATTCTGTCCCTTTCAAATAATTTAGAACTCTACTTTTCCTCTCTTGAAAGGCCCCATTCGTAAGAACCACTAATCATGTATTACAGGTGGCCTAGCGTCAAAGTTCGGAGAGGGTTAAGCACAACCAATTCCGATCGAATTATTCATACTACACACAAAAGGAAATTTTTCAAGACGATGGGCAGCATCGAGGGGCTTAAAAGACGAAGGCGACGTTGGCGATCAGGAGAGGCACCTTCTAGGCTAGTTCGAGACGGTCCGTCTGAAAACTGGTTTGGAAAAGCGAACTGCTCTAAAAAAACGGCGCAATCTGGTAATAGAGGGTACACGCATGAAGCCGTAATTTACGGTCAGCAAGAACGAAACTCCGCAGAATGCTAAGCCAGAGCACTGGCAAAATCTCCTCAAAGAGAGGAAGAGGTGTTAGAACGCCAACAAGGTAGAGTTTTGGGGAAAAAATATGGGCTCACCGGGACGGGCTTGTTCAGGTGCTGACGTTTCGAAGAGCTTGGCCAGGTCTCTATTGTCAGAGCGTAACACGCACTTAATTGGCCAGAAATTATAAATAGCATGCTGCATTGGCCGGCCTCATGCGGATAGATTTTTCTCTTCTCTCGCTGCCTCGGCCTCTCGGGGGATGGTTGGTGGGCCTTTTATCTGTATGCTTTGTGAGTCACCGCTTCGTCGGGGGGAGGTGATTGAACCTTTGTCGGGTGGTTCTTCTTCCTTGCAGAGAAAACTCGCCGTCGGGCTGTCTATGTATGGCCTTTTTAAGTCCAGTTTAGTTACTAGGTCCTGAGCTCTACGGACGTGAGGACGTAGGACTTTGTAGGCTGAAGAAAGGTCCAGATGCCTGTTGGTGGAGTTGGCATCGGAGTACCAAGCCTCGAGTATTGGCCGTTCTGCTTTCATGTTGCCCCGGCCCAAGATGGTAACTCTCTGGACATCGAAAGTATGCCCACTTTCTCCAACGTGCGTTGCTAGTTCGGAGTTTGGGTTTAGCCTCCTGTAGACAATTCCTGAGGTTTCAGCGGCTGGCAGTGTGTCCGTAGGTTGCGTCAGACGGCACCGCATTGTTGCCTGGGGCCGATGGGCTATGTCTTCTCTGGCGGGTTGTAACAGTCGAGTGACTGCCTTGGAGACCTCTTTAACGAAGGAAATGGCCCACCTGACCTCGAATTTACGCTCATTCGGCCGTTATCTGTGCGCTCGGCGCCTGCTTCCCTCGATGAAATGTCTGGGATAACCATTGGCTGCAGAGGTTCTGAAGGTACAGTCGTTCAGCCCTTTTATCTTCCGATCACGCCAGTTTGAGGTGATCTAGCCATCCGACATGGAAAATGAAACCAGTACTGTCTTAGACTCGCAACTGGCTTTTCTAGCAGAAGTACGTTGGGTAGTACGTTCAGGAACCTCTGCTAACAGAAACAGTCACGGCGACGTGTATGGTCTCTAAGTTTTGACGGTCTTGGTTGCCAAAGCTAGGAAAATATCCGTCGGGGGAAGCAAACCTTTCTAACTATATTAAAGCCTCTCGTCAAATTCTACATCATCGAAAAGCTACATCTGACCGTGTTCGAAAGGCTCCCGAATGCACTGTACTTATAACTTTGCCCGGGGACTGGAAGACTGTATGACAATGAGGCGAGTTGAGACTCCTGTATTTTATCCGGAAAGTACGCACACGTGAAATATACGAGCGAGTTTATGGAGTTCGTTTTTCCTCTGCAATGAACTGAGAAATATGGGTAGGCTACCATGAGTGCATACAAACGCCACTTATAAGCTTAATTAATGATAGCGTGTGCTGTCAGTAGTCTATGAGATTTCTGGACACAAATTTGAAAAGCGTTGAGATTGGTCTGTTCCTAGTCGCCTAGGCCGAGAAACCCAAAATCAGGGTAAAGCGGAAATGATCCTAGGAGCCGACAGATTGTTGGACCCCGAATCCGATTCCCGAAAGGTAGGAGTCACATGAGTGCAAGGATGTCTTAGGGGCAAGCCCAACCAGAAAATCCTAGCTAACAGGATAGTCACACACACACGGGGTGTGGTTTACCATGCCCCCTGTTCATTAGTTGTATGGGCGCGGAGTACACTTATGGTACACAAATTAGGAAGTTTGCATCGGTATAAGCCAGCCAAGTCACCGGCGATGACAACAGGCGGACGAAGTAAACATCCAAGGTATACCTTCAAGACAAAAGGGACAGTCGTTCAAAGCAGCTCAGACACACCATCGTTTCGCCGCGGTCAGGCAAGTATGAGGAAGAATGGTTGGGGACGCAGGTGTGCCGTCACCGATCTGCTACTTTGACCCATCGGATCCCGGTTTGCCGCAAATGGACCTCGGAATCCCAATTTTTGGCCCTTTAAGACTAGCTAGTGAAGGAAACGGGCTGGCGACCAATGCAGACTCCCACACCCTTGTCCATGTATCCCGCTCGATTGTTAATTACTCGCCACTAGTCTATCATCTGCGGGCACCAGTACTGGTCCTAGGTCACGAAATAGACCGGCCCCACCCGACAGCCATGCCAGTTTGACGGATGTCCCTTCCACGTGGAGCAGACGGCCAAACAATACATAAGGTCAGCCCAGTCAAATCATCTGTTGTGGTGTCTAGGAGGCTATCTGACAAGCATCCTGGGTTACTCTCGTTGGTTCAGTGAGAGCCCAAGTCGATAGGGAACCGACATTAAAAAAAAGACACCCTGGTGAACACCTAGATCTCGTATATTTGTTGTATGAACAAGCGGGCTGTTAACTGGCTGTCCGAACAACTGTAGTCATTCAACAGACGCGACTGAAGGCAAACTCGGGGAGCGGAGCACAGTCCCCATTTACAGCATACAGACGAGCGGTATCGTCTGAGAGCAGGAACCATTCCTAAAATCCACACGGGAGGAATACCCTGACCGAGGCCTCGTGCACTTGCAGCCTAGTCTTCGGGGTGATTTAGAGCAATCGCGGAGGTTCCGCACATGTCAGGCCGGACATATGGTCGACTCTACCCTTTGTTCGTTCGGCGGAAAGCCCGATCTCAGGTATCGAAGGCTGGCCGCCGACCCAAGAGCATCAGCGTTTACGTGATATGCCGGATATCACAGAAGAACTCCGAGACGACCGTCTTCCTCGAGGAACCATTCGCAAAGTACCACCGGCCTGTAGTGGGTATGTAGATATTCGCACGCTGTGCCAATGGAAGCTCATATTGACAGAATGTCCGTGAACATGACGCCTACGCATCAGATGGCCAAGAGAGCGTAGTGCAAGACTTCACAAGGGTCTATGGACGTTTTAGGCATATAGAACTCAGTCGTCATGCGGAAAGGCCTACGCCGCATTAGCTGACTCCCCAGGCAGTTGCGGGCGTCGTCAAGTGACGAACCGGCGTGCACGACCCCGAGGATTGTACCTTACAGACCCTACCAGGCCCTGCAGAATGACTGTCCGTCGGAATATTTCCAACTTCATTATATCAGAAACTAGTTAGTGGAGTGAATGATAGATAAATCATCCCACCCGACTTGTTGGTAGTGGCACATTCCAGCGTGCAACGGCCAAGTAATGAAGACGGGTCACCGTGACCCAGACCGGCAAAACCACTTAACTACTTTCCAGTGGCGTCAGGATTGCCTCCCCTAGTCGCGCATAGGCATGCACGGGCAAGGCATAGGCGGAATACCTTCAAATTTTTAAATACAGATAGAGGGATGATCGGTCACTACGGACTTGTAATAGACCATAGTAGGCAACTTCAGCACTTACGCATGCATTAAGATCGGGGTGCTACCCCGAAAAGAGCGCATCAGCCATTACTTGTGGCTGTAAGCGGAAGACACCGTATTTCGCTGGCCAGTACCCGATGTAGCAAGACTGTTCATAGTTAAGAGACCGATCTTAACACTTGTCTGCGGCATAACCACGAAAGTTAGCTTCCGGTGCGGAAGACAATCCAACCAAAGAACTCCTTGTCAACTTCTACCACAGATCTAGCAAATTTCTCACAAATTTCATGGGTGTGAAGGACAAATGTCAGGACTTATCGGTTGACCATTTTGCAAAAATAAAAAGCATATAGATACTGACGATCAGTGAAGAATTTAATCCCAAACATACAATATAAGTTCAGTCAGAATGTAGGGACCAGGGACAGAGATTAGAAAGAAATGATGGCGAGGAAACAATGCAACAGATGTCAATTCCCGCAAAAACGGGCTACTTTAAAGAATTAAGAGTACAAATCTTCATCAGCACCCCCGTCGTTGTAAGGATTGCGGGGCGCACCACCGGGTGGTGCACCACCGGCAGGTCCACCACTTTCGGTTGGGAATCTGAAATAGGAGGACGTATCTTGGGTCGAGTTACAGTGGCAGTGGATGTGATCTACTAGAGCCAGCGAAGACTTTATTTTACGTGGAGTAAAAATAACGAAAATCAGTTAAGACAAACCTGAAGTTTCCACCCATACCGCGCGACTGTTGAAGAGTCTGTGCAAACATTTCGTACTTCCTAATGTCGTTGTCAGTCACTGAACGACGTGCAAATCGCATCGCTTCTTCAAAGTGCTTCCGAGTTATCTCAGGCACTGGATCACTGTCGTCCTCCTGTTGGGTAAGTTAAGGAGTAAGTCGGCCTTACCATGGCTGCGGGGTTGCGCTGTCTTTCGCGTTCTGCTCGTATTTCAGCTTCAATGGACTCACGTATGGCTTGCTTGCAAGCACGTTGGCAAATTTCTGTCAAGTCAGCACCCGAGAATCCGGGTGTCGACTTAGCCAAGAAATTGATATCTACATCCTAAGACGAAAGCGGAAAGTAAAGCCTAGGTTACTTAAGAGCAGGTGGACATATGCAACGAAGTCTGTTTTTACAACCCAAACTATTTTAACATCAATAACATGACTAACTGGTTATTAAACATGCAGAAACATAGCTCTCAGGTACCTTCGCAATGGGCGACTTTCGAAGATTGGCCTTGAAAATCGATACTCTTGATTTTTCATCAGGCAGTGGTATGTATATGAGTTGATCCAGGCGGCCTGGTCTGAGGATCGCCCCGTCAATTATGTCAGGTCGATTTGTTGCGCCAATTATAAATACATTCTTTTTCGAAGACATTCCATCCATCTCCGTCAGCAGTTGGTTAATAACACGGTCGGCTGCTCCGCCGGCATCACCGACACTGCCGCCACGAGCCTAATCAATGAACATTGTAAACGGTCATCGAGAATGAACAAATGGGCAACTGACAAATTTTATGAAGGTGCAGTAGTTTCATGGTCACACGGTTGAAAAATAACTACCGATAAGGCGTACACGTCAATACTCCTACGATTCATACTTAGAGTATTGCCAAACAGTGCCACAACAAGCCTGGGTGTGACGCTGACAAACCAGGACGGAATACTGCCACTTTGTTTCGCTGTGGTCTCGCCTCAAGCACGAGTTAGTTGTATCTCATGAGTACTGACTGCCTTTCTTCATGCGACGGCTTTAGGCTAGAAGCGCGCGGCAAGACGGGACGGCTGTATTCCGTCACATGATCGAGCCACACTCACCTATCTCAACGAGACGTTGAATATTCCCCATCACAGCCGACAGTACCCGAAAACGTAAGTCAAGTGGTAAAGCACCAGGGCTAATGGCCAGGTGAATCTGAATTCTGGTCTGGAGTTGACTTACAGGGGAGTTTGAGTGTAGCCGACTGCAAGCAGGTCACAAACGGCCTCTTCCATTATCGACTCCTTCGATAATACTCAATGAGAATCCAAACACCCAGCCAGTAGCCTGGTTGACACATTACACGACTAAGAGCCTACGCTTCAAGTTCCCGAAGGGGAGCTACAAGCCCCATTAAGTAGGTCTTTACCATGGTACCTGGACTAAGTCCTCACTACGTCCTAAACACTACACATTCAGCATTTATAATGTATCAATAGGAATGCATATTAGTACGGGGAAGATGCAGCACAGTTATCCGATATGAAGAGTAATGAGCGTGGCACCTATTTTGATGAGAAAACTGTAGTTGCAGTTACAGACTAAAGGTTCTTTTAAATACAAACGTAACACTACGAACGCAGATGAAGCGGTGGTTTATTTCACTTGTATTATTTTTGTCATCTAAAACATAAAGCTGGCAAAACGACTTTCAAATGCATGAAGACTGTCCCGATTATTCATAAGCAAAGAGAGCTTAAAAAGACAACGCACTAACAACAAGAAACAACGGAAGAAGTTATGGATATTTCGGACGGCTATTTTCTAGACAAGAAAGCTGGACAGACAATGGTTACTACTCAGGTAATCTGCATTAGGTAACGACAAAACACGAGGCGTTCGTTTAAAAAAAATAATGCTGTTTACCTTTGCAATGGAGTCCAGTTCATCGAAAAACAGTACGCATGGGGCCGCTTGTCTCGCTTTATCGAATATGTCGCGCACATTGGCCTCGGATTCACCAAACCACATGGTAAGGAGTTCCGGACCCTTAATACTGATAAAATTGGCCTGACATTCGTTGGCAATGGCTTTGGCCAGAAGGGTTTTCCCGCAGCCAGGAGGCCCGTAGAACAACACACCCTTGCTGGGTGTCATACCAAACTTCAAAAATTTATCTGGGTGTTCCACAGGATACTGGACCATTTCTTGGAGCTCATGCTTCACATTCTCTAAGCCACCAATATCTTCCCAGGTAACGTTCGGCACTTCTACGGTGGTCTCGCGAAGAGCGGATGGGTTACTCTTGCCCAGGGCCCAGCGGAAATCATCCATAGTAACGGCAAGTGAGTCAAGGACCTCCGCATCGATCGCGTCCTCCTCCAGGTCGATCAGATCCATCTTGTTGCGAATTTGTTGCAAGGCAGCTTCAGAGCAGAGAGATGCTAGATCTGCGCCGACGTGGCCGTGAGCCTCATTGGCAATCTGCTCAAGGTCGACGTCAGGAGCTAATTTCATATTTTTTGTGTGAATACGGAGGATTTCAAGACGACCAATGCTGTCAGGAATTCCGATCTCAATTTCACGATCAAATCTGCCGAAACGACGCAAAGCTGGGTCCACACTGTTAGGGCGATTTGTAGCGGCCATGACTATGACATGGCTTCTCTGTTTAAGACCATCCATAAGTGTCAGCAACTGAGACACAATTCGCCTCTCAACTTCACCATGTGTTTTCTCGCGTTTAGGGGCTATGGCGTCTAGTTCGTCGATGAAAATTATTGCAGGAGAGTTCTTTTCAGCTTCCTCGAAGGCTTTGCGGAGGTTTGACTCTGACTCGCCAGCAAGTTTGGACATTATTTCCGGACCATTAATTAGGAAGAAGAAACTCCCACTCTCATTTGCCACCGCACGTGCGATAAGGGTTTTCCCAGTGCCGGGTGGTCCATATAGAAGAATTCCTCTGGGTGGCTTCACCCCGATAGCTTTGAACAGTTGCGGGTGCCTTAGTGGCAATTCGACCATTTCCTTTATTTGGGCCAGCTGTTTTCTGCAACCACCAATATCATCATAACCGATTTCGCTCAATTTCTCTTCCTCCTCCTAAACGATGGCATCAAGAATTGAAGAAACGCACTTACTTCACGCTTCACAGGTTCTCCATCTGTGTGTATGACTGTGTCTGGTGCAACAATGCAATAGGGTGAGGGGTCCGTCTCAATAACTTTGAATTCGACAGGACGATGAGCAGCACGGACGATGAAAACATCGTCTTTTCGAATGGGCCTGTACGCTTCCAGGAAGTATGGCTTTAAGTAAACTTCGAACAGGCCACTAATGGGAGTCAAGATTAAAGGAGTAGCCTACCCCGTCAGTCCGACAACGGTATCATCAATGGGCAGCACATGAATACGTTTTCCGTACTTAATGTCCGGAAAACCTTGTACGGAAACCACATCACCCAACCTGACACGAAGATTATTTCGAACGCATCGGTTCATGCGAATACGTTCATCAGGGCAATTGTCGTCCACAAGCGCAACGCACACAGTGTCCTTCCGTCTTTTTCCTTTGATAATGACAGTGTCTCCACGGAAGAGTTTTAACTCGTCCATTTTGGCCTTAAAATACAAGAAACAGTGGACGGGTTACCTGTGAAAGGCCAACAATGGAGTTGTCGTCATTTGTACCCTCGTCAACAATCAGACGATTCGGTCTCTTCTTCTTCTCTGGCCCCGACGGTACCTTGTCATCACTAAAAGCAAAAAACTGACCAAATAAGCGATAAGACTAACACCTTGGACGTTGCCATCGTCTCTACTGCAATCACCTGAGATGACTAAGCGTAGAAATCAAACGTCAATCACACCTACGGTCTACCAGTCACCTGTTAAAACAAAGTCATTCTCATGAGAAAATCTAGTTGCTCTCTATATTTGTACGAACAGTTCAGTGCCTTCCCGCAAACTTAATGTTTTTGCAGCCCTAATCAAACGACAAATTAGTTCTATTACGAACGCTTAGGAGTCATTTAGCCAGCTGTGTGATAATCTGAGATAATGTTCACACAGGAGCACAACAGTGAAGATAGGTGTAATCTGACGAACAGAGCGCAAAAGCTGCAGCAGATAACGTAATAAAATGCTCAAGTAACTTTAGAAGCTTGGGGAAAGCCAGGAGCCCATAAAGTTAAATGGCAGTATGAATCGTGCATATATACGCAGTGCGTGTTCTCCAGTTGAATGCGGGGGTGTATCTGTAAAATCAACGCAAATCAAGCAAGTTGTATTTTCTTGGTTAACTGGACCTCATCGTCAAATTGGGATACATCTCAACAAGTAGTGGAGTTGCATGGGAATAAGCGACCCGTGTACAGGTAGTCGAGTTGTCGGTCGTCTTTTATGTTTTTACCTTTTCATTAGTAAGTTTGGCTTCGGCAAAGCATATTGTATGCCCCGCGTTACGCAGCGTGAGCCGGTTTTTTGCCCAATTTCGAGTAGCTTCCGAACATTTAGCGTTACTAAATATTCATGAACATGTCCCCTGCGGGCAGCAATTGGGATTCGGCCGAACCAAAGTTTGGTCCACTGAAACTTCGAAAACACCCTCTAAAAGAGAGAGACAGAGAGAGAAAGAGGCAGAAGGAGAAGAAATCTTAGTGCCTTCACTGAAGCCATTAAGGGGTGCTAAGTTTGCAGAGGCTACAACCCCACATCTGAGGCGGATTCAGTAGGATTATTTGTCTCATCTCCAATTATCATGAAGGGGAAATTCTAGGTATACTAAGGGTAAACTTAGAAGAAATAGGATCTCTTGCGCATTTTCGGTGGAAGCCAATCAGTTTATATAAGCAGTGTTTTGAACTAGGATCTCATGGGTAGGCGGACGATTCTATATCTGGCATATCTGTACATATAAAAATGAAAGGATTTTCTGTGTGTAATAGGTAATTTCCAAAAGCACTGCACCGGTTGCGCTGAAATTTTGATACAACCCTGTCTGCGCATAGAGCCGGGTTTTTAATGCTTATTTTTATGATTATGTGGATGGCACGCCTATAATGGGCGAAAAACGTGTTTTTCCGGCATAACAACGTCATCTGCTGACGCGCTAGCCTGTGGCCACTTGACCGGCATTCACTCGGACGCACGTGCGCCCCGAGCCTATTTGTCCGACATCCGCTCAAAAACACGCGTCCCAACGGTCGCACTCACCCCCTACAAATACTTGAACATGCCCCTCCCCCTCTGGGCCGATGTAATGCAGGCCGTCAGGGCAAATCACCCCTGGGGCAAAAAAATACGCTACTCTTTGGCTTCACTTGAACTTGTCCCACAGCCTACATAATGAGGCTGTCACCGTTTCTCTGAGATTCTCGGGCTTGACTGGATGCAGTTAACATCAGCCCCTCCTTTTCCGGTCTCGGCCAATTGGTTACACATGGCTAAATATATCATCCGTCGACTACGCAGGGAAAATTCAAATGTTGATTCCATAGCAGAAATCAACAACGGTGCGTTAATGGTGATTGAGGATGTGTCCGTACAAATCACGAACAAAGCTCTCAATCAACTGGGAAAGCCATCACAAAACCGATCTGTTGTTTCGTTAGATGTGGACGTGCGCCGTGAGCAAAACTGCAACACGGCTGATCCTCTGCCGCACCTACAATCAAGCATTCATAAGCTAACACTGGGGCAAATTGGCATTTACGATCAAATAATGCGACCTGTCAATAACGGGGTTGGACGAATCTTCTTCTTAAATGCGCCAGGTGGTACTGGTGAAACATTCCTAATAAGCTTGATTCTGACAGCAATTCGATCCAAAAATGACATAGCTTTGGCGTTCTTCGGAATAGTTGCAACCTTGCCACCCGGCGGAAGAACTATTCATTCAGCTTTGAATTTGCCGTTGAACGTGCAATTCATGGAAACTCCTACGCGCAACATTTCCAAGGCATCCGGCATGATAAAAGTGCTGCAGAAATGCAAACTTATTGTTTGGGATGAATGTACAATAGCGCACGAAAAAGCGCTCGAGGCCCGTGATCAAACACTGCAAGATTTGTGCGGGAACACCAGCCCACTTGGAGATGCATTGTTACTGCTTGTAGGAGACTGCAGGCAAACAGTGCCTGTAATTACTCGATCAGCACTAACTGACGAAACAAATGTCCACCTGAAATACTCTTTGTTGTGGCGCCACGTCCAGATGGTGAAATTAACTACAAACATGCGTGTCCAGCTGAAAAACGACCGATCAGCTGAGATATTCGCACACAAATTGTTGGTACTTGGGAACGGACCGGTACAGGTTGATCCCATTTCAGGACATACTTCACTATCTCTTTCCTGCGGCAATCTAGTGTCTTCAGAAGGAGAACTGATTGTACGGGTGTTTTTAAATAATCAGACCAACTATACCAACCATGGTCGACTGAGCGAACGAGCTATTCTTGCGGCCAAGAACAAAGAAGTGGACCATCTTAACCATATTATTCAGTCTAGGATTCAAAGCGAGGCATTCACATGCACGTCCGTCGACACTGCTGTTGATACAGAAGAGGCAGTTAATTATTCAACGGAATTTTTGAATTCACTTGATCTTCCAGGGATGCCGCCACATGCACTGCAATCGAAAATCGGCGTGCCGACCATCATGTTGCGCATTATCAACCATCAATGAGCAACGTCGTGGAAGCAACTATATTGACAGAACATTTTAAAGACGAACATGTCCTTACTCCTTGCATTCCACAGATCCCAACTGACATGCCAACTCAATTTAGGTGACTACAACTCCCGATTCGATTGGTATTTGCAACCACGATCGAAAAAGTTCAGGGCCAATCTTTAGAATTGTGCGGTTTTGATCTGCAAACTGATTATTCCTCAGATGGCCAATTATACTTTGTGTGCTCCAGAGTCGGCTAATCAGACAGTCTCTGTATCTGTACAGACAATGAAACGCCAAAAAGTATTGTATATACACAAGTACTACGCAATTAGAAATATTAGAAACGTGTCCCTCCCTCATCTCTGTCTTTTCCATTTCGTCAGACTGAGCCACAGCAACGCGTGACCGGGTCCAGCTAGTTTAGTGTAATTCTGTATACATAAGGGATACAGAAGGAGCCTTGGAAAAACCTTTTTACAGATAAACAGATGAAAAGCATACACATATGTACATCATACTTATGCCAGTCATTGATGTCGAGTAATTATTTGACCATTAAGCATAAATTTATCTAGCTTTTTTGAAGGTCTCAACGTCTTCCGCTAAGACAGCGGAGTTCGACAACTTGTTCCATCCTTGAACCAGCCGGTAGGAGAAGAATGTGACCCGCACTTCAAGTTTGGTATATTTTATCTTCAATTTGTATTGGATACCTCGAAGATTCCTTCATTTTCGCCAGCTCGAAGAAATCGTAAAATTGAAAGGCACAGTCTAGCCTTCTGACGCTTCTAAAGACCATGATCATATCCCCTGTGTATTATCTATAAGAGAGAGAAAATATTTTTAACTTTTCCAGGCGTCTCTCATAAGGTAAGCAACACAATCCGCCGACCAGCTTGGTTGCTTTTCTCTCTAAGTTCTCTAATGGGTTGTAGTCTTATTTCGTCCAGGGACACCACGCCTGAACGCAATATTCTAACCTTGGCCGTACAAATGTTCCAAATACTCGGCCGAAAAGTTCGTCGTCAGAACTGAGGGAGGATCTTCTAATCGTGCCTAGGATACTCAGGGCCTTCTTTGATACCTTGGCGCATTGAAACGATGGTTTGAGATTTTGCGTCATCCACACACCGAGGTCTCTTAATTCGTTGATGGGTTTGAGTTGGTGACCTCCTATAAAGTAGTGAGATTCAATTCTTAACGGCCTCGTGTTGATATATCGTAATCGAATAAGTTGGCATTTGTTAGGGTTGAGGTTAAGACATAACTAATCACACCACTGTTGCAAGCGATCCAGGTTGTTTTGTAACTGTAGCGAATCTTCTGGCTTCTCTATTGATTTTCCACAGTTTGAGATCATCGGCAAACATTACGCGCACGCAGTTTGAACAGTCCAGGCAGTCGTTCGCATATATTAAGAACAGAATTCAACCCATAAGGCTCCCTGAGAATGCCACTGCGAACCGATGCCCATTCCGATTTAGCGTCACCGATACGCACATGGTGAGATCTGCCCGTAAGAAAATCGGCTAACTATTTTAGTAGATTCGCACTCAAGCCCATTTGATGTAGTTTAAATAAGTCGTCTGTGTGGAAAACTAGCAAAGGCCTTTTTGAAATCAATGTACACGACGTCGACTGATAAACCTATTTTGGCTGACTTCATCCAGTTCTCCACGGATACTGGCAGGTTGGTAAGTCAGGATCGACCCCTTCTTAATCCATGGTAATGCCAACTGAGCAATTTGTTCTCTTTAAGATGGCGTCTCAACTCCGTTTGTATTACCTTTTTCATCTGTTTGCAACAGACGCTTATGAGACTCATTGGTCTGAGACTATTTGGGGCTGTTTTTTCGCCGCCTTTATATATGGGTTTATATTTGTTTTCTTCCCGTCGGTAGGCAGAGCTCCGGCGTCCATCAAAGTTTTTAAGATCTTGGATAACAGAGAGACCAGTTGGTCTGAAAATTCATTCACTACATTTGCAAGTATGGCGTCCGGACCAGGCGATTTAATGGGCTGTAGTTGAGTCCAAGTTTTCCTTATCGTGTCTGTTTTGAAGGCTACAGTGCTAAATGTATTGCTTGATTTGACAGATGGGGGTAAAATCTTTTATCAAAAGCCGGATCCTCGGTATACCCAGACGGAAAGAAATCGGATAACGGGTACGCCTTTCCTGAATTATCAGGCACCGTATTCCCTTGGCAATCTTTTAGACAGACAATGCAGTCCCGGTTGCGTTTCGTCTTATTCACTTATCCAAAGAATTTTTGAAAACTCGCGGGATATTTTAGAGTTTTTTGACTCAAATTATGTTCGTTCCCTCCTCAGCAAATTCCAACATATATTTCTCTGTTTTTTAAAATCAGTAAAGTGCTCCGGTTGTTGACATCGGGCGTACTTTGTCCGCAGTCTCCTTTTCAATCTAAGGTTCTTCTTCATTTCTAATGTCATCCACTCTGGTCGGGAAGTGCTCGATCTTCTCCTTAGTGGGCAACAGTTCTGTACCAAGTGTGGCATCACGTTCTTGAGGAAGAGCCAATCCCTTTCTGGGTCAGGTGCTTGTGTAACATTTCAGTTCACTTTCTGTAGCAGATTTTTCATTCAGGGATAAGGCCCTTTCCGTACATTTCTTTCCACGGCATCTTGAAGCTGAGGTTCAAAAAATGACTGTACTCCCAAACAAGAACGTAGTGGTCACTCTGGCTAAGAGGTGTGTGCGAGTCTAATCCGAGAATGCAACTATCATCCCTAGTAATGCTGAGATCCAAACAACTCGACTGCTATCAGTCTCGGAATCGGGTTTCCCCTTTAACCTGTTGGTTAAGGAACTCATCAGTGATCAATTGCATGAATTTCTGATCAAAGAAGTTTTCTGATCGCGTTCAATGCATAAAAACCCATTCGATGTCTGGACAGTTAAAATCACCAAGTAGCATTATGTGTTTGCTTTGACAAATTTCTTTTATCTCGGCGATGTGTGCGTCGTTCGCATCCGTCCGCTGTCCTGGCGGTTTGTAAACCAGGGCCGTATGGAGGCTTGGGCTATTTGGCACATTCGAGTAACAACTGAGTATTTCACAACCAATGTTCCTACATGGGGAGGCCCAGCTCCGACGTAGTCGATGCCATCTCGTATAAATATCGTAATTCCCCCACCCTTTCGTTCGTTTGAGTCCATTTGGAGAAGCCGAAAGCCATCTAGAATAACTTCCGCGTCTTTTATCTGCACATTTAACCATGTTCCTGTTAGAGCTATCAAGTCGGTTGGAAATGGGCCACGGTCAATTTTATTTCGTCCAATTTTTTGAATAAACTCTTCACATTTGTGTACATCAATTTTATACTATTCGGTAGTTTACATCTCCGGAAGTTGTTGGCCAGTGCTTTCGACTGATAGTTGCTACTGGATATTTCACATGGTGTACCATGTCCACGAATAGATTTTGAATATACTAACGATTGTTGGAACTGAATACCAGCGCTTTTACCGTCAATTTCACGTGGGGGGGATTCCACAAAAAAGAACAGTGTATTTTTACAATTTGGTTGTTTACTATTTTCAGATGCCCTTCGCCCTCGCTCTGACGATTTTTCATTTCCGTTACCAGTGTGCTCATTTATATCCGTTTGATTGGATGATAGTGCAGCTGAAAAAAACACTTCACGATGGTTGTTTCGAAGTCTGGACTTTCGCAACAAGATGAGATCTGCGTGCTGTTTGTTTCCCAATACGAATTTTAGCGGTCTCGGTCGCATTTCCTTTGCGTTGTTTCTAACTAAAGGTCCCAAACGGAAGATCTTTGGTGGATATTATTTAGTAAGTTTTGGAATGTCAGCAGATCATGTTTTACCCTCTTTTTTGGGGTATCACCAGGAGCTTCAGGAATTCCTTGCATTACCACACAACGTGATCCCTCGGAGAAAAAAACTGGTGGTTGCATCCTGCCCTCCTTTGTGCGGTAGAGTGAGTCTCAGACTCTGAGACTGCTTCTATGGTTGTATCCACGTCTGTTGCTAAGTTGCTTGCGTCCGTGATACCCAACCTAACGTCCTAATTTGGCTGCCCCACATGACTTCTTGCATTATAGCCTAATATATATATATATAGGACAAGATGCTAGCGCTCTTTTGTGACAAAAGTAAGCCCACACGATTACTGTCTATGGTGTTTTTTGGAGTCGTCAATCGCTGTTTTATTTTTGTGCAGACAGACTCTGTATGATCCTGATTTGTCAAACTTAGGGAAAGGTGATTACCAGTTCCATCTCCGTCTGTCTTCTTTTTGTTCCCCTTTTTTCGACAGAGACGGAAGATTTGTCTAGCGACTTACTTGCTTACAGTGGGTCATTGTTCGATACTAACTTAGGTACGTCAGTTGGTTAGATTACAAAGAGGTATAGGCCTAGCATGAAGTCTTTAGCCCACCCACCCAAATATGGCCGATGATGGCGAACGGCACTTCAACATGCAGGTGAAAACTTCCAACCCAATTAATTATAAGACATCTACAGAATGCGGACACGACAAAATCCACAAGCAGATACTTCCAAGCTTAAGCCCCTTTGTTGGGGAACAACTTTCGTTTCTAGGCCAGTTCAGGTTATATGAAGGAAATATAGGTGGGTCCTTTCTAGCTCCTGACTGAACATGACGTGGAACGCTCGTAATAGACCGCCTTGCACACGTATGGAACTTAAAAGAAACAGTGCGAGATTAGAAAACCCCATCTCACTGGGTAGTGAGTCCTCTCATGTCACAGATTTGGCGGCACTTTCTCGAATAAGCTGCTGTCCTTATCGGTTCGGGGTCTCCAGGCTTGGATGGCGGACTCAAATTGCGACCGCATAAACGTTCTGAAGACTTTACAGAGTAGTCTTCATCAAAGGTAGAGAAAACTCGCTTGACCAAATACAGGGCTTGAATTTTGGACTTGGTTACCTTCCAGTAATGCAACGATGGTTTAGTTGATTAACACCCCAAGTACTTCTGAGAACCCACTTCTTACAGAGGTATGTAATTCAGAGGACAAGCCATATAATTTGAAGGCCTGCTCCCGCTAACTCGTAGAATGCTACGTTTTTTCACATTAAACGGCAAGAACCATTTATTCGACCATTGGTTAAGTTGGTATAGGCATGTCTGCAAACGTTTTCGTCGGCTCCATTTCTGAAAACGCCCGAATTTTGACATCATCAGCAGGCATGACATCGAAATCTAGTTCAGTGACGCAGTCATTGACGTGTATGACAGATATAGTGGGGCCAAGGATGGAATCTTGGGAGACTCCATTCTCAACCAAAGCCCCATTGGCCGTTGGTCACTGAAATATTAACTTGAGGCCAGTCGATTATAAAGTGTAGAATTTATCCAAGAATTTACCCCTTACGCTTTTTCTAGTTATTTTATACAGGAGAAACCGATGTGGCGCAATATCGAATGCTTTCTTAACGTTGACATACTCTATATTCACCTTACTCCCGCCAACAACTACTCGAATCCAGCGTTGTTAACAGTGGACGAAGTTTGTCGCGAATCATATGCCGCTGCTGAATCCATGCTGGGCATTAGATAGCAGACTATGCTGCTACAGGAGAAGTATTAGATGTAATTTTTTTCTCTAGTTCTTCAACAGACCAAAGTAAGACCGGCTGGTCTAGACTTGCGTGTAAAGACCTTGTTACCGTCTACATATGGCGGCCTAAACAATTCAGGACACTCCTCAACCACCCATCCAGGACATGGGGACAAGGAAAAGTTTCCAAGGATTTCAAGGACATGAAAATCGCTCATATCTACAAGCTGAAAGAAAACAGACAATTCTATGTTATTCACATACGAATCGCGCTGTTTAATACTGCCGGAAGATTTTTCACTCGCATTCTTCTCAATCCTCCCAACGACCATCGAGCACATGGACTTCTCCCGGAAAGCTAGTGCGGCTTCCAACAACACGACTGAATCATTGACACGATTTTCACCGTCTGTCAATCACAATGAAGACGCCAGGAAATGCCCTCTCATATCTGCACTACCTTCGCTGACCTGACGAAGGCCTTCGACCCAGTGAATTTCAACGAGCTCTGAGAAATCATGCAAAAAAGTCGAATGACAGGAGCGTTTCGCACGCGATATGCCAACTATGCGATGCCATGATGGCGTGGGTCACGAACAATAAGGCGGTCATGAAAGCATGTGCAGTAACTACTAGAGAGAAGCAGGGTTGCAATCTCGTTCCAACCCTCTTAACGAACCCCTGTCATGAGCAGCGACCGGGAATCAAAGTTGTCTACCGGTTAGTCGGAGGACTAATCGACGCTAAATGGATGCCAGCACGCTGAAGAGTATCCCAGACCAGCATCCACGACTTCCTGTTCGCGGACGACTGCGCACTCGCTGCAACGACGGAGGCTGTCAAACAAGGGATGATAAACATCTTTACCTCTAACTACGCCACTTTCGGGCTGACCATGGACATGGGAAGCCGTTGCTCTTGCTGCAACGCACACCGTATACGAATTACAGGGAACTCTGCTTAACACCGTAAACAACTTCGTATAATTACGCTGAAAAATCCTCCGGAATGTCATAATTGAAGACAAACCAGCTCACCGGATCTCTAAAGCCAGCGAGGAACTTGACCGGATACAGGCGTGAAGTCTGGGAGTACCGGGGACTTTACCAGAAGCCTAATTCAAGATTAACAGGAGTGCAGTCCTGAAGACCTTGCTCAACGAAACGGAGACATATATTGTCAATACCAATCAATGCAGAAAGCTGTACCATTTCCATCTCAGTTGTCTCCGCAGAATACTAAATCTAAAGTGATGAGGCAGGATCGCGGACACGAAAGACCTGGAACGGACAGGAACCTTCATAGTCTGCGTCAGGATGGGGCTACTGCAACTGTTCTGGAGTGGCCACCCCTCGAGGATGGACGACGAGCGCCTACTCAAGCGACTTCGTATGACAACGTCGTTATGGGTGCTTGCCAGCAAAGGAGATAAAAATGATGTTGCAAGGACGCCTTATGAACCTCCCTCAAGGATTTTCAAATCTTGCTTATGATTGGCCAGCCTGGTGAGAAACAGTGAAGAAATGGGTAGCAATTTACGGAACCAGCTGCATCGCTCTTGCAAAAAAGAAAGGAACAACTCACAAGTGGCAAACGCCCATCCTCAAATTTCAACCTCAACGCCCTGCCACTTTCAACGTGTCCACGCTGTCAACGGACATTCCGCGCCTAGATCGGCCTTGCCCGACATCTTCGGGCCCGGTGAAACAACAACACGATAACCCCACTTACGGCCTCCGAAAAAACTTCCACCGTCACATCTGCTATGGTCACTACGACAAAGATCGCCACCATCCGTGCTCACACTATCGATGCCCCCACGCGGACGTACACCACAACCTCCATGGTCGCTGCCACATCCTCAGCGACAACTCCCACCCTTCCCACCCCAACTACCGAGAAGGACAATTTCGATGTCGCACCAACCCCTGTCATTACCCTCACTTTCACCGAAAACCACACAATATCAAGACACATCTCCCCACCAGCTCAAATGCCACACACGAAATCGTCCCATATCACCCATCAGAGGCACGAAATAGGCACCCTTCACGTGATTCTGGGCCCCTACTCCGTGTGACTGCTGTAGCGCTAACACTTTTGAGATCTTATCAACTAACCAGCGTCATGTGGAAACGTGGTCGTGTATGACACGCATAGATGGGCTGTTTTGACTCTGTCAGCCATTAGGGCCTACCTCAGTATCACTTCGTAGACCGGTTCGGACAATCCACTGGTGCGCGGAATCGGGAAGAGAAGGTGAGATTGACTCTGGGGATTCCACCTACATAGCATTTCAGCGCATTATTCACCACAGGAAGTCAGACGTACTTAGAATTGTCACGGTGCCCTAAACGTCGTGGTTTGTAAGGTTATCAACTGATGGCACAAGTCGGACCTTGAAGTTGGTCCTGAGTATGTTTGTGTAGGGCGGTCGACCGGTAGACTCTGAATTAGGTTCAGCAGTTCCATCTTAATATGCTCTAACGGGCTTTCATGCACGTATGATTTCAGCCGCGTGATCCCTTTTTGTGAAAAACCGGTGTGTTGTGTGGAAAATCAGGTCATGTTTGGAACGCGCAGACGGGTATTTCAGTTCCGTCGGCCACTTCTGTCTGATCCCTGCATCAGAGGACTGGCCGGCTCGGACAGTGTACTGGTGCCTGGGAGAGAAGACAGAGTGAGGTCGACTAAGAGGTTGTAGTGGGCAGCCATCATGATTGGTCTGGCGTCATTGTTCAAGACCTCGCTGCCTCGAGGTTATTCACCCTTGCAGCGAGCCGTTCCAGACGAGCTGACCTGAAGCCGCTCGACCGACTTCAGCTCGGACACAATTACGTCCACACGTAGCTGAACCCAACCATCACAGAATTCCCACTCGACCTTGCCCTGCTGCTTTTCCTGTGTCACTCATCGTGCCCATGGATAGGAAAACACAATGACGTTACCCTGTCGCGATTCGAGATGGATGTTGTCTACAAAGATCAGCCATATAAGTCCTGGTCAAACCCCAGTCAAACTCTGTGGAGCAGTCCTACAAATGTGTTGCCATCTGAACATCATCTCTTTTGCCCAAGACATTTTTCCTCCCATTAACGACGAAACCATCATTCGTAAGTTACTTCCATACATTCAACATGCTTCCCTTTATACAGCGATGGACTTTCACACTTTCGCCACAGCATTTTATCCCAATTTTGGTGTCTGAATGACAATGACCCTATTTCACTGACGCATTCGTCCGACTCAGCACTCACTGAGATGCCTTGTGTCCGAAACGTTCTTCCGTCGCATACCAACCTGCCAACTCACCGGCACACGTTGACGAGACCACGCCAGCACACTCAGTGTTGATGCCTCAACTGCACCTCTGTACAGGTCGCAGCATCCCCGTGGTACGCAGTCCGAGCCACTTCTGTCATCATCGACACACACTCTCAAACCCGCATGTGCACTGGATAATTTCACACATTTCATCGTCTGTCTCACGATCGACACCATCACTTCGTTCTGTATCTGGCGGGGAGCTGAAGTGGACACCCATCATGACTGGTCTGGCGTCATTGTTGAAGACCTCGCCACCTCAAGGTTATTCACCCCTTGCAGCGAGCCGTTCCAGACGACCTGACCTGAAGCCACTTGACCGACTTCAGCTCGGACACAATTACGTCCACACAGCGTCGCGACTACGCATGCGCTACTTGAACGCGCCGCCCCCTGCAACCAGCAAAACAAGCCACTGGGACACCACCCCTCGGCAAATGCAACACACGCGACTGGCGACCACTTGAGCTTGGCCCACGAGCCTACAAAAGAAGCTGTCACCACTGTCTCGGGGACTCCCAGGCATGACTGGACGCAGTCAACACCAGCCCTTCCTTCGCCGGTGGCCACTGCTGCCTGAGAGAAAAACTTTCAGGCATAACTGGACGCAGTCAACACCAGTCCTGGCTTCGCCAGTGGCCACTGCCGCCTGAGGGGCAACTCCGGTTTCTGTGCACAATAAACCCCCCATTCTGGTGCCTTCCGTCTTCTCCTTACGACTTAAGATTCGACCTCGTGGTTGTAGCTCTCAGAGCACTTATTCTCACTGTTGTGCCGCTACAAGGTCGTCGTTCCCACACCACTCGACGTTAATTTCTCGCTTTAAACGATCCGGCGCGTTTTCAAACTATATCGGTGCTCTAAAAGTCGTGACTTGGAAGGCCGCCAACTGACGGTATAACTCGGTCCTCTCAGTGCGGAGAGTCAGACTGCAATGACCCTTTCTTAATGTGACCTCAATGGCATTCCAACTCATTTGTGATTCTAGCCGCCACTTTCTTGTTTGTGGAAACCCTGGTCCATTGTTCGGAAGCCGGGTCGTTTGTGGTACACGCAGATGGGCTGTTCAGCCTTGTCATTCACTGTGCCCTCTCCCGCCTCCTGTCTTTTTGACTCTGTCTTGACACCGGGTCCAGGTGGGGAGGGAGGAGAGAGCGCGGTAGATGCCGCGCAAGTAACTCATCTAACTAACTCATGCACATGTCACCGTCCCTACGTCCACCTTGCTATGGACCACAAGGTGGAAATTGTCGATAAAGGCGGTTGAACTGTCGGAAAAGGGTGCGTAAGACAGTTTCGGATTGGTGGACCACCTGAAACTGATGATTTTTTCGGCTGTCTTTCGGAAAGGTCAGATTCGCTCTTCACGCATAGAAAGGTTCGTCAGATGGTTGCTTTTGTTGCTTGAACAGCCGTAGCGTTGACAATACCTTTCTCTAAGAAATTCGAGAATTCAAACAATGAAAGTTAGTTTATTTCGACTTAAATGTGAAAAAGTGGACGACCTCGGTGGGATTGTGACCCACGACAGAAGGGTGAAGCCTTGAGTACAGCCAACGCTCTAACCACCTGAGCTACGCTGCCCTTTAGGGAGCCCCGTTTAATCACATTTATGGTCAAGTTACTCATCCAACCTACTGCAACGTATGGAATCCACCAAATATGATACAGTAAGCTGATTTCCAATGCAGGATTTCCTAAGCAGCTAATCTAGAATCCACCAGATGTCTACCGCGTCCACATATATAAAAGGCGTTTTGGCAAAGTTCGAATAATTTATTTTGACTCAACGAGGAAAACAGGGAAGCCCAGACACCTCTCGCTTGAACCAATAAAATGCAGGCCGCGGCTGTAAGGAAGAAAGTGAATGAACTTGTTGCATTGAAACTCATAAGCTCCAAATTTAGGACCCTCAGTGATCCTCGTGTCGCACATATGTATGCACAAGGCAGATGCAACACTGAGGATCATGGTGTTAATCATTGGATCCCCACTTACATTCTTGCCAGATGGTTATACAGACACCTAAAGCACCTCACTGACGGATCGCAATACAGCGTTAAAACTCTTAGGCCTTCCTAAAGAAGACCAAAGGCCATAAAATGAATCCTGACGAATGCTTCTACTCTTCGACGTTGTTGCCTTGTTTTCCTCAGTACCGCATGACTTGGCAACTGAGAACGTAGCTTGACGTCTAGAAAAAAATCCTATTGGCATTCCAGCACAACACGTTTTAGACATGCTAAGGCTCTGTCAAAAGAACTATGGTCTGTTTGATGGCAAGCACTACGAACAATTTAAGGACGCCCCACTGGGCTCGCCAATGGCGCGGATATTCGCGGAACCAGTCCTACAGCGACTAGAAGAGGAAGCTGTGCAAACGTTCAAATCAAAAATGTGGATCCGCTACACAGATGGCACATTCTTTACCATACAGACCTGTGAAGTTGAGCAATTGTAGCAGTCTGAATGGTCTCTGCCGAGCTATACAGTTTACTTGGGAAGAGGCAGCAGGACATACCCTCCCATTTCTAGACGTGAGTATACATAGACCCAGTGATGGCGGATACGCACCCACCGAAAAAGCTGTAACGCAGAAATCATCCCTAAATAGGAAAGCAACCACCTTGCAGCTACGTTCGAACTCTTCCATCGGGCCTTCCGTTATTGCGGCAACGATGACCTACTTCAGAAAGAACTAGCACATTTATATCAGTTATTCCGGCTCAATGGATACCTGACCAGCTTTGTAAAAAATTGCCTTAGACGCAGGAGAGTGCCACAAAGCCTCGATTATAATGGAGGTTTAATACCACCGAAATTCTATTCCCCGCTTTACATGCGTGGAATTTTTGAAAAATCTCCCGACAGTTAAACCGTCTTGGCACCTCCATCATCCACGAGCGGGCCTCCTCCCTACGCTCAACACTATGTCGAGTAAAGGACTCCATACCTAAAGAGCAACTAAGCAATGCCAGTTCCCGTTGGCCATATAGGCCGATGTTTTGTAACTCATGCCAATAAGCATAAGCTTGCCATTCGTCGACGTAACCCCTCATCACTCCGGTTTGCACACGCTCCTGAGTGTGACCACCGCTTAAGTTGGGACGGTAATGAAGTAACCGCCATGGCTAAAACCAAACAGTTGCGGGAGTTCCTTGAAGCTTGGCACTTTACCACGGCCAGCATCAATCGCCATATTGATCTGGGCGCTCATTACGAAGAGGTGAGTACGCTGTTCACTGACTTGCGCCCTAGTTAAGGCCGCTAATCTATGTAGAATTTCCCTGTCTCGCGGACCCCTTCCCCAGACACGGCGAATCACGCCTCCGACACCGGCGTACTGACTCCCGCCGCCATCACGCATCGATGACCACTAATCCAGCCGTATACGGTCCC
This sequence comes from Spirometra erinaceieuropaei, assembly GCA_902702965.1. Classification (NCBI taxonomy): domain Eukaryota; kingdom Metazoa; phylum Platyhelminthes; class Cestoda; order Diphyllobothriidea; family Diphyllobothriidae; genus Spirometra; species Spirometra erinaceieuropaei. Next base: position 1,850,582 of record CACRXP010000036.1, on the reverse strand, counting down.
AGTGAATCTCTACTCTCTTTTACCTCCGGAATAGGGAGTCGTGCCAGTTCTCCCATCCCCGTCCCAAAAGGGGTGGGCAATTATGTGCCCACCCTTTGCACACACCAGTTGTGTCTCTCACTGTCTGCCCCGTCGTGTCAACTAATTTAGTCTGACAACCTCACTTCCTCATGTTTATTTCACCTGACGAGGGGTTGATGCCAGCGACTTGTAAAGTCCCGAGTACAACTTTATTTTACGAACAGCCTTCTCCTTCATCATATCATCTCGGAATGCACACTACGTCAGATATTAAATATACGTATGTATTGGAAAGTAGATATTCCAAAGAAATACAAGTTGGTGTCAGATATGTTTTACGGGAAAAGAGACTTTCGTAGATTTTTGACGTCGGCTCCACAGGTCGCCGTCAGACGAGGAGCAAAACAAATGTGCCAAAACAGTTAAGATTGTATGTGCACTTAAATACCGATGATAATTCGACCGTAGTCCCGTGAATTATTTATAGTGAAAGTAAATCTGCGCAGCATCTACCGCATTCTCTCCTCCTCCTCCTCCTCCTCCTCCTCCTCCTCCTCATCATCATCATCATCCTTTTCCGCCTGAGTTCGGTGTCAAGACATAGTCAAGAAGACCGGAGGTAAGGGAGGGTGCAGGTTTCTGGCACGGCCGGACCCATACCCAGGCGTACCACTGCACCCCCTGGTTTACAACGAACACTTGACCAGCATCTTAGCCAACAACTGCACCACAGCGGGTCAGAAAGACGACATGGTCACATAGGATAACAACGAGAGCGCAAACACATCTAACGGCATGCAATCAGGTTCCATAAAAATGCCAGTGTACACCAGACTGCGAGGGCCATGTTTTACTGATCATGACATAACAGACGCTCACAATCCTTGATTCCCAGAAGGGTGACACCTGGTACTGCGTTTAGCCGGACCATCACTCTTCCAAGACTGTGCAGGCAATCAGTCTTCGACTGGGTGGGACTACTCATATACACACATGCTCCTCACATGCATGAGAGTGCTACAGGTCACGCTGAGAAGGAACCGTGGCGACCTGACTCTCAGACCACCAGTCCGCCAACCCACACAAATACTCACACAGCTGGGCAGACCGCGTGGACTGAGTCAAGGTATCACTAGGCGGCCTTCGAAGCCACGGCGTTTGACGTATCGTGATTGTCTCAGACTCGGGTCTCACATGCAGCAGAGGAGCCGCATGGAGAAGGAGCCGATAAGAACACTTCCCATCTAAGTAAGAGGCATCGATTGACTGCTTTCACTGTGTGGTGATGGGCGATGTTGTCTGCTGAAGGTGTAGCAGGCAGCCATCATGACCGGTCTGGCGTCATTGCTCAAGACCACGCTGCTCCAAGGTCATCCACCCCTTCGCAGTGAGCAGTCCCAGACGCGCTCACCTGAAGCCACACGACCAACAGCTCGGGCATAACTGCGTCCGCACAGCCGCAGCTGCCCATGAGGCCACTTGAACGCACCTTTCCCCTGCAAACGTAATCTAAGCCACTGGGACACCACCCCTCGGCAAATGCAACACACACTGCCTGGACACCCATTGAGCTTGGCCCACGAGCCTACAAAAGCGGTTGCCACCACTGTCTCAGAGACTCTCAGGCATGGCTGAACGCAGTCAACATCAGCCGTGGCTTCGCCAGTGGCCACTGTCGCCTGAGAGGACAACTCCGGATTCTGAGCACAATGGACTCCTCATTCTGGTGTCTTCCATCTTCTCCTCCCAACATGGGGTTTGACTTGATAATTGTAGCTCACGGACTACACACATTCTCACTGCTGTGCCTCTACAAAGGTGTTGGTTGGGAAAGGTGTGATGATGTGGTATAGCTGACGGTTGTCTCTCGCAGATTCTCATGGATGCGCATGTGGCCTATCCGGCCAATGAGGCAGACAAGAGGGCGATAGCAGTGAGGGCAGTTAAGGCGAATGAGTATGATGTATGTTGGTGCTCAGGTCACTGGTTCATCCGTCCCTGGACGCTGGATTCACAGGTGACTGACCAGGTCGACGTCGGAGCCTTCATTTGCCGGCTATCGAGAATGTGCCCATCAGCCCTGTAGTCGATGCCTGTTCCGGGCTGCTCATCACGATAGATGTCCATCAGCGCTGGGCCGAGCAGTTCAGAAACGTCCTCAACCGCTCCTCTACAATCTCCGACGTCGTCATCTACTGGCTCCTCCAAGTGGAAATTTACCTCCACCTAGATTTCCCACCCACCCTCCCTCCCTCCCAGAAACTCTCCGTGCTGTGCAACAACTCTCCAGCGGCAAAGCACCATGCTCCGACGCAATCCCAACTGAAATCTACAAGCACGGAGGCCTTCACCTGATGGACCAACTAATGACGCTGTTTCAGGAGATGTGGCGCTTCGAGCAAGTCCTTCAGGATCTCAAGGAGGCAACCGTCGCCCATCTCTACAATCAGAAAGGGAACCGCCAATTCTGCGGCAACCACGGATGAAACTCGCTGCTCAACACCGCCGAAAAAATTTTTGCCTTTATCCTCCTCAATCATCTCAACAGACACCTAGAACAAGGAGTCCTGCCGAAAGGTCAATGCGGTTTCCGACGACACCGGGCACCACTCACAATGTGTTTATGACACCTTTTCTAGCCCCTTCCCCTCGCGTGGGTGAGCAGTGCTCTCCGTAAATAGGGTTGCCTGGTTATCCCAGACGGCTGCTGTTTTCCACTATGGGTCACGGGTTTTAGTGGAAGGACGAGCAAATTTAGCTTTGGCCGCCTATCAGCTTGCTGTCGCTTACGCCGTAAGACTTGAAGAGGGGAAGGGGGGATGGGGAAAGTGTAGAGAGACGAAATGCAGCTTTCCCGTGCGAAGTGGTTGCCGAAGTATGTGAGCGCCGAGCAGGTAAGTCCAACAGAACGGTATTTAGCACACAATAAGGACAATCACAAACAAGTAGACAAAAAGCGAGCAGGCAAGAACTAGGTCAGTAACCTACACTTCCAAGGACATGAACCAACCAATCACTGGAGGTCACGTAAGAATGACGATGGCGCCTCGTCATAGGCTTTTCCCCTCTAATGTGATTGGTCCGTGCATGCGTGAAAACTGTCAGCTCGTCTGGAATTTTCTTCTCGAAGCTTATTACACCGAATATCGGCCAGACCCTATAGGATGTAATAAATAAACGTCATTTTTCCAGAAAGGACGACTTGCAGTTTCCAGATACACTTTTTGTGGCCGGTCGTGTTCTTCTTCTCTGCCGCGTTGGTATTGGGGACACGAGTCGAATACGCATACACTTCGCGTGATTCTGACTGGAGGCGAGTTACCGTGTGCGGAGATGCTCACATGGATATCCACACTTGGTTTAGTCCGCCAGCCGAGGCGATTACCGGGATGTGACCGCTACGAAGAGCCTAACTTCAGAGAGTCATAGGAGAGAGCTGAGGGCCAGTTAATGTACGTTAGACGTAGTCTACACCTGCAAGCAAGCGAGTGGCCTACTACGAACATCACGTGGGTCCACCATTGGACACCCTACACACCACTACCCATGTATATGTATTCACTGATGAATGGGCGCGCACCGACCCATTGGCTTCCCGAAGCAACCAAGCTTCGTAGGAGTGATAGAGGTCACGAACAGGCAACCACCTGTCAGGCCGAAGTCGACCAAGCTATGATAATAGATGGGAGACGACAGAGTCTGCGGGATAGGTGCACTGCATACGCACGCACCCACGTCCGACAAACGGAAGAGAGACACCAACAATTTGACACTCCCTACCCTAGATAAAGAGTGTATCCGAGGCCACAGAAGACATTGCGTCAGAGTTAGGCGTGGGCATCGCTCATCATCCGGCAGCTACCATGCGTAGCAGAATCATGAAAATGAAGGATCGGCTGGACGCAGGTGAGCAGTCGGGCGTAGTCTATCAACTCCCGTGCTATAGCTGTCCTTGCCACTACACAGGCCAGACAGAACGGCGTCCCAGCTCGCGATCACTTGAGAACAAACAGGCCGTTCGGAGAGACGACCCACTATCTCAAGTCGCCACCCACACGCTGGAGGAAGGCCATGAGTTCGACTTCGCCAACACGCGGATATTGGCGCGAGCCGGCAACAAGACGGGGCGAGAACTGCTGGAGACGTGGGTGTCGGACACCAACTCTATCAATAGACACATCGATTAGCCAGCACGTTATCACGCACTCCGCCCACGCAGCCAGGTGGCGCAGCTCACACCGCCGGGGCGTACAAGCGCCGTCACCAGGCCGGGGACCATTGTGGCCCAGGCAGCACAAACCAGACCTAGCCAAGGACGTAGTCCTCCCACTCACGGCACAACTATATAAATTTTCAGACGTTACTGCATTCTAGCAGTCTCTGATGATGAGCTCCAGTTGGAGTTCGAAAGCTAAGGCCAACAGATCTACCGTCCCAGTGGTCGTGCCTTCGTCTTCTTTTAAACGGTAACCTGGGATGCGCATATTCTCTTCCATTCGTGATACAACACTGTTTCGAGCTTCTTTGCCTTCATTCAGCCACTCTGAACCCTGACCACCAGCTGGAACCAGATACACAAACATGCGCACAAACACACCTGACGCAGCTGGTTCACCACTGGAGTCCAACAGATGGGTCATAAGCACTTCCTCGAACCGAAGATCATCAGTGTCTCGCCACCTGCCATTCTCTGTCGCTGCAGATCGGGTATTTACTCACTCAGGAGTGGGGGCACACAGATCCATTGGCTTCCCGGAGTAAACAAGTTTCGTGTGGGTGATAGGAATCACGAACACGCAACCACGTACCAGGAGGAATAACCGCCTGCATAAAGCCTGCGTCACCCGCCCCACCGACAACAACAATGCAGCCTTCTACCGCAGTCGCCGCCTTGTGCAACAGCGGCTGCGGGAGATGCAGGACTCTTGGATGGCTTTTAAGGCGGAGGAGATCCTAGGGTACGCGGAACACAACGAATGGAAGGTTTTCTTCTCCGCGACCAAGGAGGTCTACGGACTAACAGCCAAAGAAAAACGCTCCTCCTCTCACCGCCGACGGAACCACCCTATTCATTGGGAGGATGCAATTTCTACAACGATGACCCGAACAGTTCAGAGGCGTCCTCAACCGCCTTTCCATCACCTCAGTCTCCGCCATCGTTCGTCTGCCTCAAGTGGAGACCAACGCCGACCTCGACCCCCCTCCTTCTGTACACGAAACCATCAGAATCGTGTGCCAAATCTCCAGCGGGAAAGCGTCCGGATCGAACGCGATCCCCGCTGACATCCACAAGTACGTCGACGCCTAACTTGTGAATCACCTGACAGCACTCTACTGACATATGTAACGTCTGTCACAAGTCGCTCAGGATTTCGAGGACGCCACCATCATCCATCCCTACAAGCGGAAAGGTAATCGCCCGATCTGCGACTATCATCGAGGCGTCTCCCTACTGAACCTTGCGGGGAAGATTTTCCCTCGCATCCTCCTCAACCGCCTCAATAACCATCTGGAACAGGGCCTTCTACCGGAAAGCCAGTGCGGCTTCCCTCGTCATCGCGGGACCATGGACATGATCTTCGCCGCTCGTCAGCTACAGGCGAAGTGTTAGGAGATTCGGACCCACTTGTACTCTACCTTCGTGGATCTGACGAAAGCCTTCGACACGGTGAATCGTGAAGGACTGTGGAAGATCATGCAAAAATTCGGCTGCGTCAGCTCAACGATGGCATGACGGCGCTAGTCACGGACAATGGGGCTGTCTCAGAGGCAATCGCAAAGACCAAATGAGTGAAGCAGGGCTGCGTCCTCGCGCTCACCCTCATCAGTCTCATTTCCTCTGCCATGCTAATGGACGCCGACCGAAACAGACGCCCTCAGATCCGCGTCGCCTACAGAACGGATGGCGAGTGCACTCCCGATGGCGTTTATCGACAACGACCGTCCATGAATTTCTCTCCGCCGACAACTGCGCAATCAACGCCACCTCTGAAGTTGACATACAACGGAGCATTGATTTCTTTGTTGCTGCCTGCGATAACTTCGGTCTGGTCATCAACACGGAGGAGACGGTGGTTATGCACCGACCGCCACCCAACGCTGCCTACAACGCACCTCAAATCAACGTGAACGGCACCCAAACGCAAGCCATGGGCAATTTCACCTATCTGGGCAGCATCCTTTCTCGCAACACCAAAACCGACGATGAAGCGGCAGCCGGATTTCCAAGGTCAGCCAAACCTTCGATCGTCTACAAAAGACAGTCTGGAATCGACACAGTCTCCATCTCAACACCAAACCGAAGATGTAAAAAACAATCATTCTGCCGACGCTGCTGTATGGAGCGGAAACATGGACAGTGTATAAGAAGCGGGCGTGGAGACTCAACTACTTCCGCCTTAGCTGTCTACGACGAATATTGAAGCTGAGGTAGCAGGTCCGGTTCCAGGACACGCACGTACTGCAGCGGACGGGAATCCACAGTATCTAGGTCATGTTGAGACAACTGAAACTGCCTGGAGCGACGACCTTGTGCGCATGGATGATGAGCGGCTACACAAACGGCTCTTCTATGGAGATGTCGCCACGGCTTCCCGCCGAAAATGAGATCAAGTTCGGCGCTGCAGAGATACGTTGAAGACCTTCTTGAAGCGCCTGCAAATAAGCCTATCCAACTGCGAAGACCTCGGCGGGGACAGGCCGACCTGGAGGAGGACAGTGAAGACCGGCGCGATAATCTACGAAGCCAACAGCTTCACCGCCGCCAAGGTCGAACGTGAAGCTCGCAAATGCCAACTACCTCCACCTCGCAACACCAACGATCAATCACCACTGAGCTGCCTACGATGCCTGCGGACGTTCCGGACACCAAATCCAGCATCCGGACGACACCACCAAATGTGACACTGCAAACTTCTGCCTCGCCTCCCTCGACGCCAATCGACACTGACCTCAGTTCTTCACGTCCACTACCATCCTCCTTCTCCAATGCCTCAACATCCGCTACGGCGGCTACTTTACCCACTACCACCGCACACCATCCTGACGCACCGTCAAACATCAACCTTACCACCGTTAACACCACCGATGTGAACTCGATCCATGCCTGTCCCCGTTGCGACCCCACCTTCACCTCACACATTGGCTTCGTTGGTCACTTGCGATCCATCGCATAGAGACTGGCGAATCAGTGCCTGGAGCGCCAACATGCACCAGACGCATTCGCCTCAACTTCCCTCCTCAGCACCCGCACACCCGCTCACTGCATGGGCTTGTTAGGTCTCATGCACGAAAACCAGCGATAGACAGCCACCGGCTACGCCACACCACCACATCTCCCCCCACCAACACCTGCATCACACAACATCATCCACCACAAACAAACAGCTACCATCTCTCACGCAAATGAAAGTGTTCTTCTCGGCTCCTTCTTCATGCGGCTCCTCCGCTTCATATGTAATCCGAGCCTGAGACTATCACGGCGCGCCAAGCCCCACGGCTTGGAAGGCTGCTCAGTCCACGCAGTCTGCCTATTTGGGTGTTTGCGTGGAGTGGCAGACTGGTGAGCCGAGAGCCAGGTTGAAACGGCTCCTTCCCAGCGTGACCTACGGCGCTCTCACGCATGTGAGATGTACGCCACTCAACGCCCGTTGTGCGAAATCCTGGTGCTTGTGTTTGGGGAACCAGGTCGTGCATGTGGCGCGCACAGACAAAGTTACTAAATATATCGGCCACCGTGTCCATTCTCCGTACCTGTCAACTGACCGGCTCGGGCAGTGACTGAGGCCAGGGAATGGGAAGAGAGAGAGTGAGGTCGACGACTTAGCGCATTTTCCTCACTATAATCAATCTGGCGCGCTTGAGGCTACCACAGTGCGCGAAAGCCGTGTCCTGGAAGTTTGCCAACTGACAGGACAACTTGGATCTCGCAGTCCGCCCAGTGTTGTGTGTTTGCGTGGAGCTACCATCTGGTGGTATAAGAATCAGGCTGCAATGCGTCCTTCTTAATATGGCTTTTATGGCACTACTACTCCATGGGATCCAAGCCAGGTTTAATGGCACGCCTAGGTGCGGCCTCGGCGGCGCCAGCCCCTTCTGTTGTTGTTGGTTAAAACCCCGGTCAATTTTTGTGTGGACTGGGTGGCCTGGAGTGAAGCGCCAAGGTGTGGGCTTGGCCACACTATCAATCTGCCTCCGGTGTTCTTGACTAATTCCTGACACCGGGTACGGCGGTGTGGAGTAGAGAGTGCAGTAGATGCTGCACAAGCCTGCTCTAACTAAAAACTGATTCACGCGCAAGTCACAGTGCCTGCTCTCACATTGTCATGAAGCACACGGGGGGCATCGCCGGATACGACAAGCAAACTCTCATGGGGCCAGTCTATCTGAAAGCCTGGGATTCAGGACCCAAAAAATGAAAACGAGTGCTTTAAAACTTGCACGCTGTAGGTGCCATCTATTTCCATAAATTGTCGACCCAATAAATACGGCATGTTTTAATCAGGAATTGAAAAATGTAATCAAATATATGCTTCTAGGTGTCACGCTAAACCTCATTAAAACCCATAGCCCGAGGCTTTCGTGAATAACTACAGAAGAAGCTCACTTATTCAGGTAAATATATTGCTGAGAAGAGAAAGCCCGTCATGGTTAAGGAATTTCCGCTTCATCATGTGCGTTTGCGTCTTCCTCATACTTTCTCATTGCTTCTGTGCCCATTTTGCAAACCTAAATGGAGGAAAGGTAACCGAAAATGCGGTTGCGGTATTTTGACTGAAACAAAGTAGGCCAGTTTCAACGAAATATGCCATGAATGCATGCAGTATATGACGAAATCAGGGAAGGTTACGTCACCACTATAACTGCCATCGATGTGGCTCCTCAATTTACTTGCATAAAATCGACTTACCGTAAAACACAATCCAACCTTTGTAATCACAAATGTCGATTAAAGGTGGGCTTCGGCAGCCAAATCTATTTGAAATTAAGTGAAAGAGAGCACGTAATACAACAGCGATATAGAATGTGTTCCATCACCGCCATCTAATACCCTTAAAGTACCACATCCACCAGAGAGAAATATGTCAACAAAATAAACGAACGATATCGCCAGAGACCAATGTCTTGTTATTCAGATGCTTCCTGAATCTAATGCCAACAATCCTAAAGAGCGGGTTTCGGAAGATCTAAGGCTTTTCCAAGGCTTGCTCAACAATATCCTGGTACCCACTGAGGTAACTGAAGTACTCAAAGCCTTCCATCTCGGAAAACGGACAATCTGCTAATACCAACACGCTCCCGACCTCTCAAAGTTGTGCTGGCTTGCAAGGAGCAACTGGGTTGATCCTATCTCGGAGCTTTAGAATAAAAGACACCAACCTCGGCGTTTTTTTCAACCAGATTACTCGCCAGTCGAGAGGCTGAAACGTCGTCTTCTAGTTCTGAAGCTGAGGAAGAGACTCAGCGAAGGAGAACGGAATTTGGTTATCTACAACAATCAAATCAGAGAGCGCCCAACATCCTTTCTTTGGACGGACCCGATCCGGATGACCGCACAACTGGAATAGTAGGCGAAAGTCCTAGACGCATCGAAATTACTTCTCTGCCAGCCTTAAATCGCAGACTGAAATTTCTATATACAAATGTGCAGAGGATTTTATCGAAAGTTGAAGAGCTAAAGATCCATCTATCTGATCTATCCCCGGATATAATCCCATTTACAGAAACTTGGCCGGTTAGATGATACTTGGTAGCCCTCCTAACACCACGAACTCCCAGCTGCCTGTCAATCGGGACCGGTGGTAATAGGGGCCATACGGGTGGGACAATTGAGTGGACGGGTAAATGGCGGTTGTAGTATATGCAAGGAATTGACGCTCCAGGTAAAGTGGAAGCCTAATTTAGATCAGGTGAAAAATACAAGGAAGGTATGGAAATGAGCAAGGAGACTTTGAACGGTGTGCGGAATAAATGCATCCTATCCTCAGATTGGAAAGAAAAGCAAGTGATGGCGAACAACCAATGGGAAGAAGGCAACTGGTCCGAAGGTCATTCCGCAGTGTGTGCGATAGAACTCCATCCAACATAATAGACAGAAGAACACGAGAGTCAAGCAGCGGCACGCGGAACGCCACAACATAAGCCGGGTAAGACTTTTATGCGAAAAATTGGTTTTGGCTGAAGAGAAAATCCGCAAATAATGAGGCAGTCGAAAGCTACCTCTTCTTATGAAAGTTGATGTAGGGAAAGCCTCATTGTCACCGTTACCGGTGCCAATCCGCCCAGGATAATACCTCCACAGTGAATCTGGTACAGGTAATACAGCGTAAATTTAGAAGCATAATGAGAACGTAATCATAGCTACTGAAATCAAGCCAGTAGGTACAATTGTGGATTCTGTGGGCACGGCAGCCAACTACCTCTTCTAATGAAAGTTGACATAGGGTAAGCCTCATTGTCATCGTTACCGGTGCAATTCTGCCCAGGATAGCACGTCTAAAATGAATCTGATACAGGTAATACAGCGTGCGCGTGAATTTAGAAGCATAATGCGAACGCAATCACAGCTACTGAAATCGAGCCAGTAGGTACCATTGGGAAGTCTGTGGGCACGGCTACAGACTATCATCTTACCACTTGGCCGAACCAGCAGGTGTACAACCGTGAGTTAACTATACCAGGATACCAGCTGTTTAGAAGAGACAGGTCAGGACGTCAGGGCGGAGGCGTACTCACGTATGTAAAACACGGGCTTATAGTCTCAGACAAAACAGATAAACTTTCGTATACTTCTGAGGCAATTTGACTAACTATAAAAGCACCGGGTTCACCGAGCCTTGACGTCCTGAC
>CACRXP010000036.1:1779757-1839638 GCA_902702965.1 Spirometra erinaceieuropaei | reverse complement strand
TTTGGCGCGGTGACTTTGCCCAAATGAAAGCTAAACTAAACACCATAAACCGGGAATCAGCTTTTTCCGGTGGTATAATCAAGGATTGGGGCTGGTTTAGTGAGTTACTGCACGTTCTTCTCAGAGACCACTGTCCTATTTCACGGAAGAAACTGAACAGCTGACCCCCGTGGCTAACACAAGCTTTAAAAAAAGAAGTGAATAAAAAGCGGAGGTTATGGAGAAAATTCCTCTCGGATAGGAGCTATGTGCCGCTACATGCATACAAAGCACAGAGGAACCTAGTTGGGAGGTTAATTCTCGGGACGCGGCGTACTTTCGAGAAAGACCTACTGAATCGAGTTGCATAAAATCCGAAGTTATTCCATGGTTACATAAGAAGAAGCACACGAAACAGTCTCCCTTGTCTCTGTCGGTAATATTATTCTGCCTATATATGCATGTTTGTATTAGAAAGTAACAAGTCTTTGTATGTAGGCATGTAATTCATGTATACACGATATAGGTAGGATGGAATTACCGACCAAGACAAGGGAGATCTGAATGGCCATTTCTGGCTCATTAGCCAACTTGTAATCAATCGCAAGGACAAGCTGAACCACAATTTCGCCTTTAAGAAAGCGAGGTTAATCGGTTGAGCCAATGAGAAGATGACCAAACTGGTGTTCGAAAGTTGGTCCTCGATTGGCACACCCAGCCAAGTTATCGATCTACATCATGCCTACCGGGCGCCGCGTACAAGGCTCGGGTCAGTTCGGGCAGGACCAATAAGGCAAACGAGAACGCGGGATCAAGAATCAACGCTCACGTAAAAGGGTGTAGTTGGGGCCAGAGGTAATGTGACCAATGCCGAACCCTGTCTTACCGATGCGCCCACGAAGACGAATGTTACTTAAATGAACAGCAACGACCGATCAGTCCACCGGCTGACGCGGGATAGGCCAATAGGCACGTTGATTTGACTACAACTACGCCGACCCCAAAGGGAGCAAAGGTCACGCAAGCCCATCAGCTGTCAGCTCTGAGGGGTCTAGGCCAGTTAGCGGCAGACAGGCAGGTCAAAGTTCGTGTACGGAGCAAGGATATAATACGCGGCAGGCAGCGAGGCTGAACAACTCAAGACTGGCAGGAGCAACGAGCACACTACTCTGATGATGGAAACGACGAAGCTTCCGAAACATCAGTCCAAATACAATCTGGTTCATAGATTCGCCCTCTCTTCTTCATCTTCTTCGGGGGATGATGAATGCGATATAAACCTATATGTATGCAAAGCAGTATTATCAACAAAGGCTAGGAAGACTGGAATGGCCATTTCTGACTTGTTTGCCGCCATGAACTAGCCACACCTAACCCCAAAGTATGCAACACCCGGGCTTGAACTCGTGACCTGTTGGTTAGAAGTTCAATGCCCTAACCACTAAGCCACTGGCTCGGTGTCTTGTCGGTTGCGATCGGGTAGGTCGGCGCTCACCGATCGCGCTATGGAACTCACTTGTCCCGTTGTGCTTTAGGGGTTCTCTCTCGAGTCCAACCAGCAGCCACATAGCGGCGCGTGATATAGGCAGAATAGCATTACCAACAAAGACAAGGGAGACTGGGATGGATATTTCTGGCTTATTAGCCGTCGTCAGCCAGTCATATCCAACCCCGAAGTGTAAAACACCCGAGGCCCGATCTCCCGATCTGTTGGTTAGAAGTCCAACGCCTCTAACCACTGAGCTAGGGGCTCGTTGTCCTGTCAACTGCGATCGGATATATTAGCAGGGGTAGATGGGCAGCGCACCGATCGCATTACGGAACTCGCTCGTCTCGTTGTGCTTTGGGGCTCTCCCTCGAGCCTCGCCAGTAGCCACACAGCGGCGCGTAACATAGGCAGGATAGCCAAATTTGCTTGGAAAACTATTCCTTATCACTACCTAATAAAGCAATAGTTTGAAGCAAAGGGAGGAAAAAGATTAATCGAATTTACGCAAGGACGAAAACAACATCGGGGTCTGGAAGATTTTCAAAACACCGCAATAATTTATACCATTTAATCAAATTTTAACGATTTCCATATTAAGTGCACGCATGACCGGCTTTTGATTTCCATATATTTTGTTTGGCGAAACGAGACACGTCTCATAGGTAACGTACCGAATGCTCCTATTACATGGTGGACGGGAATTTGGGCGAAAATGAAATGTGTGAGCCTCATCTAGTTAACACTTGTTTAACTTTCAGAATTCTGCTTAATTGCTTCTCACCAAAGGTTCCCTGTTTTAGGTGCAGCTCGTTGGGCATTTCGAAGAACATATAGTTTGGTCCTTAGGTATCAGACCGGAAAACAAAAACACGCGTATGGAATAGGACGGGGTATACGGGCGAGTTGCTGTTACAATGAAACGGTCGTCTGCATTCTTCTCGCCAGTATAATGAGCCTGTGTATATCGTGCATCTGTCGAGTTCGCCCATTCTCCACTTAATAAAGACAACATGCGCCAATTTACGGCGCCATGGACTACCGTTAGCATCCTCATAACATGTATTGCAGTTACTGCAGGCTCTGATATCAAGGCAGCATCACAAGATGATAGAATAAAGACACTAGGCCATTCGGAAATTCTTACGTTAATGGGTGGAGACCTGAGAGGATTTCCGTCCAGTGTGGTGCTTGCACAGTTGACCATAGACCAGTTAAGATGGTCTAGGCTATTCAGAGATGTTGGCAGGGTTCTGATGAGGTTGTTGCCAATCCAGAATATGCGTAGCCACTTTAGGGAGCCGATTTCATATGGAATGCTAGTCAATTGGTTATCATTGATAAGCAGAGCTTCCAGGTAGCCGAGAGCCTGAATATCTGAGGGAAGGTCGGTGAGCTGGTTGCTGCTGATGTCGAGAAAGCGCAGCTCCCGGAGGTAGAGGATAGGTTCGGGAAAGACAGTGAACTGAAGAAACAGAAAATTCATAGAGGTCTTCGGGGAGGCAGTTTTTACTTTGACCGGTAGAAGTGTAAGATAAGGAAGAAGAAAAAGAAGACGGTGGAGATGACGCACATTTTGTTCCTCTGTAGTCAGCGCACTCTAGACGCAGCAGTCTTAAAAATGAACCGTAAGTGTGAATTTAGTAATCAGAATGCGATTATCCTTGGCTCATTTTACCTGTTGGCTGTAAGCCGGAAGCGCAGATGATATAGAAAACATATTGGCGGAGGGACTAGTCCGCAGCGCGGAGTTCTTCTGCTGCAATCCTCAAACCTGTATGCAGTCTCAGTAAAAAGAGCATTCAATCAGAAGAAGAAACGATCGCTGGAACAATGGCTTTATTCGCCTGACTTTTTGGATTCTCTCTTGAATCCATCATCAGAGACAGTTGCAGAATGTTTGGGCTGGGCTATGCGAAAATTTCCACTGTTGCCTTAGCAACGTTAACAACTAAAACATAGCTCCAGACAAAAACCCAAACCGAAGATTGGGAACATTTCGGTCATCAACGATAACAGATAAACTGCATCTACGGTGTCAAAGCCAAACTCGACTTGAATAACATTTATTGAGCCATCACTGTTGAAATGCTCGTGAAGTCCCTTCTTTGAGCCAGCTGAACGACTATTAGACGACGGCAGCTGAAACACTGTGGGCAGTGGTCTGAGCCCAAAAGACAGCAATACCGTCCAGATTGTTTCTCAGAGTTATAAGATTTTAGCATTTGGTTTAATTTCGTGTGTTTAGTAGTATAATTCACTTGAAATCCAGAAATTCCTGATACTTTCCGATCGAAAATTTTCGCTGCACTTGTGTACGGACACTGTATCAAAGGTTTTGAGTGCTGCATCACGACCAACAGGAAGAGATTTGAGTTGAACTTCATCGGAAACCATTCAGGGAAGACACACACTTAAGACATTTTCATCCAGATTCAAGGCGGACCGTCCAGGGAGACCAAGATGACCCAGAAGGAGCCTCGCCTCACATCAGTGGCGTCTCAAAGACGCTAGTCGGAGTCCTCGCATCTTTGTGCCAGGGGACTTCCCGTAGGTTAGGCGCGGTAATTCGACTTGTTTTAACGCAACACAGGGATATTTTCCTAAGGTCTGATAGATTAGTTGGATCGAACAGACAGCCCACGGTATTGGCGACCTAAACTGTGTAGGAAGAACTGCGACACGGTCACGAAGCAGTTTTATGAACAAAAACTTCCACTGCGGACAGAAGACTCGATATCTTAGGTAACAACGAAAATACTGCCTACCGAAAAATACCCATAGTGTGAGGGAAGGCACGTGTTACTACCACTATGGTTGCAATCTAATTCATGGGTTTCATAGCCAAAGTCATCAGTCATTAATACTCTAATGTTTTTCTGAAAATTAAAGTCACGTATTTAACGAAAGTGAGTTCCAACGATAAAGCAAAAGAGTACTTATAAACCGCCACGGTTTCCCCCTCCCCCCTGAAGGTAAGAATCAACAACTTCACAGACGGCCAATCCTTTCATAAGTCGTAAAGTCCAACAATTTCAGCACCATTTCATCTTAGCGTGATTTCAATAGACATAGCGACCACTGTGGCGTCCAGCCGTCTTCATACCATTGGGGTTATTGGCAGCTTTAATGCAATTTTGAATAGTGTTAACTGCGAAGTCCTGTGTTCCAGGCAATTTCAGAATGTGAATGCAAAAGCGCACTGCACGGCAAATGCGAGTGCTCTATCCAAGCTCGTCTGAGTCTTGCGTTCCAACAGCCCTCATCCCCTGCCTCATGGTCATCAGCGCTTTTACTTGTGTGCACAACATGTCGCGCTTTTGTTTAAGTCAGTCAACTTACGCTTGCTCCCAAAATGTGGGCGGAGAAACCAAACTGCATGAATTCTATGTCACTCACTGTGAAGTTCGTCGGTCACGACGGTCGAACTGTCATTCTAACGCAACGTCTTGTGGGCTTTGCCCCCAAAAAGGTTGTTCTCCAACTCAGTCTTCTCGGTTTCTGTTTGAAAAAGTTACTGTCGTATGTCGTGTGCGAAATGTCCACAAAACATGACATCCAGCTGTAGACGGAGCCAGATAAGCGCTGTGGTATTGGCGTTTCTGTTGATTAATTGTAGAGAGTGCTCAGTGAGGAAGGATGTAGTTGTGTCATAGCTGGTCAGTGGAACGTTCGGATTCTCACGTGTTTCGTATTACCACAAAATGATGGGAAATAACTCAGTCGCATCTTCAGCGTGCATTGCTACGCATACGCACAGAAATCTGAGTCTAGCTGGAGCACCACATAGTCCTCTATGCTATATTTTGTTGTCAGGCAACTTGTAGCAGTTGAGCTAGTGGGTGTGTCCCAATTGTCCAAATCTCAAGACAGCGTCCAGTTTAAGAAAAGGTGGGAAACACGTTTTATTCCGTACACGTGCTTGACGTATCTGCCCAACGCATGATGGGTTCGGGGCTTGAATTCGGACGCTGCTGGTCAGAGGCATTTTGGGACCGCTTACCGAGGGCTGCAAATAAGCCAGAACTGTACACACGTAGGGGTCGTGTGATGAACGTCAGGTAGGCGTAAGTTTTGGAGAGTGCAGCTGCACTAGCGCGATTCATGCGCGTACGATGGTGACTGGCTTGTAGCTTTGCCAATAGAAGCGAAGAGGCGAGTTCCAGGATGTAGTCGCGAAGAGGGAGACATGATCGCTGACAAAGCACTTGTTCCAGCGATCGTGTCTCCGTCTCCGTGGCTCGTAGCTGCCCGCTTTAACGATCATCAGCGCAGCGGCTTACCCGTGTCGCGCCCAGTCCACCTACGCGCGTGACTCAAACCCCGGCTTCCGATACCGTAGCGTCGATCGATATTTCTGTCTTCATCGGATGATCGCAAGCGCAGGCACTTCGGGATCGGACGGACAAAGTAGACGGCTGAGGCTGCTGGCGACGACACCCGCCTGGCGGAAACGATGGCTGCTATTGCCTGCTGAACTACGTGTACAATACAGGTGTCTTCTATGCTGTATAATGTGGGACCTTCAAAACGTGGACTACCACAACTTCAACAGGCTAACTGGGTTAACACACGTCTCCTTTCGTCCGAGTTGGTGGTCGTGGAACCCCCATGGCGTAACCATCACTCTGCACGCCTAAACATGTCGACTAGCTTACCTTGCGTGGCTTCGCTGCCTAGAGTAGGGAAACACCTAAGTACACATTGCCCATGCTTTCTAGTGGACAGGTACATGATATCTACGATTAATTATCGTTAATGGCCGGGGAAACATTTTCACACCGTGTCCGCTGATAAAGCCTTGAGTGGGTAACGTGCGGTCTGTCGGCCCATACCTGAATCTCTCTTCAGCCAATCGCCCAAGCGAAATCACACGGCCAAGTGGGAGGTGGGATAACATATCACCTCCCGTCTCCTCCCTCTCCCCGACGAACTTGGGTACGGAAGATACTTCATCCCAAACATGGTTGGATTCCTTTAGCACGACTGAAGACCCTTCGGTCGGGCAGGAGTAACTTGAATGCCTCAGACTTCGGATGTATTACAGGATTTTGGACGAATTATAGGCAAGATGTGGTTTGGTAGCCCCACCTGATGGACACAATACCGGTGGGGTTGGGGTTAAAGGCTAGGGGTTAGGGCTAAAAGTTTGGGTTAGGGGTTGAGGTTTAGGATTAAGGGTTATAGTTAGGGGCTAAGGAAAGGCTTAGGGATTAACGCAACTATTTCTCAACCATTGAAGGCACAAACAAGCACTCCCAATAGCTTTTCTTTTGCATAAAACTACTTGACCTCGTCGCCTGTGCCTTCCCCGGCTACATCTCTAAAAACCTCTATCACCACCGATCCCGTATTAGAGGCGACTGAGGTTTGTTTACTTCAGGTGAGGCTACCAAACCACATCCAACGAAAATTAGAACTACAGGGTGTATTTTTGCAACTTTTTGGTCTGTAGGCCGTTGGCTGAATGGTCTGAACGTTCAGGTCCACGTTGCAGACCCATAACACGTGCTCCCGAAAACTCACATAGCTTGCTTTCACTATGCACATTAGACGGGAAAGCTGCATAGCTGGAAAAACAACCATAGCCTACCTAAGTATTCTCCGAAGCGTTCAACCTTGCCGAACGACCATCCGTCGAGTCAGGCATTGACTGTCACTTGATTGCGGGAGACCTTGTCGGCTAATTTCATTATTGTGAGGGAGGCATTTGTAGCCTCGCACCCACTCCTCTCTAAGACCCACCATAACCAAACTACAAGCCTGGGCTAAGATAACTAGAGAGGTATCTGGACACGATGGTTGGCCCAGAATGGATTTCTCGTCTGAACGATCATTACGTTGGTCTACCACCTGTAGCCGGAAGAGGTCAAAACACAAAATCCACAGTATTTGTGTGACATGCTGACCACACACATTTTTCCTCGAGTGCTGTCTGCACTCTTATTTCTCGGCGTATAACGTGGCCAACTCGTAAGGTATTGCGTCAGATGCAACACTAATGGAGCAAGGGAAGGTCTGCCTGGCTTCGTCTGGTACACCGTTCGATTGCTCCGATGCCTAGCGACGACCTCCAGTGTAGTACAATGCTCTAAGGACAGATGACAAGTTGTTGGTCTGATATGCAACCGTCTAACACATTAGGGATAGTTGTTATGAGAAAAGTAATTGTGCATCACCGTTGATTACTCATTTGCAGATTGTGGCCTTACAGTCGGCCTGAGGCAAGTTAAGTCAGATGCCTATCCTAAATGCGGCACTTGCACTAACCTCATGCAAACCAGTGTGCACTTTTTGCTCTTACCTGGTTATTTGCCAGGTGCAGACTGCGTAGCCTTTCCAAGTTTTCGAATTCAAGTGGCAGGCTATTAAGTAAATTGTTCGATAATGAGATCTCCTCCAAATTTGTCAGGCTTCCAATTTCTCTCGGCAGAAAACTTAGAGAGTTTGTGTCCAGATGTAGAACCTGGAGATTCACCAGTTTTTCTAAAGTGGGGAAAACAGTTTTCCAACGTGTTATAAGTAGAACTGTAAACGGTCATTTGAGATACTAAGCACTGAATACATAAAACTGCAGACCTCCGACTACTTTAGCAGGCTGAACCCAACATGAGTAAACAGTCGTTATTTTAGCGCTACTCAAGTATAGTAAACGTAAAAAATACAAAAAGTCACCATGCGTTGATTGAACTCTTAGATATGTTTGCGAAAGTGGGATGTAGTACTGGGAGGCATTGCGACACATTAGCTTTTCAGTGGGAGCCCTCCTTGCCAGTTAGACCAATTAGCGTGACAAAAACTGATAATTAACTGCGCAAAAATCCCATTTCGAATCGAATAGATCAGTTAATCTGGCCTTTACAATGATATACGATGCCATGGGACGTTGACACGTGGGCGTAGTGCGAGACAGGTGGAAAGTGTTCATTGTACAGGATGGTAGAATGGGGGCGGTGAGGACGCCAAGATCCGACAGAGCTCGAGGTGAGGCGGGAGGATTGTGTGGAGCTACGGTCGCGGTGTCGGAGGGACTGGGGGTAAAGCTGAGGGAACTTGTTGGTAAGGCATTTAGAACGTCGTCTAATGGTTTACTTGTCGTGTTGTGATATGCTGACAGAACGCTCGCATGTAGGTAATGTGTGCTCGTCCTTTTTCGAAGCTGACAAAAGGGTTGCGAAAATTCCCATTGAAAAATTCAAAAGGCAGTCTGGCGAGCATACGTTTGCTTTCGATAAACCCTCTTGAGACCTATGGCTATTGAAGTAATGAACCAAAAGATACAGGCAAGTAGATAATTATGCTGTAGCTCGGGTTTGGGGAGGGGCGGGGGGAGAAGGAGAGTGAAACACGAAAATTCCAGTCAGCTCCAGGGAGAAGGTGGGTCCCGGCGAAGGTAATTATATGCGGGTGGCTCGCTTGGTGGCTTTACTTGGTGGCGTTAATTTTATTCCAACTGCCTACCAAAGGCTAATTTTCTACGGATGGAAGAAAATATGCGGGTCCCAGGTTCTTGCTGGAAGGAAGACGAGATCGCGATCACTGGGACGGTAGATTTATTGGCCTGAGCATTCGAACTGGAACAGGAGTTCAGCATCGGAGACTATTAGAGTGCAACAACGCCTACGCAGCCAGGCGGCCCGGCTCACATCGCGCTACGGGCAAGCACCGACACCCGCCGTGAGACTATCCTGGGTCAGGCGGCGCGCGCCAGACCTAGCCACGGACGCAATCATTACCTCCCCCGGCAGTTCGACCGACGTTGCCGATGATGTCAACCGCGTGTTCCACAACAAGGTTAAGCAGGGACGGTGACTTGCGCGTGATTTAGTTTATAGTGGATGGGTACTTGCACTACTCCTTCAACTGGACCCGGTGTCAGGACAGTCAAGAAGACCGGAGGCGAGGAAGGGCGCAGGTGGATGGCACGGTCGAGTCCTCACCTTGGCGTTCCATTCCACAACCCCTGGTTCACACAGCAAATGATCAGGATTTTAACCAGCAAATACAGAAGGGGCCGGCGCGGCCGAGGCCGCATCTAGGCGTGCCGTCACACCTGGCTCGGATCCCACCCAATGGGTGTGTCATAAAAACCACATTAAGAAAGACGCATTGCAGCCTGACTTTTAGAATACCAGCCGGCCACTCCACAAAAACACACAACACTGGACCGACTGCGAGATCCAAGTTATTCTGTCAGTTGACAACCTTCCAAGCCACGGCTTTTAGCACATCGTGATAGCTTTGAGCGCGCCAGATTGTTTATGATGAGGAAAATGTGCCGAGTCGTCGGCCTCATTATCCCTTCCCATGCTCTGGCCTTAGTCATTGTCCGAGCCGGTCAGTTGACAGGTACGGAGAATGTACACGGTGGTTGACATATCTAGTGACCTTGTCTGTGCGCGCCACATGCAGGACCTGGTCCCCCAAACACAAGCACCAGGATTTCACACAGTGAGGGGGTTGAGTGGCGTACATCTCACATGCATGAGAGCGCCGTAGACAAAAGGTAAAAGCGATCGCTGGAACAAGGGCTTTATCTTCCAGACGTTGCGGATTCTCGCTCGAAACCATTATTAGCGACCCACTGCCACGGGAAGAAACTTCCGGAGTCGTTTATCGGATCTGGTGCAGTTGCGGGCAAAGCAACTACCTCGAAGAAACTAGGAGACTGCTCCGGACGCGAATTGCCGAGCACGCAACAGCGCTGCGGAGAAACGACGCCAACTCTCAAGTCACGGCCAAATCGATGAGACCCGGCCACACATTCAAGTTCGATGTGGCCGAACTTCTCGGAAGAAGTGATAATCGTGTGAGCCGCGAGTTGTTTCAGTCGTGGTTCAGGGGACTGCAACCGACAAACAAGTCCAACGACATCCCTACTCCATATCAGTTGCTGAGGCATAATCTGGCAAAAGTAATAAACCACTTGGGAAGCGTGCAGGCCGGTGAGCCAGATGACCGAGCAATCATGGCGTCAGCATCCAACACGGGTGATGAGATTTCAGCAGTCAACAGCTTGCATGACGGCCAGTAAGCAATTAGCGCACCAGCGGACAACAATTCTTGATGAAATAGAAAGCGTTTAATTATTGTAGGTATGCATTAGCATAGCGACTGCATCCTATAAATATTGCAAATTCCCGTGCACAAATCACCCATTTCTGTCACTGTCTCAGATGATGGGATCGAGCGAGAATCCAAAACGTCAGGCGAATAAACCTCTTGTTCAAATGATTACTTCTACTTCCTATCAACCAGTTCCTGGAAATCGCGTCTTCGCTTGTAGAGCACTGTAGATCACGTTCGGAAGGAGCCGTTTCAGTCTGGCTCTCTCCCCATCAGTCTGCTACTCAGAGCAATTACTCATCCAACTGGGCAGACTGCGTGGACTGAGTTGGGACGTCGGTCAGCAGCTTCCCAAGCCACGGTGCTTGACGCACCGTGATAGTCTCAGACTCGGGCCACATATGCAGTAGAGGAGTCGCATGGAGAAGGAGTCGCGAAGAACATTTCCACTTGTGTGGGAGATGGTAGTTGAATGCTTGCGGTGGACAATGATGTTGTGTGATGCAGCTGTTGGTGGGGGAAGATGTGACGGTGTGGCGTAGCCGACGGTTATCTACCGCAGATTTTCTTGAATACGCATGTGGCCTAACAGGCCCATGCAGTGAGTGAATGTGCGGGGTCAGAGGGAGGAAATTTGAGGCGAATGCGCCCGGCGCATGTTGGTGCTTCAAACTTTGGTTCGCCAGTCACTGTGTGAGGGGTCGAAAGTGACCGCCCACGCCGAAGTGTGAGGTGAATGTACAGGGACAGTATGGAGGGGAAAATGCGGCGTGTCAATATCGGTTTCGGAGGCTGTGGCAGTAGAGCGTCTGTTGGTTATGGACACGCTGGGCGACGAGGTGTGTGGTGGGTTAGGCGTGGTGGGTGTGTAAGGTGTGCTGAGCGTTGTGGAGCTGTCGGCGGTGGGTGAGCTGGGCAGCGGGGTGTGGGTTAAAAAAGGTATGGTAGATGTACATGAGGTGTTAGATGTGTCGAGACTGCGGTGAGTTCCGCTCTCGTTGATACGCATGTGACCGAGTAGGTCTATGCGTTGAGTGAATGTGCGGAGGCAGCGTGGACAGTGGCGACGAATGCGGCGAGTGTAGGTTGGGGTTCCATAAAGCAGCGTCGGCAGGATGACTGCACTGTACATCTTCGGTTAGGTGTTGAGGTGGAGACCATGTCGATTTCAGACTGTTCTGCGAGCGACTAAAGGCTCACCGATCGTTTTTACCGGACTCAATCGTCCCGTTGTGTCTTACGGGCTCTCCCTCTCAAGCCCAACCAGCAGTCGCACAGCTGCGCATGATGTATTATCGACAGAGTTCCGGAAAAAAAGACTGGAGAGCCTTTGGTCACCTGCAAAAGACAGTCTGGAATCGCCCGGTCTCCACACTAGTGATGTGAACTCGATCCATGCCTGTCCCCATTGCGACCGCACCTTCACCTCACACATCGGCCCGGTCGGTAACTTGTCAATTCATCGCACAGAGACTGGTGAACCAGTGCCTGGAGCACCCACATACGCTCGACGCGTGGGCCTACTAGGTCACATGCACAGGCAAGGTTATGGTTTATGGCCGGGATGGCTTACTTCAGGGTGCATTTTTGCTGTCTAACATAGCTAAACGTCATGGTATCACAAATTTGGATTCTCCATATCGTCATCAGTTAAAGAGGACGCAATTTTTTCTCATTTAATGATAACAATAGTTTAATTTATTGCACTTTTGTACACATTGTCTAATAGGTGTTTCATTGTCGTATTTTTACTCCAAAGGATAACGAAAGACACGTTTACGCCCCTCTCGCGACAACCACCTCAATGTCTTTATATTTCTTTCTGGGGCGCGTTCAAATATAGATCGCTAGTTATTTATTTCTATGACAACTGTTCTCCGGAATAAGTATCTCCAGCAATAAATCATGTACCTGTCCATACGCATTCACGGAAACCTGTGGTAGACAACCGCCGGCTACACTACACCATCACATTAGGTAAGATGTGGTTCGGCAGCCCCACCTGATGGACACAATATTGTTAGGGTTAGGGATTAGGGTTAGAGGTTAGGGGTAGGGTAGGGGGTTTAGGATAAGGGGATATAGTTAGGGTTAGGGTTAGCGTTGGCGTAACAATTTCTCAACAATTAAACTTACAACCATACATTTCCAATAGTTTTTCTTTCGCATACAACTACTTTACCTCGTCGCCTATGTGTTCCCCGGCTCCACCTGTAAAAACCCTTCTTACCGCCGGTCCCGCATTAGAGATGACTGGGATTTGTTTACTTCAGGTGGGGCTACCAAACCACACCCGACCGAATTAGAACTACTTGGTGTATTTCAGCAGCCTCACCACGGTCAATACCAATGATTCGGACTCGGCCCAAACCTGTCCTCGTTGCGATCGCATCTTCCTCTCACACATCGGCCTTGTCGGTCACTTGCGTATCCATCACCCAGAGACTGGCAAACCAGTGTCTTGAGCACCAACCTACATTCGCCGCATCCGCCTCCACTGTCCTCACTGCCCCTTCACTTTCACTCACCGCTGGGGCCTATACGGTCACATGCGTATCCACGAAGGCGTAATTTTCCATGATATCAGCAATCCTAGCACACCTTGAACACCCAAAATTGCTATCTCAATGAACTCTTTATCGCCCTGCCCGCCCATCACCATCGCCAGCACCACCGACATTGTCGCCCCCCACCTACCCTACCCACGCTGTCGTCGCATATTCACCTCTCACGTCGGCCTGGTCAGTCACCTACGAATCCATCGCCCAGAGACCGATGAACCCGTGACCTGAGCGCCAACATACACCATACTCATTCGCCTTAACTGCCCTCACTGCTATTGCACTCTTGTCTGCCTCATTGGCCGGATAGGCCACATGCGCATCAATGAGAATCTGCGAGAGACAACCGTCAGCTATACCACATCATCACACCTTTCCCAACCAACACCTTTGTAGAGGCACAGCAGCGAAAATGTATGCAGTCTGTGAGCTTCAATTATAAAGTCAAACCCCATGTTGGATGGAGAAGACGGAAGGCATCAGAATGAGAGGTCCATTGTGCACAGAATCCGGAATTGTCCTCTCAGGCGGCAGTGGCCCCTGGCGAAACCAGGGCTGGTGTTGACTGCGTCCAGTCATACCTGAGAGTCTCTGAGATAGTGATGTCCAGTCAGTGGGTTTTGCATTTGCCGAGGGGTGGTGTCCCAGTGGCTTAGATTGCGTTTGCAGGGGAAAGGTGCGTTCAAGTGGCCTCATGGGCAGCTGCGGCTGTGCGGACGCAGGTATGCCCGAGCTGTTGGTCGTCTGATTTCAGGTCAGCGCATCTGGAACGGCTCACTGCGAAAGGGTGGATGACCTTGGAGCAGCGTGGTCTTAAACAATGACGCCAGACCGGTCATGGTGGCTGCCCGCTACACCTGCAGCAGACAACATCGCCCATCACCACACAGTGAAAGCAGTCAATCGATGCCTCTTACTCAAATGGGAAGTGTTCTTCTCGGCTCCTTCTCCATGCGGCTCCTCTGCTGAATGTGACACCCGACTCTGAGACAATCACGGTACGCCAAACGCCGTGGTTTCGAAGGTGGCCGACTGATACCTCGACTCAGTCCACGCAGTCTGCCCAGCTGTGTGCGTATTTGTGTGGATTGGCAGACTTGTGGGTCGAGAGTCAGGCTGCCACGGCTCCTTAACGTGATCTGTAGCACTCTCGCGCATGTGAGGAGCATGTGTGTATATGAGTAGTCCCTCTCATTGATAGCCCAGTCTTGGAATGGTGATGGCCCAAGTAAATGCGCGGCCAAGTGTCACCCTTCTGGGCCTCAAGGATTCTGAGCGTCCGCTATGCCATGGTCAGCAAACCATGGCCCTCGCAGTCTGGTGTACACTGGCATTTTTATGGAACCTGATTGCATGCCGGTAGATGCGTTTGCGCTCCCGTTGGTATCCTGTTAGTGACCATGGCTGCCCAATCATCCTCCTTCTCCTGTTCTTGTTGTCATTGATTATAATCCTGGTCAAGTGTTTATTGTGGACCAGAGGGTGTGGGGTGGTACGCCTGGGTGCGGGTCCGTCTGCGCCATCCACCTGCGCCCTTCCTTACCTCCAGTCTTCTTGACTACGTCTTGAAACCGAGTCCAGGTGGAGGAGGAGAGAGTGCGGTAGATTCATCGAAAGTCTACTCTCACTATAAACTAATTTACGCACAGGTCACCGTATCTGCCTCACCTTGCCGTGGAGCACGTGGTGGACATCGTCGGTTTCGACGGTTGAACTGTCACTGAGTGACCCTGTATGTTTATGTGGAATGTTGACCAGCCTTTCCGCTGATCTGCTCAACATTTAAGCGTAGGTTTGGGGGTTCGAGATTCTATATCTGTTTCTTCTTATTGAGAACTTTACACTTTTCATTAATTTCCGATTGCCCAAACAACCTGCACACGGGCTAATGTCAGCCGCCAGATAAACAACATTCACTAATCTATCCTAACTAGAGGATGAAGCATATACATCCAGGTCTAACTCCATCGCAGGGAGTAACATGTCGACGATAAACCAGTCATAGAGAAGAACTACATATACGACTGCCTGTTAAAGCTCGAGCACGGGGCGTCGGGACCACATCAGCTAAGTGGAAATCATTTGTGAGCAACTTTTAATACTCTCAGCCACAGCTCTAAGAGGTTCAAATATTAGGAGTCAAACGCAATGAAAAACTACGAGCCTGTTCAGATCGTAGGTTTTTCCAACTGGGGGTAATGATATAACTGGCTGGGAATGCCAAATAAGTCGTTAAAATCAATGTTGCTTCCGCCTGTCTTCGCTAGTAATGATTCAAAAAATTGAGAGATTTTCTCTGGTCGTATTTTTTGGCAATTAAAAATGGGACATCATCTGGGCACTAATTGTCAGTGATTTTCCTTTCGACTGACAACCTACAAAATTATTTAATTTATAGATTTATCCACTAAGGTGTTCGCTGGCTTAGCACTTATAATAACAGATGCAAGAACTAAATAGCTTAGATAATAAGGTTATACTCCTAGCGGGCCAAATCACCCAAAAAGAGAGAAATTGGTCCTCGTAGGTACTGAGGGTGTCAGAATCAATATTGTCCATCCAGGTGTTTCGAGCGAGGACTGTGAAAGGATATGGATCCAAACCAAGGACAGTTCCTGAAGTGAAAATTTCACCTGCAATTGACCAGACGCAGAAGGCCCCATCTCGCAACTTCTTAATTTCCTTTAGAAAATTGTTTATATGCTCTATCGATTTGCCTAAGTCAGCAGCTTGGTGGTTTTACTTCTGCAAACTTCTGGGTAAGATCGCAGTTGGTAGTCAGGCATTATATCTTGATATTGTCGACGTACTAATTTGCTATCTGTAGGTATGTTTACCTTGCCTAGGGAACTGGTTATCAGTAGTTGTGCTTCTAGTGCATTAGGTAGGTCGCCCGTTTCGGTCAGGCTGTTGGGTTTAGTGAGGGTTAGGGTTAGGCGTAGGTTAGGTTTTAGGATTAGGATTTGCTTTTTAGGATCCGGTTTCAGTGTTAAGGTTAGGGTTTAGGTTTAAAGTTATGGTTTGGCTTTAGGGTTGGTGTCCTGCTTTTGGGTTAGGGTTATGGTTTTTTGAGGGGGGGAGGGGGGTTAGGGTTAGAGTTAAGGTCTGGGTTAACGGTTAGGGTTACGGTTTAGTTTGGGGTTTGGGTAAGGGCTAAGGTTAGGCTAACGATTAACGGTTAAGGTTAGGGTGGGGTGTAGGGGTGTCAGCGGTGGGTTCACGTGATGGTCGTGGTGGTCGCTCACTTGCTTGCAGGGGAGACTACGCCTTGCGTTCACTTGCTGGCACTCAACTCTCACCTGTGGCTCCATGTAGGTGGGCTCTGCTCAG
Source organism: Spirometra erinaceieuropaei (assembly GCA_902702965.1). Taxonomy (NCBI): domain Eukaryota; kingdom Metazoa; phylum Platyhelminthes; class Cestoda; order Diphyllobothriidea; family Diphyllobothriidae; genus Spirometra; species Spirometra erinaceieuropaei. Next base: position 1,823,216 of record CACRXP010000036.1, on the reverse strand, counting down.
CGGCCACACCCCGGGCAACCGTCTCGACCGGCGGGCTAAACCAGGTGAAGGGGCCCTGTGCGCTGTGCCGTGTGCACAGGGTTTGCGGATTCCGCTGGATGGAAGGTCGGATGGAACCTTGCGTCGGCACCGTCGTGACGTGGTTCGTCTCTGCACGCCACTGGACAGCCGGTGACGGGATGGATTTCCACATCGACATCGGCTTGACGCACCCACCTACGCCGTTGTTAGTTTACGTTTTTAGTCATGTACGTTGAAAGCCAGTTAGTGTGCCACCAACCTTCCCTTATGATTTACAGAAGCAACCCCTTGCAGTAGGCTTTTCCAACTACCATGATATATGTTGGTTCTAGTAAAAAGATCACTCGACCTTCAAAGAGTTGGTTGTTTCGGAGTCTTTCGCTTGCCTTATCTTGAATATTGTTGTATTGGGTATGTTCAAAACTCTTTTTCCAAGTGATCTAAACCCGGTCAAAGCTCTTTGATTCTGACCCGTGTGTGTGTGTGCTAGAGCCAGGGGTGTGGTGGAACGCCAAGGTGAGGATCCATCCGAGCTATCCACCTGCGGCCTCCCTCGTCTCCGGTCTTCTTGACTCTGTCTTGACACCGGGCTCGGGCGAGGGAGGAGGAGAGAGTGTAGGTAGATGCAGCGCAAGTCTACTGGCACTATAAACCCCTGCGTAAGTCACCGTCCCTGCTCCCATTGCTGCTGCAACTGTGGGGCACACGGTGGACATCATCGAAACCGATGGTCGAACTGTCACCAAGGTTAGGGTTAATATTAAGGTTGGCGTTGAGGGTAAGGTTAAGGTTAAGGTTAAGGTCGGCGTTGAGGTTAAGGTTAGAGTTAATGTTAGATTTGGGGTTAGGGTTAAGGTTAGGGTTAGCGCTAGGCTTAAGGTTAGGGTTACGGTTAAGGTTGAGTTTGGCATTGAGTTAAAGGTTAGGGTTGGGGTTAGGTTAGGCCTAAGGGTAGGGTTGGGTTTGGGGTTAGGTTTAGGGTTAGGCTTGAGGTTAGGGTTAGGGTTAAGTTTTGGGTCAAGGCTAAGGTTTAAATTAAGGTTAACTTTAGGGTTAAGGTTAGGGTTATGGTTAAAGTCAGGGTTAGTTTTAGTCTTAAGCTTAGTGTAAGGGTTATTTTTATGGTTAAGGTTTAGCTTAGGTTTGAGCGTTAGGCTTAGTGTTAGGGTTATGGTTGAGGTTAGGGTCAATTTCAGGGTTGGGGTTGCGTTTAGTGTTAGGGTTAGCTTAAGGTTAGGGTCAAGGTTAAGCTTACGACTGAAGTAAGGCTTAGGGTTATGATTAGGTTTAAAGTTAAAGCTAGGGTTAGGGTTAAGTTTGGTCTTAAGGTCAGGAGTAGGGTTAGACTTAAGTTTAGTGTTAGGGTTCAGGTTGGGGTCAGGTCTAGTTTTAGGGTTACGTTTAAGGTTAGGGTTAAGGTTAAGTTTAGGTTTAGGGTTATGGACAGGGTTAATGTTAAGGTTAATGCTATGGTTAAGAGTATGTTCAGTGCTGAGGTTAGGGTAAGGTTTAGGTTTAATTTTAGGTTTATGGTTGGGTTTAAGTTGAGGTTTGGGATTATGGTTAGGGTTACGTTTGGGGCTGCGTTTAGGGTTAGTGTTATGGTTAAGTTTGGGGTTAGGGTAACGTTCAAGATTAGGTTTAGGGTTAGATTTAGGGTTAAGGTTAGGGTTATCGTTAATTTTAAGTTTAGGGTTAAGGGAAATCTTCGTTTTAAGATAAAGGTTAGGTTTTTGGTTAAGTTTAGTGTTAAGTTTTAGGGTTAGATTTACATTTAGGTTTTAAGTTGGGGCTAGGGTTAGGCTTAGGGTCAAGGTTAGGCTTTAGGTTAGGTTTAGGGTTAGTGTTAAGGTTAAGGTTAGGGTTAAGGGTAGGTTTAATGTTAAGGTCAGGGTTAGGGTTAGGTTTAAGATTAAGTTTAGTTTTAGGCTTACGTTTATGTTTGGGTTTGGGGTTAAGTTTATATTTGGGGCCCGGTTTAGTGTTAATTTTAAGTTTAGGGTATAGCTTAAATTTAGGTTTAAGGGTAGGATTTTGGTTAGGGTTAGTGCTAAGGTTAAGGATAGGGTCAATGCTAAAATTTATGTTGGCGTTAGTGTTAAGGTTAGGGTTGACATTAATTTTGGGTTTACGATCAAGTTAAGGTTTAAGTTTATGGTTTGGTTTGGGGTTATGGTTAAGTTTAGTTTTAGGGTTAGATGACAAATAATAGGGTGATGACTTGTGAAACCGTGCGGGTAGCCATGTTTTACTGTTTTTCTTCCGACACCACCACGGCTATCGGCTCCGTCGTCTTCTTGTTAATACGCCATATGGTAAGCCACCTGCTGCCCCTTCTCCATGGCCACTTTTTTGCTTACTTCTTCATGATCCGCGTAGTCACTTACCGCAATTCGGCATATTTGTCGTTTATTCTACTTCCGCTCGCCACTTCACTGACATTCATGATATTGCCTGTGGATTTCGGTTGCGCTATGCGAGATGACCTTGTCGTCCGGCGCCTACATCTCATTGGTTCCCAGGGTTCTATGGTGCGCTTATCCTATCACTATTAAGACCTGTCATTTTCCGCAGCGTGCGCTGATTTCGGCGGGATTTGTTTAAATTTCTGTCATTATTCCCCCGTCTTAAAACTTCCAACCACTTTCTCCGGTATCTTCATTTCTCCTTACCAACTTCAGTTCTCTTCTACCAGCCTATCCAGTTACCCCACCCGAATAACGCTCTTCCCCACTATTCCCGTAAGACACGGGCCTCACCGTCCGCTTCCTCATTCCTGGCTATCAACTGAGATCTAACCAACTTCTGTTCAAACCTCCAGCATTATTTGGACTTCTTTCATTGTAGGCGTAACATGTAGTCCCTTTTCTCAAAAAAGCCGACTTGCCTTATAGAATTTAGTATTTTTGAATATTCCAAAATGTTGATATTTTCTAGTGGTTGATATACAAAGCTGAAGATAGAATTAATACTGAAGGTCTTTATCAAATTAAAGTCCTTCCAAATGGAGGGAATGATAGATGACCGATAAGCAGATACGGATTCAAGAGGCACCTTCAGTTTAAAACGGGGAAGACTGGTGGTATATTAGAAAAAGTAGTTGACTTTTAGAGAGCTTTCTTAGGGATGCATTCAAAGAAACTGTTCTAAGAGATAAAAGTTGGAATCTGACCGATAAACCCCTACTCATAGAGGAGTCAGTTACTGCTCCCGACGTTTACTTTTTTTCCAGGTAGCACTCTGTGGCCGGTTGCTTTTTCTAAAGAAGGCTGTAATAGCCACGATTCATAGGGAGCGAACCATATCCACTATTCAGATTCTTCTGACAGTTACCTGGCACTAATTAATCCAGTCAGAAAGCATTATGAACTTATCTAGGTGCACCTTTAAGTACTACGTTGGCTAAGAAATTGACGAAAAGCAAGTTTATGAGAAACCGCCTTAAGTGCGGAATGTTCATCCGAAAAATCGACTGTTTTTAATTCAAACAAGGCAAGGATGAAGGCACATGAAGAATATAATGGTGGCATAAAATTTCGCGACTGGATGGACTCAGGTCATGCGGTGGACCCATTGACCACATTTAAAGTCCAACCTCGGGGCATGACCGGGCATTACCTTCGCTTTGCAGAGGCCGCTGCGATACAGAGGAGAAAGCCAGAACTGTAAGCAGCTGGATCACGTGATCAACTTCGTATTGTCGTGATAAGGCTCGCTAACGGAAATAATCAAATTCCTCCCCCTCCGTCCAATTACTACTTCCTCTCCCCCCACATGACAGACTGTTGCCCCGTGCCATGCAGTCGTAAACACAGGTGAGGAGTGTCTCACTTCCCTCAACCCTTCAGCATTGCCACCGTGTTTCATTTATCCCTCACGTTTCCCTCCTCTAGGCCGTTTTCTAACTGAACAGTTTATCTTATTAGTACGCAATGACCGTACCCAGCTGAATAAGCGGTCGCAAAATTTTATGACTTCATTAAGCCCTGCATGTTTCGCCGCGTACGCCTAGTTGAAATTGAGTCAGAGGAAATATTTTTACTTCGTCACTAAAAAAAACATATGTTTTAGTGGACAAAGTAGTAGTGATATGTTGACGGATTTGGAAAAAAAACTGACTAATTCATAAATACTATAATTCTGCTCATAATGTTCCCATAGGATAACACGAAGAGAGGGGCCCTTTAAAGGGTACCTCAATGCAAAGATCAAAGACCGATTTGTCCGCCTTCTGCACAGCCTATAGGCCATAAGGGCTCAATTTGTAATAAAACTTCTAGCAAAAATTTATGCCTTATGATCGTTCTACAGGAGCTATTACCTTTATGAAAGCTGATGTCCAGGGGTTCGTGATAGTTTGCATTTAAGAAACTTCTTCAGACCACAGATATTTTTATCAATGCAAATGATCCTCAGATTGCAGCATGTTCGGGATGTACTGTGTTTCTGCAAAAGGCTTTCAATTTTCTGACATTCGGAACTTCATGAACGATTTGAGCAAGCCCAAACACAGCGTGGTGCTTTGATATCTTTATGAGTGTGTCTCAAAAATACGTAAAGTTCGAAGTGTTCATAAAGAAAGATATTCCGAAATCACCTTTCTTATTTCTGAGAATTCTTCTTATGGGTAAATTGACCACGAAGGTGGTCTTTGAAACCAGATTAATAGTAAAAGCTTTGGAAATAGTGCTAAAGATGTCCTACCTGTAGTATTATGTGTTTTTTACTTCTTTTATTCTTTGTTGTGCTGCATAGCGTGTATGTGCTGATGTTTTAATGAGCTAAAAAAGCGCAGAAGAACGTTTTTTCTGCTGTCCCTTTCTACTGATAGTTTACAACTCACGTAGTTGTGTCCGAACCCCAGTCTGCATGGATTTTCTTCCACTGTTGCGTCTATTCAGACGCAGATTCCTTCGCGCAGAAGGCGCCATCTGGGGAAATCAGTGTGAAATTTGCTGGAGTTCTTCGGAGGATTGGTGCTCCATAACGTGAACTCTCACTGAAGAGGACTTCAGTTCCAGTGAGTTCGCAGAACTACTTTCTGTGGTTCTGCCTCCATTTTCTTCTTTCAAATGTCTTGAGTTAAACGCAACGTCCCAAACTAAATGCTTAGGGTATTTTGCCTAAGATGTTGATAGTTTTGTCAACGTTGCCGGTACAAAATCAAATGGTGATATTTTCAGTCCAAAGTATGATAGGTGAACTTTTTTCGGTGGATAACCAGCTGAACACGAAAAAGCTGTCCGGTGTTAGGTTTAGGTTACACAAAAACGATTAAACGAAGATATTTTCGACTTTTAAGCCAGTCATTAATAGTGGACTTTTATAATGGTCGAATTAGCCAGTTCGACGCTACCTCACCGCCAAAAGAAGTGTCACGAGAAAAGACACTTAGAAAAGTCGATTCAAATGCTTTCATGTGTTTGTGGGCAACATGACCTTAGCTCCTTTCCCCGTAGATTTGAATAAGTGTAGTTACTTAAGATTTTCTAAGCTACTTTTTAAAGACATGGAGGATTTAAAACGTTACTTGTCGCGAGCCCGTTACAGAGTTTTACAGAAAAGTGATTCAAATATAAAATAAGAAAATTTGAGAATAGGTTTGGCGCAGTACGCTGGACAAAACGTTTGAGAAAAATCGCAATAGTGAGCATGGGCAAAAAGCGCCTGTTAAATTGCCTCATATTTTTGAGCAGCATTCCAAGCAACTTGCATTGTCCGTAGTGAATGTGCTTAGTAGTTGTGCATCTAAGGACAACTTGAGCGTCCTATGGGCCCCTGCGTCCGCAGGTCCGTGCCAAACCTTGCTTGAAGACATTTTGACTGGGCGCGTTTGGCTCGAGCATGCCCTAAATATTCATGAAAACGGACTTTTTGGGTCTTTAATTGACCTTCCTATTGAAGCAAGTAAAGAGTTCGCACAAAGTAATTCTGGGGTCTGTTCACTTCCTACAAAAGCAGTATCAAAATCATATATGATGCCAAGATCGGCAACTAATCCTCGGCCATCACGTCGATCATACTGTGTTCGGTCAGCCACGGGTATATGAACCACCCCCAGTGGTACAGGCCAAGTACATGCAGAAGTCTGTCGCTAATAAAAGACTCAAACGGAGTTTAGATGCACCGATAAAGGCAACACACACAGAAAACTCCAAATTGCATGATCAGAATGCAATGCGGCGATTACGGATGTTGACTAACCAATCCAAATGGGTATTTCCGAGAGTCGGTAAAAGAGGCAGGCCTCACGTTCAGGGCTCATTACGAGGACCTCAAGATCCGTCAAATGAGAGAGCTCGATGGGCACCTTGGTGAGATTTTTGCCTTGGAGCTTGAGACGTTTCTTGCCCGGATGTGAGGGATCATCAGTGTCAATCAGCTGGCGTAGATTCTTAATCAGATAATTCATTGATAACCTTGCGCCAGGCAATGATCTCTGCGCGATTCTCTGTTTGGCGAGGCAACACAAGCTCAGGTCTTTGGGTCGATCATAATGTTGCTGAGCGGCGTACACAGAACTATGTGAACCGTGGGGTGAAGAGTAAAATTAAGTGCACTTTGAGACTGCCCGCATCTTGACGCTGGAGTTAGATCTGTGCGCGTGCGTGTGCGCGCGTATGTTCATATGCGCCCAGCTGGTCCGTGCTGTCGGGCCAGACCAAAGTAGGGGCCGTTTAGGCCTGTAGCAGACATTTTGTGGGATGTTTTGTTGAATCAACCAGAGACGGATACCGCGCATGCATGTGGAATGCGTTACGCGGAGTCTTTATGCCGCGTCCTCAGCTGCACTAAGTGGCTGGCGGATTGAATCAAACCTGCCACTGGTTCATGAAAAGGCAAAAGAGAAGGCAGCTGACCCGGCGCTTAGAGTCCTTACTGTAATAAACCTAACGCGCTGAAGGTGGTGGCTTGAAAGACCGACAAATGGGAAATTATTAAAGCCTCATCCGGACAGAAAATTAGACAACCATAACTATTTCTCCATATGGTGGGTGCAACTTTCTTCGAATCGGCAGATGTAAAGTCTACAGCCCGAGGACTTACTTACTAAACCTTACATCAATGCAACCATTCAACAGTCAGAAGGATTTGGGTGCGCGGACTACATCTTCACTCACACCAACAATGAACTGCACGAAGGCGGCCAAGCCGGCCATGTGCACATTTCGGCTCATCGGGCGAGTCTTTACGAGGCGTAACAAATACGGCTTTTAAGAATCTTCAGGAGCTTCGTGCGGCTGCGTCTGGAATACGCTAAACAGGCCTGGAGACCTTGGATCGTAAAGAACTCTACCGTCTTGCGGAAGATCCAGAGACGGGCAGCAGAAATGGTACAAGGCCTGGGGTTAGTGCCCTATGAAAACAGACAGTCATCCCTCAGCCTCTTTCCACTTACCTACAGGCAGTTACGAGGGGATTTCATGCTAACTCTCCGCGTTATGCGTGGTCTGGACTGTTGCCTCGTCCCCAACGATATTTTCACTCAGGCTAACACACCCACCTTGCGTGGTCATCCCCTAAAACTGCGCACGGGGAGAGCTAAGGCTGATGGAAACAAGTTTTTTTTTCAGTAACAGAGTGCTTGAAGCGTAGAACGTTCTGTCTGCAGATGTTGTTCTTTCCTCATGTGTAAGTTCACGGGAACCCAGCCACGACACGCATTAAACTTCTCATTGAGCAGACACCCACACACCTGACAACGCATCATTTAAATTGCATGGAAGCAAACTACTGACAATTAGTAAGTACATGCAAATGTTTATAGTTCAGCATCTTGCTGGGAGCTACTTGCTTTGGGCATGCAATTATGCAAACATTCATTATGCATCGGTTTTTTTTCGACACTTTGTAGTCAAAAGAGAATTCAAAGTCATTTCGCTTATCTTTTACTCAATAAACTGCATGAAACTGAACTGGTCACTTGACAACCTCACCTATGTCAGATCAGAGGCATCGTGCAAGTTTGGTTCAAGTGGGTGTGCTACTTGCATGTGAGCGACGTGCATAAACGTGAACGAAGCCACATGAGCCGCCGTGCCCATGCACACGTCGAGTCAGCCTGAAGTGGCATCGCCAATGGAATATGGTGGGTGTGGGGAAGGAGAGCGAAAAAGGTGTCACGGACGTATCCCTCACTAGAAACTAGTTCTTGTGCTGGTGACTACCGTACACCTTGGACGGTAGTGGTCTGCACCACTTGCAACAACGAACTACTATCTGCATCCGGACAGTGTTTTACATTCCTTCCAATAGTACAGATGTTACGAGATACGGTTGTCGACAGCCCGAAGATTGCCAATAGAAACGAAGAGATGAGTGCCAGGAAGCGGTCTTGAAGAAGAAGAAGAAGAAGAAGAAGAAGAAGAAGAAGAAGACACGATCGCCGGGACAAGAGCTTCATTAGCCTTCTCGCACCACTTGGGTTTGGAGTTGCACACAGACCGGAGGCAACCATCAGGCGTCAGTTACTGAAACCGAAATACCCACTGCCACGGCAAGAAACGTCTGGAGTCTTTTCTCGGATCTGGTGCAGTTGCGGACAAAGCAACTACGTCGGAGAAACCGGAAGACAGCTCCGAACGCGAATCGCCGAACACGCTGCAGCGGTGCGGAGAAATGACGCTAGCTCTCAAGTTGCGGCTCATTCGACGGGTTCCGGCCGCACATTCAGATTTGACGAGGCCGAAATTCTCGCAAGAGGTGACAACCGAGTGAGCCGGGAGCTGCTTGAGTCATAGTTTACTGGCCCACAGTCTATTAACAAGTGCAATGATCTTCCCATTCAATACACCGTGCTGAGACTTCGTCTAGGCGGAGTAATTGGCCACGCGGGGAGCGCACAGGTGAACACTCTTCCCAACACGCGGGTCAGCGCGTCAGATGGTCGAGTAATCATCAAACCAACATCCAACGCACGTGATGAAAGTGCAGCAATTAACGACGCGAATGTCGGCCATCACGCCACGTGCAACGATCCCTGATGAAGGGGGGGGGGAGCCGTGAATGTTCATAGGTATGCGGTGGCATGGCTACGCATCCTATGAGTACTGCAGCCCCTTGTGCATGAACCACCCTTATCTGCTTTTGTCTCTGATGATGGATTCGAGCAGGAATCCGAAACGTCAGGCTAATAAAGCTCTTGTCCCGGCGATCGTGTCTTCTTCTTCAAGTTCGAAGATTTGCATATCAGAAGGTAGGGAAGGCAGCTAGATGGACAAGCTTTACCAAGGCGAGGGAGTGTACATGCAGCATAGCAGGAAGTTGAAGCAAACGTTCTTACCAAACAAGTGATAGCCGAAGTGCATGAGCCTGAACTTCGTCCGACTGCGGCCAATTGAAGAGAGAAATATCGATTGGTGCCACCGTCTCGGCGAGCCGAAGCCTGCCACGCGCACACACGAACGGTGACTGACAGGCGAATAGGCAAATCGAAGGTGCTATAAATAAGCAGCTGCGCCACAGATTAGAAAGCAAACGCAGATCATAAAAGTAGGTGGAGCTTCTTTTGATGAACCCTACTGGACTTATTTTTACAGTCCTCGATATTTTAATACGTTGCTGCCAAAAGTTGAAGGTTTCTGGTGATCTTCGCCGAACTTCCTAAATGTGACTTTTGGAGAGTGGCCGGCATGCACCGACAGGCTAAGCAAAGTGTCAAGTGTACCTTAGGCACGAACCAAAAGAGGCAGGGTGTCGTGACCCATATGGAAGAAAAAACTGATGATTGCTCAGCTCTAGTACAAAAAATTTGCAAATTTCATCATCAATGAGACGTTTTGTCACAGCAACACGGAGCAATATAACAAACAATAGACGATCGAGCCAAAGCTATTATTGAGAAGCTTCAAATGCTTGGAAACAGATCAAAGCTTTAAAGGGAATTACTGACTCCGGAGTAAAATTTCCGTATTTCAAAGGAGGTCCAGCTTCATGAAAAGTAATGCTAACCGTACGTGGCTAGTTAAGAGTCTACGTAGTGTGAAAAGGACTTTAGAGAGGTTAGGAAGCATGTGACTTAACAAATTAATTTACTAACCGGAGCATAAGGGCTGATAAGAATAGATGAGAAGATGTGCCTCCCAAGAATATCTATCGCCAAAGATAATGAAGAAAATTCGTACAGCGGAAATATTAATATATAATTCACAGGTTTGCAATTAATTCTTGATAAAACTGACTGTTTAGCTCGGGAAATAGTCAAGAGGCGCCAGTGCGAAACCCTCATATTGGTAGAGTTAACATTGATGACAATAAACTGCCATGCTCGGGGTCATCAATAGAGGAAAAGTCATCCAAATCTACTCTCCACTTCAGTCTCATTTATCGACTTCGGCCATTAACCGGCCTCATTTGAAGTTGGCCGTGACGGCCAAGAGGGATGGCCTACTCGACGATTTGTCGTTTAACTGTCTGACGTCCTGTGGTTGTTAAGTCCTGTTTGCTGTGGGCTCGATACGTTCCGCCCTAGGCTGACTCAGATTTCACTGAGTGTGACCACGAACGTTGACGTCCTAGTGGCAGGTTCTTATGTACCTGGCGCCTCTTTGAACAGCGAGCACTCGTTCATTCCAGTTTCAACCTGCTATTGTTGTAAGTGGCTGCTCAAATATTTTTTGTTTTGGCGGAAATTCAACACGACGATTGGTTGCCTTGAAGTCTGAATTTCACAAAGTCTGCGGTTCAAAACCACTTTTCTGAGGGTCTTGGCAATGATCCATGCTCAGCGAACTCACTGCCGTTACTGGTGTTCATTATACGATAGACGACATACAAAGGTGGCCACTGCGTCCCATGGTGGCCTTGGGCTACTGGTTTCATGTTCCTTGGTTGTTACCAGTTTAATCGCGCAAGCGCAACTGGAGGAACAATCATTACACTCAGTGCAACAGGGCACGAATGATTACTAAAAAGCCACAGAAAAGTGATTCTGAACAGAAAAATTAGGAAAATTTAGATGTCAACGCAACCACCTGTCCTGCTGAATTTCCGCCAAAATAACAATCTTTCAGCAGTCAGTCACAAAGAAAACAGGCAAAGGCTGGGCCGGCTTAGTGCTCGCTTCTTAAACGGGCGCCGGGCACACGTGGACCTGCCAATAGGGGGATAACATTGCATGGTCACAGCCAATTAAAACGGAACGGGCGAAGGACTGTCATAAAGAACCTCGTCAGTAGCTGGGACCTTCTACACCAATGCCCATCTACGTGGTCTCACCTAGCAGAATGAGAATACATAAAAGCCACAACAACTAGGACTCCACAGCCGCAGGTAACTGGGCAGTCAAAACGCAAATTAATTGGGTAGACAACCCCTCTTGGTGAACTCGGCCAAACAGAATACAGGCCAGCTAATGGCTGAAATGGACAACTGCGATTGAAATAGGCAGTAGACTTGGAGGATTTTTCCTCCAATGATGGCTTTCATCCTGCTATGGGGCACACGTGGACATCGTCGGTCATGACGGTCGAACTGACTGTGCTCTTCCAGGAGATGTGGCGTCAAGGCGAAGTCCCGCAAGATTTAAAAGACGCAACCATCGTGCATCTCTACAAGCGAAAAGGAAACCGCCAACTCTGCGACAATCACCCTGGCATCTCGTTGCTGAATATCGCCGGAAAGATCTTCGCTTGCATCCTCCTCAATCGTCTGAATAATCATCTGGAACAGGGCCTTCTGCCGGAAAGTCAATGCGGTTTCCGTCGCCATCTCGGCACCATGGATATGATCTTCGCCGCCCGATAACTTCGGGAGAAGTGCCAGGAGATGCGGACCCACGTGTACTCTACCTTCGTGGACCTGACGAAAGTCTTCGACACGGTGAATCGTGAAGGACTGTGGAAGATAATGCAGAAATTCGGCTGTCCGGAGCGACTAATTCAGATGGTGCGTCAGCTGCACGACGGCATGATGGCACGAGTCACGGACAACGGGGCCGTTTCAGAGGCATTCGCAGTGACCAATGGAGTGAAGCAGGGATGCGTGCTGGCGCCTACCCTCTTCACTCTTATGTTCTCTGCCATGCTGATGGACGCCTACCGTGATGAAGGCACCGGGATTCGTATCGCCTACAGGACAGACGGCCACCTCCTGAATCCACGGCGGATGCACTTCCAATCACGCGTATCCACAACCACCGTTCACGAACTCCTCTTCGCCGACGATTGCGCCCTGAACACTACCTCGGAAGAGGAGATGCAACGGAGCATAGACCTGTTCTCCGCCGCCTGCGAGAACTTTGGGCTGGTCATCAACACGCAGAAGACGGTGGTCATGCATCAACCGCCAGCCAACACAGCCACAGCCCCCAACGCGCCGCAAATCAGTGTGAACGGAACCCTACTGCAAGTGGGGGATGACTTCCCGTACCTGGGCAGCACCCTCTCCCTTAACACCAAATTCGATGACGAAGTGACACGCCGGATTTCGAAAGCCAGTCAGGCCTTCGGTCGCCTCCAAAGCACCGTCTGGCATCGTCATGGTCTCCAACTGAGCACGAAGCTGAAGATGTATAAGGCCATCATCTTGCCGACGCTACTGTATGGAGCGGAGACTTGGACGCTGTACACAAAGCAGGCACGCCGACTGAACCACTTCCACCTCAGTTGTCTTCGTCGCATCCTGAGGCTGAACAGGCAGGATCGAATCCCCGATACTGATGTGCTGGAACGGACGGGAATCCTCAGCATCTACATCATGTTGAGACAAATGTAAATGCGTTTGAGCGGCCACCTGGTGCGCATGGACGACGAGCGACTACCCAAGCGATTCTTCTACGGAGACGTCGCGACGGTTTCGCATCGTCAAGGAGGCCAAATTCGCCGGTACAAAGATACTCTGAAGTCCTCCCTGAAGCGTCTGCAAATAAATTCGACCACCTAGGAAGATCTTGTTCACGACCGTCTGACATGGAAGAGGACAATGAGGATAGGCACTGCGATCTGTGAAGCCAACCGCATTGCCGCCGCCAAAGTGAAACGCGAAGCGCGCAAATCACAGCGACGCCGAGTCCGCAACGCCGAGGCACGACCGTTTCCAACGTGTCCTCGGTGTCAACGGACACTCCGGGCACGAGTTGGACTTATTGGACACCTTTGGATCAACTGCGCCTCTCGGACCGCACCAAACGTCTTCCCTCCGCCAGCATCTTCCTCGTCCTCTTCGTCGCCAACTAACCCTGACTACTCTTCTGAACCACCACTTCCATCGTCGTAGTCGTCGTCGTCGTCGTCATCATCAGCATCATCATCCTCCTCACCCTCTTCCTCTTCTTCTTCTTCCTCCTCCTCCTCCTACTCCTCCTACTCCCCCGGCTCCTCCTCCGCCACTACCCCAACGACGGCCGCTCTGGCGGCTGTCACGCACGACAACACAACAACAGACACCATCCCTCCTACCTCCGACTCCAGAAATAAAGACCAGGACTACGCCAGCCCTCACTGCAACCGCACCTTCACCCCAAACATCGGCTTTGTCAGCCACTTACGAATCCATCGCACAGAAGCTGGCGAACCAGTGCCTGGAGCAGCAACCTACACCCGACGCACTCGCCTGCACTACCCACACTGCCCTCGTACCTTCACGCATCGCATGGGCCTGTTCGGCCTAAACTAGGTGAAGGTATTTGTGCTAGCACCTCCGCACACGGTAATCTCGCTTCCGCTGGTCAGATGGATCCCCACATTGACATCTCCGAGATGTGGCTCCGTCTGAAACACCGTAGGAGGCTACAAGGTAAGTGAGCCCTCAATTAAGCTGCTGCTTTTGCCTTCGCTTGCACGTCGTCTACAGAACGGACGGCCACCTCCTTAATCGACGCCGAATGAACTTCCAATCACCCGTATCCACAACCACCGCTCACGAACTTCTCTTCACCGACAACTGCACACAACGCCACCTCTGAAGTGGACATGCAAAGGAGCACGGATCTCTTCTCAGCCACCTGTGAGAACATCGGCCTGATCATCAACACGGAGAAGACCGTGATCATGCACTAACCGCTACCCAACACTGCCCACATTGCGCCGCAAATCAGCGTGAACGGAACCCAACTCTAAGTGGTGGGCAACTTCACGTATCTGAGCAGCTCCCTCTCCCGAAACACCAAGATCGATGACGAAGTGACCCGTCGGATTTTCAAGGCCAGTCGAGCTTTCGGACGTCTTCAAAACCCAGTTTTGAATCTTCACGGTCTTCAACTCAGCACAAAGCTGAAGATGTACAAGGTCGTCATCTAGCTGACGTTGGTATATGGATAGTAAATGAGCCGCCTCACAATATCAACGCCCAACCGCCTCCAACGTGTACACCATGTCAACATGCAATCCTGACGCCAATTTTACTTGTTGGACACCTTCGGACCATCTGCAGCACCCAGGGTGTCCCAACTATCGTTTCTCCGCCCACCTCTCCCTCGCCTCCCACGCCGTCAACTAACGTCGACCACCCTCCCAAGCTACCAATACCATCCTCCCGCTCCTTCACAGCCTCAACGCATGCCGATGTGGCGTCTGTCATGCCCATCAGCACTAAACACAATCCTGACAAACCAGCAAACAGCAACACCGCCACCGTCAATACCAGGGATGAGAACCTGATCTATACTTGTCCTCATTGCAATCAAACCTTCACCTCACACATCGGCCCGGTCGGTAAACTTGCGAATCCATCGCATGGAGACTGGCGAAGTAGTGCCTGGAGCACTAGCCTACGCTCCCCCCGTCCGCCTTCACTGTCCAAATTGCACTCGCGCACGACTCTATCAGGCTACATACGTATCCACGAAAACCTGCGGTAGACAGCCACCGGCTGCACCACACCATTACATCCTCACTCACCAGCATCTCACCGCACATTAAAATCGCCCGCCGCAAGCATCCATCAGTCACCTCCCGCGCAAGTGGGAAGTGTCCTTCTTGGCTCCTTCTCCATACGGTTCCCCTGCTTCATGTGTGATTAGAGTCTGAGACGAAGACGGTGCCTTGCGCGCCGTGGATCGAAAGGCAGCCGACTGACGCCCCAACTCAGTCCACGCAGTCTGTCCAGTTGTGTGTATTGTGTGGAGTGGCGGACTAGTGGGCTGAGAGCCAGACCGTCGCAACCCCTTTTTCGAGCGATCTGTGACACTTTCACGCACGTGAAGTGTGTGTGTGCTTATGTGCTAACTCTTTTGTACCCCCAAAAGGGTCACATGGTAGAGGCGCTGGGCCAACACGGGGGCCATTCTGGACCCTGGCAGGCGTTAGCGGATTTGCGCACCCTAACAAATGCCAACATTTCGGTGTGAGATGGCGGACCCGGTTGTCGGCAGACGTCACGCACACTGGGACCCCACCACCCCCATTGTTGTTGTTGTTGTGAACCAGGGGGCGTAGAGTGGAAAACCAAGGTGCAGGCTCGACCGTGCCATCCACCTGCGCCCATCCCCGCTTCCGGTCGTCTTGACTCTGTCTGGACCACGGGTACAGGTGGAGAGTGGGGAATAGAGAGCGTGGTAGTTGCTACACAAGTCTGATATTACTATAAACTAATTCACTCGCAAGTCCTCGCGCCTGCTGCACCTAGCTGTGTAGCACACGGTGGACATCGTCGAACGCGACGGTTGAACTGTCGGGTGCTTACGGGTAGTGACGCTCAGTCGATGACTGCTTAGTTATCTAACCTTGAAGGGTGACGGCCCATGCTAAATGCAGGGCCAGGTATTGCCCTTTTAGATCAAAACGGTTGGAATCATGTGATATGCCAGTATCATCAAACTATGGCCCTCGTAGCCTTGTATGCGCTGGCGGTTTCCTGATACCTGGTTCCCTCCCTGTACATTCGCTTCCGCTCCCGCTGTGTGTACAGATGGTGGACATGGCTGTCCAGTTATCCTCGTCCTTCTGACCCCTGTTGGGATGTTGTTGTTGTTTTTGGTGAACAATCCTGGTCAAGTGTATGTTGTGGACAAGGGAGTGTGGCGGTCCGCTTAAGTGTGGATCCGGCCGCACCAGCGACCTGCGCCCCCCCCCCGCTTCCGGCCTTCTTCACTCTGTCTAGATCCCAGATTCCGGTGGAGAGTGGAGAGGAGAGTGTGTGGTAGTTGCTGTGCAAGTATGATAGCACTACAGACTAATTCACGCGCGATTCACCGTGACTGCTGCACCTGGCTGTGTAGTACACGGTCGACATCGTCGGAATTGACAGTTAAATTGTCGGTAGGCGACTACCAGTTAATCTAAATAACTTGCTGATGAATACTATTCTCTGGAATTGGTCTGTTCGCCGTCTACATTTCAACAACCAGTAAGTTCAGAGAGTGACGGTAAACTCTCTTTCACGTCTCTCTGCTTATCTCCCATCCCCGCTTCCTTCCACCCACTTCGAACATCCTACGGAGAAATTGACATGCGATCCTGGGGCTGGGCCCCGCCTGGGCGGGGCTACGACGGGGCTGTGCACGCGATAGCCCCGTCTGGCCCCGTCCTCGAAAAAAAACGCGCAGGGGGGCGCCATGCTCGAGCAAGGAAATCTCCTTGATAATAACGCCACATTTACGTTACCAGTATTTTCCCTTTCGTAATTCTCCGTACAGTAGGTTATATTATTCGACTTTTGATCGCTGTACACCCATAACCCTTACGTGAACAAAATGTTACCCACCTTCATTTACAATAGTGAATGCAAGCTAAAAAGCGAAATCTGTCTAAAATAATGCATAATGACGTCATTAGAAGGGATGGAAATTCACCAAAATTTGGACGGGGCCTGGCTCCGTCTGGCCCCCGGGGCCATGTGTTGGCAGGGTCCCCTATTAAATATACTTTTTATTGTTCTGAGAAATCTCAATTTACTAGAATAAAATTTCTATGGGTAAGAGGGCTCGAAGCCGGCCCTTCTTTTCTGTTTCACCTTGATTCTAGCCACAACTCTCCGCACATCGACATCCTAATCCAAACGGATGAGAATCACGACTCGTTATTCCTCCATTGTCATCCAACCGCCTCTTCGCTCTTCATGTAAGCGTTTCATCTTTTTACCCCTAAGTGTATTTTTCTCTTGAACAATTTTCCATTTGAAAGTAGGTCGTTCCCTGAATTATAGAATTCGAAAGTAAACTACAATAGCACCTTAGCTCGGACGATGTAAAGTCATTATTGTCCGTTTCATTCCCAAACACTCGACTTCTAGACTTAAATACAGTTATCCTGGAATGTTGAGACAATTAGAATATGCTTATTATTACGAATGGAAGGGGATATGAGAGTTCCAGGACCTTGCTACTAAGGAGATGAACGCGGGAGCACTGGGACAGTACGTGTATTAGTCCGATCTTTCGATCACGTACAGGAAGCCATCATCAAAGACTGCGAAAGTGCGGAGTCAAATGAACAGTTTTGTAGTCATACAAAGAAGGGGGATAGGAGTGGGGGGGGGGTGGTGTTCGCGATAAGGCTGAGTCTACACCGTCTCACGGCGGCGCGAGTGAGTGCGCCCTTGGCTGGGAGTTGGGTATCGCCTTATGGCCGCGAAGACGCAACGCGTGATAGCAGAGGGGTATATCAACGTGTTTTTTTGATGGAGATTGTGTCAGACACCCAGTTTTCTAGGCGTTCTCGACGTGTCTTATTGCTGGCTCACGCCATTATCCGCTTGCTTGTGAAGTTGAATTTGTGGTCTTCCTCCAGAGTGCGAGTAGCGACCTGACACAATCGGTCGCTTCTACGGACTGCCCGTCTGTGCTCCTTTATTCGCGAGCTATACACCGTGGTATTTGATTCTCCATTGGGCCTGCGTTTGAATAGGTTGTCAAGGAAAAGCAACTTTTCGTCATGCTCTCCTTCTCTTGGAACTGAATGTTGCAGAAAATGCCGTTAAGCCGGCCATGCAAGTCTGGTACTCTCAATTATAACGAACTTGTCTTCTGTGTATCGTCGTAAAAATGTAGGTTCGACATGACTGACGGCGACTTATTCCAGCTCCTGAGAGACTATTTTCGCAACCAGGCTGGATATTGGCACTTGAGCGCTGCCATCCTCCTTAGAACACAGAAAAGATATCTAAAATAAACTCAAACATTCTGCCTGCGATCTGACTACAGTAGTCTTAAGTGTGTGTTCAGTCAAATGAACGAATTGGAAGTTTGTTTTCAGTCAATAAAAACCTTATTTTCAAGGCAAGATAATAGGAAAAATTATAAAAAACGAGATATAGAGTAAGGGGGTCTAATTTAACTTAATTTTAAGTCACCAATGTTCTGCACTTCGCGAAACGTGAATAATGTCGATTTCGGCCAGAGGATAAATCAGCCACGAATTCATCTATCAAGATGTTTGCTTTTGATATTCGCTAGTGCAATGGTCCACACGTCTGGCCGCGTTGTCTAAATAAAGTGAACGCTTTTGGCGCGGATCCAGGACTGAGATGGTGTAACCGCATGTTGGCGAAAATAGCCGGTTCCCTGCCACCCACATATTCATCGACTTCCCCCCTGCAACTTACTTTGAGACGCTCGTGCCGCGTCGGCACCTTCCACGGCCCCGCAGTGCAAATGGCCCCAGCAAGGTATTCTTAAACGTATGCATGACAAGCATGTTCGCGTCATCTCCGCACACAGACGGAAAATTTTCCATCGAGTAATTCTCATATTTCTTTATATTATTTATCGTCATCCGGTAAATTAAGCTTTATTTCTAGTACACAGAAATTGTTTATCTGACACCCTCAAGAGTACTCTCATTGCAAGTAAAAAATGCATCTTCGAGTGAGTTGTAGAACGGGTAGGCAAACACTGTACAGAGTTCAGTTCGTACTTCTAAAATAGACAGTATGGTAAACAAACAACGGCTACTGAACAGTAAAAGAAACACTTCATTTCTTGAAAAAGATAAAATGAATGTGATATGACTAGTTTTGAGGAAAAAAGCTGCCGATCGTGGGAGGGCAAGCATGCGTGTGAGACAGAGTCGCCTTCAAGGTGAGGGTATATAGCGTCTTGGAAGGTTCCTTTTAAAGGTAGAACTCCTAAATCGGATGAGGCTATTCGCTGTTGTGGCAACCATAATATTTTCGGGATGACATCAGGAGCAACCGCCAAGGTGGCGAGACAGGAGGAGCCCAGCGCAATCGCTCACAGTCCGCCTAGAGTCCTGTCGAGGTGGAGATATAAAGAGCTGTGGAGGTCATCAAAACGGGGGAGGTGCTCCCTTGATACTTCTTTGGTGACCGAACAAACTTCTAGCAGATGGCGAAAACAGAGGACTCTGTTGTGATCTTCAACAAATCACGTGGGGTCTAGATGAGAAGATGACACCAAAAACCGCGAAAATCGTCGCTGCAGAGGAGGAGTGATAAAAGTGGATCTAGCGATAGATTAAAATCAGGAGTGTTTTACATTTGCGAAAGTTGCCATGGAGCAATTCCGAAGAGCATTTGGCGAGTATACACGTGCTCTCGGTAAGCTGTCATTTGGGCCCACCCACAAAAATACGAAAACACCTGCCAGAATGGTTAAAAATGTGAAATTAGGAGTATTTGCAGATCCATTTCCGCATACAGGATTGATTCTTAGCATCGTGTGGACCCCAACGAAACCTCCCGTGTGATTTACAAGGCACCACCCAACTACTCTGAATGACTGGGTCGGCGCTTACTAACAACAGCAGAAGCGACTGCTGCTAGGCTACGGGGGCTGGTCGTGTGCGCGCGGAAGAACCTCTTGTACGCCCTGCGCCTACCATACTCAAAGATTGATTAACTTCACACATAGCCCCGCGCTCCCGTTCCCCTCTTCCCCTTGTGACACGGTTTTACCTTAGCCCCACTGCCACTTAATGCCTCCTTTCCCCACTGTCCTATTCACACACCCCACTGTATGAAAAGAAGAACCCTAACAGACTTTTATTATCGCTCACACGTTTTACTCTGTACCTTGTTCCCATATAAATGTACTAGTCCGACGCGAGCTTGTCGAAAGCACGAACAGGCTCGCTAATGCTGTTTTGATGGGACCCCGACGGGTCTTTAATAATAAAATAATTGAATTATACCTAAACAGGCAAAACATTTTTATTCACCATTAGATCCCAGGTGGGCCCTTCTCAAACTTCAGAAGTTGAGTGTTCGGGAACGAAAAAATCAATAATGACCTTAGCCCTACCGAATTATTGTGCTTACGTAATTTCGATTTCAATGCCGATAGTTTAAGCTACGATCTGGGTCTCAGTGAAAGATTATTCAGAAAGAGGGAGCGTTTAGATGCAGAGAAAGAGGTGGTGGAATCCCCATGGAGGACTTACGCGTGGCGTAAGTCTGGCACCTCGAAGTGAGATGGCGATAACCGAAAGATTAGAGCTAAAGTTGGTGCAATACAAGAAGCAAAGGCCAACCTCGGGTCTTTGAACCCTTAAAAACCTAATGTTTGCTAATCAACATCTCGGTATAAGAGATACCGGATACAGTTCGAGTGAAGAGTTTTCAGATAAAAACTCTATGTAATTCTCGATTTAACTGCAGTCTCATGCACTACCTAGATCAAGGAATGGACAGCAATATTCGAGAATGGAAAGAACAAACATGCTGTAAATTCTTCGCTCAAATTCCATAAGGGAAAATTTTTGTGATATCAACCCGCATATCTGCGCAACCGTTACAGAAATTCGATCTGCATGAGATGATAAAGAATGCCTATTTGTATAACTTGGACTTAGATCCAGTATGCTGGAGAATTCTGATAGGGGGTTATTTTAAAGGATTATGCGGACAGGAAGCTTAGTGGAGTCAAAACACACGAAACTACACCCAGACGGAGAAAACCCTATCTGCCATATAAAACTTCATTCCCACAGGCAAGGTTGATCCATCACAAACATCTTCAATGCCCTTCGAATATGAGTAAACACACTTGAGCTCATCGACATAAATAAACTCTTGCAAATTTCTGACTTCAGTCGAAATATCATATATGTGTAAAAGGAAGTGTTGTGAACCCAGAACTGTGTCTTGAAATGAACCACTCGCGTTCGACTGAGGCGCCGAGTGGCTATTACCAACCATGACGTTTAGATAGCGGCTGGACAAGTAAGAGCCAGCGGAGTCGAGTAGAGAATACCGGATGCCATGGGCTTCCAATTTTAGTAAAAGACGTCTGTGTGGCAACTTTTCGTTGGCTTCGTTAAGGTTAAAGTAGACGATTACCACCGACTGATGTTTATTACGCAGGGAAGTGATAGGATCCTCCAGGTAAACTTTCATGCTCGTTAGAGCCCGGAAGTTATATAGCCAAACAGAAATCAAGATTTCATTGACAATTGTCTATTTCAGAAGTAGTGCTGAAGACGTAGGTTTAGGCACGTCCTGATAGTTATGGACGTCAGATGGACATCCTTACCTGGAAACCAGAAGGATGACTGAGGATTTTCATGTTTCCGGGAGGATTGCGCTCAAATTATAAACCGAGAAGTAATGACTTAACGTACCATCATGGCATCTACCTGGAATGAATTCCACCACTGATTAGTAACGTTTCGGCCACTAATGTATCCTCATTTGCTGGCAATTCTTTCTATCACATTCAGCGTTTTTTCTCCCTGGGGACTAACTAACCAACTAATAACACTTACTTATCGTCTTTTTGACGAATTTTTGAGGAAGGTTTTTCACCGTTGGTCATCTTTTCGTATAAAATAATGTTGCACACAATGTACATTTGCTTACTCTGTCCGAGAATTACGCGTGGATGTTTTATAATGTTTTTTTTTCTAATTTTCAGCGACAGCGTCCTAATAGGTGATAGATAAATGGAATTTATTTGCTGTTTATTTGGTATGTCAAGGGGAGGAGCAGGCAACCGCTTAGTGATATTCTCCTCATTTCTACCATATATATGTCAAGGCATCTCCTGATGCTTTCTATCTATGGTGATATCCCAACGTCTGCCGTGGGACATTTCATCGTTTGGCCACACCGACAGAATTTGTGAACTTCTGCGAATGCAGACTGTCCTGCTGAATGTGTAATTTTAGTTGGCGACCTCGAAGGTTAGCCGTGGTAGCCGATTCAAAAAGTCCTCAAACGCCAGGCGGCATTCCGATCCCTGAAAAATGTGCAATCCACATAATAGATCTTCGTGCAGTTGCCTTTGATTTAAGAGAAGGAGGCCGAGATTTGTTTGGCGGTTAGCCTAAGAAAAGGAGATCTAACCCCTAATCATTTTCGATGTTTTCCTTCGAACTCTTTCCACACTACTTTGACCTCAAGCGGCCCATGGCCTATGGGCTTGTGTGATGTAGTACAAATGCGGCCGCAGGAATGTTTCAGGGATGTTGCAAAAACATCATCGTCAAAATTCACAAATTCTTGATTGCTGGCGTAAAAAACGAACATTGCGCTTTTGCCACTTTCGAGAGACGAGTGAACGGTTTCAAAAGTTCGTCGTCAGCACACCGAAGTCACTTTATGCGTTCGCGTCTCGTAAAGCTGTACCGTCGGAAAGTGTTTTCATGTGCTTACGGATTTGACTGGGTTGCATGTGCAAAGTATGGCGGGTTTGCCCACATTAAACCGCATGAATCAACGACTTGAGCATTTTTTTAACCGATATAGGCTCATATGCAGTCTATCGTCCTCGATAGGGCACTGAATTACATTCCATAGTTCCATGTCGACGGGAAACGTTGCCGCTTCGCAGTCCAAAGTTCTTATACAAATGTCCACGTATGCTTAGAACGAAATTAGTCCCGGTTTTGGGCATTAGGGAACAACACCCTCGACCGAACCAAGATCTGATTTCTCTAGATCGATGAACACAACCTGTTGCTGACCCATAAGAAAGTTTGCGATACACTTGAGGAGGTTTTCTTTGATGTCTATTTGTTCAAACTTACACAGCAGTCTCTGGTGTGGTGCGGTGTCGAGCGCCTTTTGGGAGTCAGTGAAAACGACTTGAAGTGTGTGCCAGTCGTCAAAAGCTTGGATTAAGCTCCTAAGAGATTACAGAAGGTCTGCCGTCGAGGATCTTCCTTTCCTAGACCTGTGGTGGTAGTTTGATGACAAGTTGTGAACTAGGAATTTCATCAAATTGCTCTTCGGGATCCTCTCTGTAATTTGAATAAGGATGTATGTCACGCTTAAGGGCCCGTAATTAGTTGTCGACGTCCCGCTACCGTGCTTGTATACAGGAGTTGTATGCGCCGGCTCCCAATCAACAGAAAGTGTTTCGGTGACAAGCGAGGTTTAAAAAGGCGTCGACAGAGATATAGAAAACAAACTTGCAAGTTTTTGAGAAGCGTGTGAGGAATCTAACCTTGTCCTGGGGACCCCAATTAAGTCAATGACTCTGATCATCTTCAGATGCGATACTATAAAAAAGAGTAAATCGGTTATGCTTGGAGTCAAAAGTTCTTCGGCGGAACGAACTTCGAAATGTCTGTATAGGTCGACTGGAAAAACTGAAAAATACGCGACCTTATTGAAGCAATCAGCAATTGCAACGCCATTGGAAGTTTTTATTGAAGGACATTGATGTCTGATCCTCGTACTTCTTCTGAGGCAACTGTGGAGTAACTTGGGGTTCTGCGTTGCATTTTGCAGCAAATACAGCTCTAATTCCCGGTGCGTCTTAATGGCAATACTTCTCAGCTTGTTTCTATGTTTTTTGTGATTGTTGAAATATTCGACTCGCCTAGTAAAGCAGTATTTTCTCCACAAATTATGCTTTTTTTTAATTTCTCTCCTTACATTTCTATTTAGCCAGGCAGGCCGCTTGTTCTTTCTTACACTCATCACTGGACAGTTATTGCTGACGAGCTGCAGGATTACATTCCTGAAGAACTTCCGGCATCGTTGGCATTGCCCGTAAGCACTGAGATCTGTCCGAGACCTGAGAAACCTGTCCGCCCCGCCAGATGTTACTAGAACTAAATCCGGACAGTTAGCTCTTTGCCTACACGCGTCTTTGTCGGAAACATTCTATGTCATGTGCGGATCGCCTTTAATATTTTGTATAGCAAACGGCAGTAGGAAGTCGATTTTAGTGATGACGCGTGAACAGCGCTCCAGTTAATTTTTGGTGCGTTGAAGTTGCCCATGATCATTTCAGTTGGGCAGACCAAAATGTGGTCAAGTTTAAAGGTATGACATGGCATGGTTGTTTTGCAAGAAAATCAGTGAATTGAATTTGCAGAAATGCGACTAACATTTAAGAGTAATGGCGGTACGATTACGGAGCATTTAGAATAAACGGCATTAAATAGTTATATAAAAGCTTAGGAGTATTACTAAGGACGCAGTCATAGTGCACCCGTTTCACGGGAAAAATTCCCTTTACATGGCAAACATTAGTGTCCTTGGTGCGGAATCTACACGAATGGCCTCTTCAGAATGTACGTATTTTAGTTCAGTTCAGTTCAGTTTATTGAGGGAAACAGGCGTAAGCCTTTGAGTACCCAATTTGCAATGTAAAAAATGTGTGGTGTACAGATAGATGTTCTGGGCTGAAATAGTTCGAACACGCCCATAATGGTGGAACAAAATGAGAAGGAGTTACAGGGGGCGAGCTCGAATTCTCATCGCTCTTGGCCATTTCGGAACATTAATATGTCCAGATTCTTCTTAAAACTTTGTATAGATGGTGACATCACAACATCTGCGGGAAGTTCATTCCATGGTTTGACCACCCGAGCCAAGAAGGAGAACTTCCGCACATCCAGCCGTGCCTGCTGAGTGCGCAGTTTTAACGGGTGACCTCGGAGGTTGGTCGTGGTAGCAAATTCAAAAAAGTCCTCGAAGGCCAGACTGCAATCCAACCCCTTTACAATGCGGAAGGCTTGCAAGAGATCCCCGCGAAGTTGCCTGTAACTCAAAGGAAAGACCTTCAGATTTACTAGGCGAGTTGCATAAGGAAAGGTGCTTTGACCCCTAACCATCTTCGTGGCTCTCCTCTGGACTCTTTCGAGGCAGTTTTGATCCACAACAGCCCACGGCCTCCAAGCTTGTATGCCGTACTCTAAATGCGGCCGGACGAATGTTCCGAATGTCTTAGAGAAAGGTTCTTCGTCAAAGTCCATAAACGCACGCTTGATGGCGTATAGTACGGACATTGCGCTTTTTGCCACCCTCTAACTGTGGGTGGATGGTGTTAGGGAACTCATTGTATGCACACCGAGGTCCTTTTGGGCTTCGACCTCTTGTAGGGCTGCACCGCTCAGAAAGTAGCCTCTTGTGCTGGCGGATCTGGCTGTGTTGCCTAGGCGAAGTATGCTACATTTGGCAACGTTGAACCGCAGGAGCCAACGGTTTATCCACTCCTCCAACCGATTCAGGTTCATCTGCAGTCTGTCTTCATCGGCAGGACCCGAATTACACTCCATATCTTCATGTCATCCGCAAACATTGCTACTTCACAGTCTTAATCTCTTGCGGCATCGCCCACGTAGATAAGGAACAAAATGGGTCCCAGAACGGAACCCTGAGGGACACCACTATCGACCATAGCCGGATCTGATTTTCCCCGACCGACGCACACAACCTGCTGTTGACCCACAAGGAAGTTTTCGATCCATTTAAGGAAGTTGCCACCGATCCCTATTTTTTTTCAGCTTATGTAAGAGCCTTTGGTGTGGCACAGTGTCGAAAGCCTTCTGGAAGTCGATGAAGGCTATGCAAACCGCGTGCCTGTCGTCGAGAGCTCGGGTCCAGCTCTGGAGAGATTGCAGCAGGTTTGTCGTGCAGGATCTTCCTGCTCGGAACCCATGTTGGCATTTCGATAGCAGGCCGTGAACTTCCAGGAATTGCATCAGTTCAGTCTTTATGATCGTTTCCATAACTTTGCAGAGAATGCATGTCAAGCTTATGGGCCGGTAATTTGTCGTCGCTGCCCTGTTACCTCCTTTGTGTAGCGGAGTAATATGCGCCAGCTTCCAATGGACAGGAAGTGTTCCAGTGTCAAATGACGTTTGAAAGAGCATCGACAAAGGCACAGAGAGCTCACTGGCAAGTTCCTTCAGAAGCTTGGGTGGAATCTCGTCTGGTCCTGGCGACTTCGATTCGTTCAATGCCTCTAATTCTCTTCGGACAATGCCTTCTGAGAAGAGTATATCACTGACGCTTGGAGTCGGCAGTTCTTCTGTGGAGTGAGGAAGGAACCTTGCCTCGTTACTCTTTAAGTTAGTACACGTGGTCCACAAATATATGTTCTGTTATCCAGTTCGCGAGGACCTTTCGGTCGATTTTAAATAACGGAACTACGTGACTCGTTTTCATTTTGAAAAAGGTGTGCAGAATATGCTGACTGAAATCAATATGATTGATGTAGCGATTTAAACGCCGCGACTTCGGTAACTGACTTTGGTTGGCGCGCACATTGTTTTCGATTTTTGCGCCTTTTTGACCGATGGAACGCGCAGAGAAGCCGAAGCCTAAAGAGATTCCCAACGTTATCACAGACATTAAAAATCGAAAGACATACATTAAGGGCAGATTCCTTGGGAAGGTGTGTTGATTATTTCTCTTTTGAGTCCTCAGGGTGGGTTCGCACGGTGCTGGGAACTGATTGACAAAGATACGCACGATAAGTATGCAGGCAAAGTCGTGTGTAAAAACGACCTCGTCAAACCGTCACAGAAGCAAAAAATGCAGCAGGAGATTATTATCCATTCTTCCCTGAAACATGAGAATATTGTCAACTTTCACCGGTCATTCGATGATAGCAGCAACATCTACATACTACTCGAACTGTGTACTCGACGGGTAAGTGAATGTGTGAATTAAGGTATCTTTGTAGACATTAATGGAGTTACACAAACGAAGGAGACACATTACAGAGCCTGAAGCTCGTTACTTTGTCAGACAGACTGTTAACGGCTGCCAGTATTTGCACTTGAACAACATTATTCACCGAGACCTTAAACTAGCCAACCTCTTCTTAAATGACGAGATGGTGATAAAAATAGGAGATTTTGGTTTGGCCTGTAAAATATCGAATGAAGGAGAGAAGAAGAGAACACTCTGCGGCACACCAAATTACATAGCCCCTGAGATCCTCACGAAGCATGGTCACAGCTTCGAAGTCGACTCGTGGTCTATCGGATGTATATTGTATGTCTTTGCCTCTCTTACGCTTTATCGTCCAGATATACTCTGCTTGTCGGTCGTCCCCCGTTTGAGACATCGAACCTTAAAGAGACCTACGAAAGGATTAAAAAGAATGAATACTTAATCCCTCCCGGGGTCTCCGTGCCGGCTTCGAGACTCATCCGGGCCCTTCTAGACGCAGACCCGTCCAAGCGGCCAAGCATGTTTAGTGTGATAGAACATGAATTCTTCAAGGGATTCACTCCGAATTGTTTGCCTGTTAGCGCCCTTACAACTAGTCCTCGGTTCGACAACCTCTGTCGGAATCTTGCCGATAGAAAGCCTCTGTCGGTAATCGACGCCAATTTGAATATGTCTGCAGTAAATTTGGACGCAAATCGTGACTGTGATTCTGATGACTTCTGGTTAGGGTCTCTCCAGAAAAAGGTATACTTCATTCACACTTGATGGTCTTTGTAGATAAATGAGGTAATTACTGCTCCCAAAACGACCAGGAATTCCCTCAAAGCAATGGAAGACAGTGAAGATCCAGCCAGTATACCCATCTATTGGGTTTCAAAATGGGTGGACTATTCGGATAAATACGGGATTGGATATCATCTTTGTGACAGTTCGAATGGCGTTTTGTTCAATGATGGAACCCGCCTGCTTCTGACGGCTAATTCTGAGAATCTGCAGTATATAGACAAAGGTGGCACGGAGTACCTGTACACCATGGTTGATTATCCCAACTCCTTGGCCAAAAAAGTGACCCTTCTCAAGTGTTTCACTTCTTACATGCATGAAAATCTGCTAAACGTGAGTCTTATTGACTTTTGGTGTTTTGCTGCCATTGTCGCTGGTTTCTGCCAGGAAAACCGGTTTAACTCCTTAGCAAGTCTTTATCAAAAGGCTTCCCGTAACTAAACGCCATACCTGTCAGTGTATTTAAAACATACCGATCGGGACCAGTGAAGTGTAGGCTGGTTATTGGGATTTTTGCAGGCCATTCTTAGCCGACCTTTCCGTACCATTTTTTGGAATTTTTTCGCTGTGCACCTCGGGCTACGCATAAAACGTTTCCTCAAAATCGCGAAGCCTTTCCGCTCTTTGGTTATTAAATCCCTTCACCGCCTAAACTATGCAGAGTAACTAAGTCTTCCCGTCATTCCACTTAAAGTGCAGATTCTGCCAGCCACCCACCACTACTTCGTGAAGACAAGGTTTTCCGATGAGGTGAGCTCAAGCCGTTTCAGGTTGGACAGGCTGTACACTTCCCACTATTCTGTGGGAACAGTTGGGTTTACTCACTTATGTTCATTACCACTAAAGTCTCGACTTGTTTCAGAAGTGAAGTCTCTGCACCAGACTTTAACCGTCTCGTGTCATTTCTATCGAATAATTGCTTGTGAAATTCAGTGGCTGTACCTTCTGTCAAACCTGTAGTAGCGACCCGCCGTTTCTCTTGCCGCCATAGTCTGTTATTAGCAGCGCAAGGCCCACATACCTGGTTGCATCATTAAGGTTAGTCGGTGTAGATGAACTACGTTGCCACCTTGTTTCTTAGGAATATTTTGAGTTCGGTGATTAGCCTAACTACAATTCGCACTTAGCCTCCCTGGACTCCTCGTTTTTGCATATGCGTCATCTATTCCGGTCATATTAGCTATTTATATGACATGAGAAGTCTGAGAGACCGATTGTTTTTACACGAGAGTACAGACAGGCCATGTCAGCTAGAAATAACTCACTTCCGTGCGCGCTCTGTCATTTCTCCTGATCATATTAGGCTCAAACGTCATCTCTCCCTCTGATGACCTGTCATTGTACAATAGACACTAGATCCATATCTTCCTGGCTGTCTGAGATTGCGTCCTAATGCAAGAGAGGCATAGAGCTCCTGGAGATAATAGGCAACGATTTTAAAACGGTCAATTATTGTGGCTCAGGAAGAAACCTGCCCGATTTGAGGGCGTGCCTTCACAGCCATGAAACAAGATAAGACATGTTTCAAATGTTCGGACTCCCCCATAGTCTACTCCGTGGTTGGCAGTCTTCGTGCGCTCCAAGGAGCCTTCTTTGTCCGCGCTATTTGCAGCCGTAAGGTGATAAACTGTTTTAGCCTGGATTGACGTGACGATATTGCATCAGGTTATCAGACTTATGACTAGACAAAATCGACGAGTGGACAATTCAGGACAGTCTAACGGCTAACTTCAATTTTTCAGACAAAATGTTTTTTGTGGAACGGTCACCAGTGTACTAAACCGGTTGGATTGGACCAGATAAGTGCACTTACCCATTTCCAAGTGTTAGAAATGCCACGTATCAGCACCGCGTCACGTTCCTAGACTATCAGTGGACCTTACTAGCTACCGTTTAGATCTTTTAGTAATGAAATTGTCCCTCTAAATGTCGAAAGTGGCCTTGTTTAAGATCCTCCAAGAAACTTGTATTGTGGAGACCGATGTCTCCGACAATAGAAAGTCCATGGGAAATAGCCATTCGTAACGCGGCCCGTGGATTTATGACTAAATCTGCACCACAAGACGGACTGTCGCAAATCGCCAATCCTGATATCAGCGAACCCTCGTCCCCGATGGGCCTAAAACGACTTTAGATGCAGTCCCTCGGAATGCTGTGTAGATTTGCCTCCGTAGCAAGA
The DNA here is from genome assembly GCA_902702965.1 of Spirometra erinaceieuropaei. Classification (NCBI taxonomy): domain Eukaryota; kingdom Metazoa; phylum Platyhelminthes; class Cestoda; order Diphyllobothriidea; family Diphyllobothriidae; genus Spirometra; species Spirometra erinaceieuropaei. The sequence continues at coordinate 1,793,482 of CACRXP010000036.1, read as the reverse complement.
TATGCGTTTACTTCATGTTCCCAACGTCGGTTTCAAGCGTTAAAAAGATGCCGTGACAAATTCGCAGACAGTGGATACCGACGATTCTCGCCATTGTTCTGAGCATCATTCTCGGACGTAGTGGTTGGTTTGATATACACCTAGGGGTTATCGGTATGGCGTTACGTTTGCGAAGGGGATCGCCTTGCAGCTAAATGTTGATGGTGTCCACCTACACAACAGCCCCTTCCACCACTAACGCCATGCCATTCACCTCCTTATAGGAAGATCCGCTTATTCTTAAAGGTATAGATTGGGTCGGGTCTACACTTGGACAGGTACGGTATTTCGTTAGACCTGGTTAGTTATAAATTAATTTCCTGGTCTGAAGATGCCCGTGGCACCTGCGTTGGCTTCCGTTACGAGTGCGGCGTTTACTTGACGGCCAGTAGTATTCGCGATGTTAGGGTTCGATTCGCATTGCCCATCGAAGTAAAAGGGGCCAACTGCTTCTATTCATAAATGATTGAAAGCTATGCCGTGCATAACCTGGATCGGTTGCACGAATAAACCACAAATTCCTCATCGCATGTCTTCCTTGCTGAATAGACCAGGTCCGCCTCACCGGTATCCCCCCACAAACCTCTGCAGTATGCCACATGGGTTACTCCGGGAAGCCAATTTGCCTGAAGGTTATACTGTTAATGACGGGTTGGGCCGTAAAGAAACCGATTTATCTTCACAATGTGTTGGGAACTACATTTTTGATTGTGCTCTAATCTACGCCTGACCGGGATACCGACATGCTCAGGGCATTCATGCGCGAGAGGTGCCGATTTTTCATTCTTACTGAAATAATGGAAAATTCAAGAAGAATCCCTGATAACTTCAACTCCAACCGAAATGCATCTGTCAAGGCACCCAATTAACAATGAACACCCTTAATTAAGTCAAAATAAAAGAAGTGTTGGGAGTAATATTGTGCTGGAAGAAAAACGAATTTTGTTATTAAAAGCAAGAACACTGAAAACGCAAATGATTGCCGTGCAGAAGTACGTACTACCCGTCCATTCAATTGGGTGAGTAAAACAGTCAAAGCACAACGTTGAGAAGCCCCTTTGAATAGTTTTTACGCGGAATATCCTCCGATAAGTGGTATAAAATGCGGCATAGTAGCTAGAGAACTGCTTTATATTTAATGCCTGAAAACGGTATTATTGGAGTCCGGTGCGAATTTTTCGATTTTGCATTGCCTGAACTGTACTTGGCTGAGACAGGGGACAGGGGTGTCACAGGGATAGAAGATCCCACAAGGTCGCTGACAAATAACGGACTATAAACAATGTATAATCACGGCCATATCATTTTCTGAGAAGAATTTTTCTCTGAAATTACTGTACTTTCTTGTTGCTGTGAAGTCCGTTCGTTTACAAAGCATCCCTTACGTATCAGTGGACGCTAAAGTTTTCAATGTTTTCGGTGGATTGCCCGAAAAGATTGTCTCTTCAGCTCTTTTTTTTTCAAAACTTTCGAAGTCAGACAAATTTCAAAATTTTGCCCATGTGGAGAGTTCTCAAACCTTCTGCATATGGCAGTTGGTGTCATGTCTGTATGTGAATCTTGATAGACAAAGTAAATGAATGTCCGCAGCGAAGGCATGCAAAAAACGCCTTGTCATGTCTATGTCGGACAGACTTTCCGCTGTTATTAATTCGAATGGACAATCTACAAAGTACTACTTTTTTGTATCTGTTTCTGTCCTTAATTATTTTTGACCTTTTATGCGCCCTCCTCCTTTATACGTCTTCATACGTAGCCTTTATTAACTTGGTTGTAATATAGGCGTTTCTCGAAAATGTGACTTTTGTCGAAAATTATTTATTTTTATCTCAGTAAATAATATTTTCTTAACCAAACTTTGCTTTATTTCTTTAACACATCGTTTATTTTCCGCTATCAGACTTTGGGAGCCGTAGTGTTTACCGATTTTGCGTTAAAGTCGTTAACCTGTGTTAATTCGTGACATTTCATGAGTTAGCACAGGTACTGTATATTTTCTACCATAAAAAAAAACAAAATCATTTTCTCGCTCCACCGTAACGGTTTCTACTTTACTTCGTTAATTCCAGGTTCCATGATATGATTATAACTGCACAAATTCATCTTAGATTATGTAAATGCATCCGAAGACGACTGACCCGATGCCCGTTCCGGTTCATAACTGCCTAGTAACTGAAAATGAACCGCACTATACGCTAAAAAGTTAAGTTGGCCTTTCAGTGGTACCCATTTTTACGATTACTTCGAAAACATTTGATTATGTTTGGGAATTACGGGTTCGGTAAACATATTGTTAGCGTTCCTAGTAAGTTGCAGACCAAAATGGCCAGATTTACAAACCACTCTTTTTTAAAAGAGACTCTCTGAAAACAACATGCTTACTTACAACATGACTCACCGAGAAGCTTCAGGCGACAACTACCTGCGGGGCAGACAGTAGATAAAACCGAACAGGCGAGTTCAAAGAAGCAGTTCAGAAGAAGAAAATGCGATCACTGGAACAAGAAGTTTATTGGCCGGATGTTTCGTATTCTCACTCGATCCCCTTATCAGAGAAATTCGCGACTGTCTCTTGCATTAGTTTTCCACAGGATAGTGTCAACATTCCTCAGCGCAGTCGATCGCTCGAATCACTCGCGAACCCACCGCAGTGTCGCCAGATAAGCGGTCGCGGATGTTCGGTCGACAGGTGCCATGTGCGCTTTAGTTGTTCACCCCGTCCCTACACACCCAGCGGTTGCATTGATTAGCCCATACATATACGCTTACGCGATGGGTTTGCTAGAACAGCACAGCCTAGGTTCCCCTGACACCAGCACACGTCGCGTCGACGCAACCCGTGCAGGGCCTTGTCGGTCATGTGTGTATGTATGTTAGCGATACACCCATCAGGGATGTGAGCACATTTGTTGTCGGAATAACGGACAAAACACCGCGCGTGGATCAGTGCGTCGCTCACTAATGGGAGATGTGAATTTGGACAAGGACCGACTCAGAGGATGCGAAGGATCGGCGCGTGGGTGGCGCGCGTAGACGGTGGCTTTGAAGCCACACCAGACCCTGTGTCCAATGCTATCGCCAGGTAGCTTGATTCAGGCGACGGGCGCGTAGGAGAAGGAAGGGAGTTAGGCCAGTCGGGCGATTTATTTGCATTGCAAACGGGCAAGGATTCCTTAAAGCTGTGGCAACAGGCCAAGAGAGTTGCTGACTGAGTTGGTAAGTCAGTCCTACACAGCACTGAGAATGAGATCGAAACAACTCTTTCTGAATGTGCCCGTTACTAGACTAATGTGAAGTGTCAAGCTCCCCTCTTTTCGGAAGACTTGTTCGGGTGAAGATAGGGGCAGGGTGGTGCGTTCCATCTTCAGACGGACGACTTGGCTTCGTTGGGTACTGCACCCGCGCCCTCATCTACTCTTATTGTTTTTGTCTTGTCATGGTGAATGTGAGGTAGATGCTGCACGGGTTTTCCTTAACATGAACGCAATCAAGCCCAACTTATCATTTCGCCCCTGTAATAAGCATAGAACTATACATGTACCTGACCGACTGAAGCATCGGCCGGTATCCTAGATTTCGATTTCGACCGCAGGCTTTATTTGGGTTGATGGTACGTGTCCCATTTTACTTTTGACTATTGCATTGATTGCGAAGATGGTCGAGGTTTTCGGCAGATAACCAGTAAACAGCGCCTTTGCAGCCAACTTGCATGCCTTCGAAAAGCCTGCCGTTAACGATTTATTCTGGCTTTTTACCCAATCTGACCACACTTTACTACTGTGGGCCTAGCACACGTCCTGCTGTTTGCCTCCCAGTACATGTGTCGTAAATTTTGGTTCTTCCTCATTTTTGTTTTAGGCTGGGGAGAACATTACTCGCCGCGAGTCTGATAGCATGGCCAGGCTTCCCTTCCTCCGTAAATGGTTCCGAACAGACTTGGCCATTATCCTGCATCTTAGCAATGGCACTCTGCAGGTTCGTGTGCGACTTCTGTTATGCTGCCCGTTTTAATTTCCCTGGAAATTCATGCGCGAACTTACATGACAATCACATTTTTGCCAGAACGTCTGGTAAAACGTCTAGGCTTACTTCCTCTCCTGCATAAAGTTCCATGATCACACCTCACTTGTCATAGTCGGGATAGAATTTATGATTTAGGGTAACCCACAGAGCTACATGTCGACGCCTGACTCACTCATTGGAATAGCAAGTAAATTTTAGACAGCTTTGTCTGATTATCATTCATTCATGAGAGCATTTCTACATGCGACTCCCCGCCACCCCAGTTACATCCTCGACTCAAATGTTTTAATCAATTTTGGGGGACTTCTCCGTGTTTTTTTTAAGTTAGTCGACTCAAATTGTAGTGGCATTGGGCCACAAACACGAGCGTCTGTTACAGCAGACCTAATTGTGGACTAGACGCGCGCATGGCACAAATTGATGACATGTCAGCAATTACGCTCCATCCTGTCCCCACATTTAGCTTCACCCGGTCTTGCCACTGGCAGACAACGAGAAGAAGGCCGTAGTAAGCCGCTTCCTTAGTGATACTTTCTCACTGTTTGACACACTTTCGACCTATCGTGGCACTTTACCCGCCTTAGCTCGACAGGTTGCCTGCCGACGGGGTTTTAGAGACCGAAGGTCATACTGCAGTGACTCCTTAATATATCTCTGCGTCGTTGTGAAATCCGAGTTAATAAAAAATGATTCATGTTAGTCGAAGGATTAACAGCTGAAACATGGCAAGCGACAAGATCCGGCAGTCTAAGGTGCAGTGGTGACTTGTGCGTAAAATTATTTAAAGTGGAGTAGACTTGCGTGCAGCATTTACCTCACCCATTATTACCACCCGCTGTATTCCAGTGGTGAGACAAGGTCAGGAGAATGGAAGTCGAGCATGAGCGCGGTGACTGACAGCGTTAGTTGGCCCATCCAAACGTGCTACGTGACCCGGTCAATAATTCGACGGACCCTGCTCATTGCACATATGTGTGTCACCAACGCCACACCAAAAAACCCGTTGCACCCTGACTTTCATCACATAGGAGGTTCGAGTTGTCCCTTCAGCTGGCAACTTTTGATGCCAGGACTTTTAGCCGTAGTAATATTTCCGAACGTGTCTGATTAATAATGTCGGGAAACTCTGTACAGCTGCCACGACTGCGAATAACTCAGTGTCGGCCTCACTCTTCAACTGACAAATGGTCTGTCCATGCTTGTCGGTCGATTGGCGGTGGGATTGGACGTAGTGGCTGGCGTAGCCTGGGCCTCCGTCTAACGGGTTTCATAGTTATGTACGGCAATAGACGCAGGCGACTTCAGTGCAGCTGGACAAACGCATGTCATGAGCCACTGACCCGGTTTTGGTTTAACACGACAGTGGCGCAGCTCGCTTGCTGGGCCCATGCCCATGGAATAGCACGTGTTCGAAACGCACACTTATCGCAAACTAGACATCAAAATTAGAAGAATTTTTCGTAGACGGTTGGAGTCGGTACTAAGACCTTGACTCTTATTCCGTAAAAATTGTTCATACGAGTCGTACCACTTTCGGTCTCCGTCGTTGGCGAAGAGAATGGGTTGAGCTGCCCAGATCTGCTGCCGCGGATCGTCACGCATGGAGAAGTACAGTTCATGACATCATCGAGACCGGCTAGATCAGGCATGATCGCGGCCGTATCAAGTACAAGTACTGGTCAACACTCGTTTCCTGCATATTTGAGCATGGCCCCTTATAGTGCTGAGGATCCGCCCGGAATGATCCACCCCTAAATCTCTCTCTTTTGACTCGGCGAGCAAGGAGCGAGGTGTACTTCATGCTAGGGGGGGGGGGGACGTTTCCTCTCAGTTGTCGGGATAGGTGAATGTCTTTCCAACCATGTACCTCCGAATCTGATAGGCTCGGCCACCTCAGCTCTTATCCAGTCTAAGAACGCCTCGGCACCCAAGTATAACTGCCAAGTCCGCTGTCTACAGTGCATATCCTTGGTGCTATAGCCAAACTGGAAAACAAATCACGCGCTAAGGAATATCGCCCAGCGGAAACATACCAGCATTAAGTATGATAGCCAATCAATTGCGCAGTATTCTGACTGGAAGTGAGGGAAAAGAAGTGACCGAAGTGACGTAATTGCACGGGTCTTTGGGACAAACGACAGATTGTTATGGTAGAAGTACCACTGCATAAGGATGTTTAACATTGTCACAAACGTCTTCTCAGCCGTCATCTCCAATTGACTCTGCATGTATCGCCACAAACTGATTATAAAAAATAAGTGCTGCAGCAATGTGTTGATTACTACTTGCTTTGCGAATCCTCGAGCACTGCCACTGTCCCCAGCAGCTTGCTGTCTGTTTTGTGAATTTTGCTTCTGTTCTCGACTCAAACCATCACGATATTGTCTTTGGAACTGTCCACCTCCCCAGCGTCTTCACTTTTTCGGGGGGTTATTTTCGTGGCGTGACCAAAAATTATGAAAGATGATAGACATTGCGTCCCAGCAGTTCGACGATCGGAGGTTGCGCATGCATCTACCACCGACTAGTAGTGGGAACCATCTCACTCATACCACTTGTACCGCCTTAAAAGGTGAATTAAGGATCGTGGCAAATAATCGCCATCTCTCCTTAATAATGCGCTTCATCCTTCAGTTCAGCGAGGACTTATCAAATAAATCGTTTGGAACGGTAAGCTCGGACGTGCACTGTTTCCCCCCTGCCTGCTCGTGCTGAAGGCAATCCCGTCACAAGGTTTCCACCTCACTTCACTCGTCTCATACTGGCAGTCGGACCTCGGTAAACTTGGTAAAACGATTTTTCCGGCGCAGCGTCAGTAGAAGTGCACATCAGCGTACAAAGTCATGTATCTCATGTCATAATTCGGAAGTTTATGATTACATAAGCTTCATTTAACCCCGTTTCCCACTGTAGGCGCTCTCGTCAGTCACCGTCTTCGCACGCCGCTCAGGGAGCCATTCGCATCTCTCATGTATCGATAAAGTCTTTCGCTGGCCTGTCAACACCACCATCACCTGTTTTGAACTCCAAGGTTAAAACAGTTGTTCTTGTTCCCATCGACCATTGACACCAGTCTCAGCAGACGGTCCGATTCCGGCATTTAACTCGTCGGAACGCTTGCCTCCAATCGGATCAGAATTACGGCGTACTATCTTCTAGTTAGTGTATTAATTAAAGCTACGGGACCGTTGTAAGACCAACCTCGCCATCTCAATTTAAATGAATAAACCTAAGATGAGTCGTGGGCAATGAGCGCTTATCATTTGTGGACGCTTCATTTGCAGAACAGCTGAGATGTCTCAAGTTATCTAAAGGCGTGACACACCAATCTCGTCATTAACGAGGTTACTTATTTTTTGCTTCAGCTTCCAGAACTGTGGCTTGGACGATCCGGGGCACGCCCTGCCACGAAAACCGAATGTCGGCAGTCATCTTAATACACTAGATCACATTTCCCTATAAAACTACGTTGCGGCGGCCACCTAACGACGCCGTTGCGTACTGTCATACATAATAGAAGATACTGGACTCGACAGCCAAGGATATCCATTAGTGTGAATGAAACTGATTGAAAATGACCAAGAGCTTTTACTACCTGACAGCATGGAAGGATCTGACCAGGAACATCCCTGAAACGACTTAATCGGTAATGGTCGTACCTGCCACAAGTGTAGAGATAAGTGAACACTAAAAATCGATGCGACGAGTATCAGCGCCGTTCAGTAATCTCACACCATGGAAATTACTGCCTAACGCCTGGCCCACTTTTTGTAAGTATGCCTTTTTAGTATGCTGCCGACGTCACTGACCGACTGTAAAATTTCGAGTGTTCAGGGGCCCAGCAGAGATTAAATATATGGACATACCATGCCATTGTCTCGTTCTGCCATCGTTCGTAGTACCGTTAATTCTTTTCTTGGTCTATGACTTCAGAGCCAGGAAATCGTCCATTTTCTTGTTCGACTTCCGTCATGGGATCTGTAAACATTTTCCGGTGATTGGTGGGCTAGACGGATTATGCCCAGGTGGGAGGAGCTCTGTGGTTCACTTTTGGGCGGATGTTGAAACCCGCCATTTGATTGGTGATTCATGTTTTTGTCAGTGGAGACTGGGACAAAGCGTCGAAGCCTAAACGGGTTCAAGCGCGCATTGCGATTTCTCCCGCCTCAGGTCAAATAATGTCGCTTTTGCCTTTACGTCTGCATATATCAGCTCTTAAACACATTGTTCTGGTTCTTTAGATGAACTTCTTCGACGATCACTCAAAGATTATCCTGTGCCCCCTGATGGAAGCAGTGACCTACATTGACCCAAACCGTGATTTCAAAACCTTCCGCTTCAACCTCCTAAAGGCCAACGGTATCACCGAAGACCTCAGGAAACGGCTGGTATATGCGAGCAGCATGATTGATTCGCTCGCTCACAAGTCATACGCTCAAACCCGGACAATCTCTTCGACCGCCGGTGGGCAACCGAAGCCATCCCGAACAACCACAACCAGTACGGACAGTGCAGTTAAGGCTGCCGTAGCAGCGGGAAAAGCAGCTGCGGCTAACGCTCTTGCCGCTGTCGATGCTCTGAAAAAGTAGTCTATTTGTGTTTTTTTACCAATAAGTCTTTTTGAACTAACGAATGAATACAAACTTGCCTTCAAGGAGTTGGCAGACCCACCAATCTGGCTGGTCATTCACCGATATCTTCACCACAGTTTTTACTTCCTCATCCACTTGTAAATGTCCACGCTTGATGATTAAAGTTCAAATGGTGGTTTTCAAGCCCCTCCTTATTGTTTTTTTTTCAAATTTAAAACCACATGGACCATGTCCTCGAGAGAAATATTCAGAATCTACCCTTACACACCATCAAGTTTTGTCGCTGATTTTTACCTACGGATTTTAACACCATGCTTCTGTGAATATCTCAGCTTCATATACCGGCCGATGCCTTTAAACCACTTTTCTGTCCAAGCAACCTGAAGGCTTACATCATCATTAGTCGTACGACTTATAGTGTTGTGTCCCTGACAGAGGTTAGAGGTGAGAGCTCTACGCCCACCGCGTTCTGAGCACACAGCTGTATGCTCATCCCGCCAGACCATAGTTAGCATATCTACTCTATATATGTTTGACTGTGGGCTTTACGTTACGCTACCTCACAGAAATTGGCTGTGCACTCAGAAACTGGAATATTGCAAATAAACGGCAGCCCATCTGATAGTTTGAGCCAAGATGGCCAGCATGTAGGCCGCACACAGTCACGGTCCGTCCTGCTCCCCGATGGCTAGAAACAGCGAACAATCTGACTTTCGGTGTCTTCAGAGGCCAACGTCGTCACAAACCCGATGAGGTCTTTCTTCGCTACATATGTCATCTGCTGCTCAGAAGGTCGTTTTAATTTAGGCCGAGTGAGGCCTTGACGTTGGGAAGGATCTGGACAAAAAATGTTCCGAACATGAAAGTTTCTAGGAACTGTCTTAATGTACGGTACATGAGTGCAGTTTGGTAGCTAGATTCTCTAAGCAAATTCACTGCGTGCGGTCTTTTTTAAAAGCGCCAAAATATCATATATGACTCCTGTATTAGTTTTCCACAGGATAGTGTCAACATTCCTCAGCGCAGTCGATCGCTCGAATCACTCGCGAACCCTCCGCAGTGTCGCCAGATAACCAGTCCCGTATGTTCGGTCGACAGCTGTCATGTGCACTTGAGTTTGTCACCCCGTCCCTACACACCCAGCGGTCGCATTGATTTGCCCATACATATACGCTTACACGATGGGCTTGTTAGAACAGCACAGCCTAGGTTCCCCTGACACCAGCACACGCCGCGTCGACGCAACCCGTGCAGGGCATTGTCGGTCATGTGTGTATGTATGTTAGCGATACACCCATCGTGGATGTGAGCACATTTGTTTTCGTAATAACGGACAAAACACCGCGCGTGGGTCAGTGCATCGCTCACTAATGGGAGATGTGAATTTGGACAAGGACCGACTCATAGGATGCGAAGGATCGGCGCGTAGATGGCGCGCGTAGACGGTGGCTTTGAAGCCACACCAGACCCTGTGTCCAATGCTATCGCTAGGTAGCTTGATTCAGGCGACGGGCGCGTAGGAGAAGGAAGGGAGTTAGGCCAGTCGGGCGATTTATTTGCATTGCAAACGGGCAAGGATTCCTTAAAGCTGTGGCAACAGGCCAAGAGAGTTGCTGACTGAGTTGGTAAGTCAGTCCTACACAGCATTGAGAATGAGATCGCAACGACTCTTTCTGAATGTGTCCTTTTACCGCACTAATATGAGGTGTCAAGCTCCCCACCTTTCGGAAGACTTGTTCGTGTGAAGATAGGGGCGGGGTGGTGCGTTCCATCTGCAGACGGACGACTTGACTCCGTCGGGTACTGCACCCGCGCCCTCATCTACTCTTGTCTTGTCATGGTGAATGTGAGGTAGATGCTGCAGGGGTTTTCCTTATCATGAACGCAATCGAGCCCACCTTATCATTTCGCCCTCAGGACAGTGATTTAACTAGTGGCATGCGACGGTCGTCTTGGCGCCGGGTCCAGGAGGCTACAGAGGGAGAGAGTATGGTAGATGCAGCGCATCTCCTCTATCACTATGAACTAATACACGCGCAAGTCACCGTCCCTTCACCCGCCCTGGTGCGGGGTACGTGGTGGACATCGTCGGTAACGTTGGTTGGACTGTCGTTGCTATTATTCTAAAGATTGCATACTTGTTGGTCTCAGCATTTTCCCGCACTGCTGTTATGTAGCTGTCTTCCGTTCCTTGGCAGCAGCAGTACCAAACTGCAGTCTCTTCATTACTTTCTCCTGACTCCATAACCTGCGCCTTTATATTTGATCGGGACGAGGACATGTTGCTGCATGTTATGACTAGGACGAATATCTTTATGTTTGGTACAGTGAGTGACCGATCTCTTGAAATGTTAACCGAAATTTCGAATTGAGTTTTCGATTAGGAAGGATGACTCAAATGGGCTTGTAATGCTGATTTTCTTACGGCATAGTCGTTTAATGTTTCCGACTTGGCAGGGGGTCGGCTTTTGGATGCACGTCTTTCTGACCTCTAGGAACCCTACTCTGTAAAAATGGCTACTTAAGTAGCGTGCATTTTCCACATTGATTTTCGATGGTCATAGAAATTCAAGTATATTCCATGGAAAACATGCATAAAATATGCTTTCCTTTATTGCCTTGGTAGAGGCTAGCGCCTTCTTTACATTTTATACTCGATGGAGTATAATTAGGTTTTAAAAGTTTTTATCATGAGATTTTTAAGACCACGCAGTGTAAATTCATACAGCAACGTACCTGCCCACTTACCAATGCTGCTCATGAAACGTACAGCATAGTCCAAGTTCACGGCAAAATTTTATGAGCTCTATATGGTATCTTAAAGGCATAGAGGAATATGGGATTTTTCCTACTCGGAAAGCATGCTCCTTTTAGACTCAAATCAGTCAACGCCAATACAACGGCAGATCAAGCTCAACATTATTCGGGAATCGGAAGACTTTTTAAAAATCTAATTATACTCTTTCTTTGAGTATGAAATGCGAAGGTGACGTGATTCTCTATCAAATGAGAGAAGGAAAGCATATTGCTCTGCATGTTTTCCATAGAATATACTTGAATTTCTATGACCACCGAAAATCAATGTGAGAAATGCACGCTACTTAAGTAGCCATTTTTTACCAAGTACGGCTTCTAGGGGTCAGAAAGACGTACATTCAAAAGCCAACAGCCTGCCAAGTCGGAAACATTATAGGATTATGCCGTAAGATAATCAGTATTACAAACCCATTTAAGTAATCCCTACAAATCGAAAACGCAATTCGAAATTTCGGTTAACATTTCATGAGATCGGTCACTCACTGTATATGACTTTTATAGTTATTTCGGGCGAGCCACATCCCCAGAACCTACTGCGTCTCCAAAGAGGTGCCGTTGGTTTATATTGCGGTTGCCGGGTTTGGAATGTAAAGAGGAAAAACGGTCGATTGGATGACAGAGATGTATGAAGAAAAAGAGGGAACTCCCCTCACTACATCATCCTCGGTGCAATGCATCTCATGTGGCACGACTTCAACGATGACTCCTTTCATGGGCGGAACTGCTGACTGCTACGTTAGTACTTTAACAGGACTGGATGGAATATCGTTCGGCTCGGTGGCGGCAACCATTAAGGTTGTCCGAAAGTTCTAATAAGACGGAGGTTGTCTTTCTGTCAATTCCAGTGAGCAGACGTAATCAAAATCATTTTGGACATTTTGAGTACTTCCCCAGTATTCTCTGCCAGATCTGATTTGATGAGGGCCTTTGATGGTATATCACGTTTACTTTCTGTCGTACCGGCTCGAAAATTGCAGTCTTTCATCAAAGACGTCAGCCTTTGAACGATGCGGTTGATAATTTTCCTATCTTGTCTGCATGTCACCGAAGACGGGGTACCTGCCGGCTGGCGGCGATAGTCGCTAGGGACGCATAACATATCGTAAAATTCAGTAACAGAATTACAACGTAACTGGCATAAGCCGCTATCAGGTTCAAAACAGCTGAGCAGCTGTGGGAGAAAAATCTTGAACAGACGAAATGGGCAAACTGTTGGTGATCGGCCTGTGCCGGAAATCCCCGAGATAGTTCGAAAAATCTGCGCCCGACTAAGTCGGATATAGTCAGGGCCGTATGAACTACGTGTACCTTAGTATTTACGAGCCGCTTCCGTCTACTCCAGCCTACCGGATGGGCATCCCAAGTTCTGGTTTAGAACTAGGTTCTACATCTAATATCTGACCCTCGACTCTGTTTCTGGTGCATGTTTCGGGTATTTACTGTTTTTTTTTCGGGCCTCCTACAACAAGCCACGCAGGGGTTGCGCTGTACTAACGCGATGCATTTCCTGTACTTTGTACTTTTATTGTTCCTTCCTCTTCAGGGAGCTTGGTATCAACGTCCGATTTTTACTTTTCATATCTTGGGATTATTCGATTTTGCTGACTTGATGCCTGAGTGATGAGATCCGGACGTCGCTGGAGGTTCTGGTGGTCTGTTCGTAATCATCCATAAATGATGAACGCATGTCTTCGGAGAATATTGTGTAATCATGTGCCCTTCGAATATCGCATAGTCTTTTGTTTAGTACTTTTGCCGCAAACAGGGCTGTGAGGGTACTCAAAACCAATGCGTAATCTTTCTTCGCACCCTCCCGTCTTATTCTTATTAACTGTCGTGGTATACTTTGTGTGCCTCAGTCCGCATCGTGCATCGTCTTTACCGCCAGTATCTTCAATAATTTTTCATGACCACGTCTACTAAGTGTTAGAAATGCGACCGCAGTCGTACTGATGTTGTCTGGCGTCTAGTCAAGCGAAGGACGTCGGTTACGACGAGGAACCTGTGTTCTGTGCCAGCCTTCAGACGACGTCCGTTGCAGTCTTCTACGCCTGGAGTACCGATCACTTTTGACATCGCCTCTGTCTAGCCGCGCATCAAAGCCTCCCAGGTCGGTAATTTTGCCAGTCTTAGAGACTTACACTGAGGGAGTGCAGATTGTCATGGAAATCATACATTCGATCGTGATGACTGGTCATCAAGGTGACGAACACCTGACTAGTGTTATTGACTGTCCTTCAGGAGAGTGACAGCC
>CACRXP010000036.1:1738711-1761247 GCA_902702965.1 Spirometra erinaceieuropaei | reverse complement strand
TTGGCGGATTCTGAATGAAAAGACAAGTCATTTCGCATGTTCCCCCTGGAACTTTCAGATCATTCGGTCAAATTTCATGTGCCTAGCATCCGTTTTCTGTCATTGTACTAATAGCACTCATTAAAAATTTGTCAGATATCCAACAATTTTTCTCCAAAAAGCTGTAAAATTATTTGGGGTGATTTACGGAAGTAGGAGACCTAAAAGCCAGAAAAGAGACAATGTAAGACGGAAACGAACCGTCGATCTTCTTGCTCCGTCACGGGTGCTCTATCAAATAATACATTGCAGACATATCCGCAAACCGTGAATTGATTAAAATCGATTATTCCGATCCGCCATGTTGGTCGAGCTCTTTAGTAAGAAAACAGTCGAAATCCTTGTTCATCGTCCTTCGTCTGCGTGGCGCCTCCGGACTTGCTGTCTCGTTAGTTATTTGCATTTGCAGGTTAACGCAGTTGGCAGTAGTCCCCTTGCCTGGCGATACTCCAACACCTTCTGCGAGTATACCTCTTCCACTATTTCTTCGATTTTCGTCCGAAGATGTGGCTGTATTTGTCCATTTTCTGACTACTGCATCTGATGACCTGCAATTATGGGCAAAAATGACTAAATAAAAACCCACCTCGGGACTAAACACATGCCCTTTATCTTAAGTAACTCCTATATAACTACTTAAAAGTTTTAAAGTCTATACAGTCGTCCACAGTTATCTTGCACCAAAAGAAACGGGCTTGCATATTACCTACCTTTCTTGGGTTCCACTATGCATACCGAGCTGGTCAGATGTGATTGGTCTAGCGTTCACTGGTATTACAAAACCGTACACTCAGTTTCAGTGCAGTTGACGCCATTAAATCTTTTTCATTATTCTTATTGGCCAAAATTTCCTTGACCCCCTAACCCACTGTAAACTATCCAGCGGCGGTTTACTCAAACTGCCCTATCCTTCAAAACGCACTTATTGTCTGTTTTTTAAACTATCACGCCTTCTTTTAGCTGCTATATGTCAGTGTACCAAAAGTTTTACGTAGAAATACAAATACCATAAGTATTTATTACATTTTTATAATTTCACCTATCACCCTTATGTACCGTCCGTAAAAACCCTCTTAACACCTTTCCCGTATGACAGAATCCTGAGGCTGGTCGCGGATGCTTAAGCTTCTTAACCCTACAGTTGTCGTGCCATTAGCCGATATAGTTGAGGGGGAGGTGTATCCATAGCAAAGCCGCGTGCCTGGTCATGATGTTAGCCCATAAATAGCTGACTCTGGCGTATAATCTAATAATTTTCCTTTCCCAGGGGCCGCGTGCACGACCGTGCTTGAATTTCTACTGCTCATCTACTGAATTGCAGAATCCTGAGGGACTTGCACAAAAACGTTCTACCTTCCCATGAAGTATTTTAGGTCAAAACTGCAAACGTACAATTTAGGAAAATGTCCTCGGGAAAGTCAATCCGAGTAAAAAACACTTGCTCATCCTCGGCGAAATCCGATGTTCAAGCACTTTGTTCCGTATTCTCTGCCCCAATGAGTAGCGTTGGACATGATATATATCTAATTTGTAAAAATCGACTCCTCCGACACCCACTTTCCTCGCGATTCTTCCCGATTATTGCGCCCTCTATATATTGCTGATTGTATCTGACCCCAAACTATTATTAGACGTCAACGCCCAGTCTGTTCATACCGTCATTTTTGTCTTGACCAAATTCTGGCAATGTGCCACGGATCATTATTTCACCTGCATCGAGTCCGCTGTTTATCTGGTTAACGTTACCAAGCAGCTGACGAAATACCAAAGTCGTGGAGGTTCCCCCCACTAGTGTTATCTCCCAATTTCAGTCTTCGGTATCTAGTCTCCCCGCAGATGCTCACTATTCCAAGCTCAAGGTGGGAGTTCTTCAACTTAATGTCGCGTCTGATTGACAGCGTTATAGCCTTTGATAAATCAGGAATCACTGGACGACTGGAGGCCCTGAGATCTTCTCCGGCGAATGCGTTCTCTCTTTGGAGACCCAGAGATTCACGGAAAATTCCCCAAAGAGAAGTTCTAGGGACGTCTGCCAGCAGATGTTCTGGCGTCTACTTCTCAGGATCTCTTGACCTCCTAGATGGCCGAGGTGGCGGACCGGATAATAGGGCTGCAGAGTTTCCAGCAGTCCTCCTTCGCCCAACTCGTTACGTCTTCGTCGTTGACTGTGATGCAGATGTCACCCATAGCGAATGAACTGACCTTCTCGGAAATGCGGCTTTCACGCCTTACCTCTCGTTGCTCACCCGCCTTTCGTCGTTCTCGTTCGCGATCTCGAACCGCTGATATCATACCAATTTTACGCAAGTATCCGTCGGTGTTCCTATCCCTTCTTCTTCAGGTTGAAATGGGAAAACCAGTCAGTCAGAGAATAGACGGCGCCTTTTCTCTGTCTCTTCTGTCTCTGGTCGCACCTTCTATGTCTGCGACAGTGTGACTTGCCGACTTTTACTTGTCGACGCCGGAGCCAAAATCAGTGTTATCCTTCCCACTCCAGCCGACCGCTGCCGACCTAGCCCCGGTCTTCACCTCCAAGCTGCCAACTGTCTCCCTGTTCACACTTTAGGTATGCTGTTCCTCACCCTGAACAATGGCCTTCGTCGGTCTTTCTGGATCTTTGAGGTGGCTGATGTTCTTCATGCAATCTTTGGCTCGGACTTTCTAATCGAGCACGATCTTCTTGTAGACTACCAAAGCTCCCGATTCCTCGACCGCACAACTGACCTCTCTGTTTACGGACTAATTCCTTTTACTACATTATGCAACTTATCTATTCTGGTTACAGGTATTGCTTACCCCATCAGCGGCTGCTTCTTCAATATCCAGATATTATCAATCTCACTTTCGCAGTGGCGAGGTCCAACATGATGTTGTGCACCAAATCCGCACCTCAAACCCTCCTGTGTTCGCTCGGCTTAGACAACTGGCGCCGGTCCGTCTGTAGAACGTGAATGCAGGGTTCGAGCGCATACTGCAACTTGACATCGACCGCCCGAGAGCTCCTGGACATCGTCCCCTGCGCATGGTGTACGAGGAAACATCAAGCGACTGGAGATCCTGTGGCGACTATCGTGCTCGCAACAACGCCAACACTCCTGATCGGCACACAAGTGCCTCACCTCTAGGACTTTTCTGGAGACCTTTTCGGTAAAGCGCTTTTCTCAAAGACTGACCTGGTGCAGACCTTTCACCCGATTCCGATCGTCCCTGGAGATATCTATAAGACCGCCGTCGCTGCGGATTTGGCCTCACCGAATTCACCCCCGTGACGTTTGGTCTTCCAAATGCCGCCCAGGCGTTCCGAAGTTTCATAGGCTGTCTACCGTGGCCTACCATTTGTGTATGCTCACGTCGACGATGTCTTGTTGGCTAGTCGGAATTCCGAAGAACAGAAGGGGCATTTTGCCTTAGTGTTGGACCACGTCAACAAGTATGGTGACATCGGAAATCCTTCTAAATAGGTTTTTGGTGCGTCTTCTCCTGAATTCCTTGGCCATCATGCTGACTCAGAAAATTTGGATCTCCTCCCCTCAAACGTTAAAACCATGCGTGATTTCCCTCTACCAACCACTAAGCGCCAGGTTCAGTGTTCCCTTGGCATGGTCAACTTTTACCACCGGTTCCTACCGAACTGTGCTGACCTCGCACTGCCGCTTACTAACATGCTTTTTGCTCCCAGTGAACTCACTGACTGCTTCCGAGAGAATCAAGGCCTTTCTTGCTGACGCCAGCCTGCTCACGCATCCTGTTTCCGAAGTTTCGCTGTCCCTGACGCTTGACACTCCAATCGTTACCGTAAGGGCAGTTCTTCAACAACACCTTACAGATTGCACACGACCAATAGATTTCTTCTCTAAGAAACTCTCGAAAGTTGAGACGCGCCATAATACTTCTGGTCGTGAGTTACTCGCCATCTGTTTGGTTGTGAAGCGTTGCCGACAGTTTCTTGAGGGTCGTGACTTCGTTTTTTTTCCACGAAAAACAGGCTACTCACGTTTGTCGTTCGATCCACGTCAACAAATATAATCCGAGAATGATTGCTTATTTGGACCACATCTCTTAATTTACCACCGACATCCTCCACACTGATTGCACGAAGAACGAGGTGGCTGACAGGCTGTCCAGACTTACACTTTCTGCGCTACTACTGTCACGCGCAATAGACCTTGATGTAATGGCGGCTGACCAACGGCGTGTCGGTTGTCCTGGCGAAAAGTCCGCTAGTAGTCTCCAACTCGCAGACGTTTCCCTGGTCCCAGGTGCTGATAAATTTCTTTGTGATGTCTCGGCCCCTTCTCAGCAATCTTTCGTGCCCGCAGAGGACCCAACAAACTGGTCTGACAGCCTACCCCTTGCGCTTCTTCGATTCGTGCAGCACTGAAGTCAGATTTAGATAGCAACGCGGTCGAATTGGTTTTCAAAGGACCGTTCTGTGTGCTCTTACGCGATGTCAATACCTGCCAGGTCCTTCACTGTGACGAGCAGGACGTAATCAGCATCGGCCGGGTCAAGGCTGTTGTCGCAGAGAAACCGCCTGACCTGCCCCAAGGACAAAAATGTGCTGATCCCATATCCCATGCTCTTTTACCTCCCCTATCTTGTCCCTCTTCACCTCAACTACTCCCTTATTCTTCCTTTTTCCCGCCACTGTCCCTCCGCCTCATCTATTCCTGCTCTGCTATGCCCGTTAACACTAACTTCAGCCTCCTCCTCCTCCTCCTCCTCCTCCTCCTCCTCCTCCTCCTTCTCCTCCCCCCCTCCTCCTCCTACTCCTCCTCCTCCTTCCAAATGTTTAACTGCAACACGCAATCAGCCCTCTTTTTCTGTTTCTCCTGTTTATATCGCCGCTGTAGATATCAAGTTCGCCCCCCTGATCGTCCAGTTACTCATTTCTTTTAAACTTTTGCATGTTTTTTCGTCCTCGTTTCACGTCGCCCCCTGGTTTCGGAGGAAGTTACTGTGCCGAGGTGTCGAACTAACCGTCTCTTAACACTCATTCCTTTTTCCTAACCGTTCTGCCTGTCTTGTCTTAGTGGACAAACCGCTGCAGGTAAAGCTCGTTACTCTTGTGTGCTTTAACACCAGATCACTGAACATCTTGAAGGTTAACTTTGTTCACTTACTGGGCTTTCGTCTTATCGTTCATATTTAGGGCTCTGAAGTTATAGGCGGCTAGTTTGTGGGAACGTTATTAAAATCACACTTACACCCTCTTCGAACCTGCGTTCGCAGGTCACTGAGAAAAAAACGATGCTAGATGTTATCTTTAGTATGCTACTATAATATCTCCCCTTATAGGTTAAAACAGTTACCTATTTGAGTACACCGTTATAACTTGGCAGAAATACTACGGCGCTGAAATGCAGTTGTCGCGCTTGATAACTTCCAAAAAGACCAACTCTTCACGACACTTACTTTATCATCGTCGGGCATACGCTGGGCAACAGTTGATTTCAATATGACTATTTATCGATAAGCTAAATGACCAACTGCTTGCAGACCAAAAATTATGCTTCTCCTTCGGTTTGGGGTTGAAGTACAATTGTTGGTTGCGACAAATAAGTCAGATAGAATCAGTCTGGTTACACTAGTGTTTACAAACCATGCTTCTTGATCAGCGATTACCTCTGCCTCCAACGGCTGTAGACAGGATTATCAAGAAAAACGAGTGCTCGCTCATTCCGTCCTGCCATCGGGCCAGATCAAAAAACGACACTGACACGTGACTTTTAACACTACTGACCGCAGCTGACGGGATATGATCTCGTGCCTCGGCTACTTGAGCTTCTGACCAAATGGTCAAATGGTCCTTTGTTAGGAAGTTGCTTTACCCGATCTTGCATCGACCGGAGGCCATGTGATATTGGCAAATAGGCTGTATATTGCCATTCCACTCTCCTCACTCGTTATCAATGATATTCATGGATAAACTTATGAATATCCTTTCCGTAAAATTTGAAGACAACCTATTGAATGCTCATGTTTCAAGCGCGAAAGTAGGCTAACATGTCAGTGTTTTCGACTGCAGGCCCATCACTCGGAATGCTATGAAAGTGTGGTTTTGCGAAGCCAAATTAAAGATTTTGAACCGGGGCACTTCGTTCATTAAATAACAAAAATCGCTGAAATCAACCACAGATGTCTTAATCCATATGTTCATTACTTGTCCTTCAGCCCCATTATCTTCTGTGGAATGTCGCGTGGTACCTCGTAAAGTGTGCCAGTGGTAAACGGATACAAAAAGGAAACAGAATGCATGGAACACTGCTCACTACGCAAAAATTGCGCCCAAAGTGCCCTGGAGGGCGAACTTTCCAAGCAATGATTGATCTCTCAGCAGAGTTTTACTGGAGGGTCAGGTTTTTGAATATGCCTATGAGGGTCGTTAAATAGCTGTTCACGTTTTTTTGATTTTATTGTCAGTGAAATTCGGGTAATGGGCCGCCTTGTTTACGGAAGGTGATAATAAGCTAGCAAAGTGACAGGAAAAGGCGTTCACCGATAGACCCTTTTCTTTCCAAAACACTCGCAAATCTGTTTTACGCTCACAACCATCGGTTGGCCTCCTTGCATATATAATAAAATGTACGGGACATCAGTGTTCGGCTCTGTTCGTTTTATAGGCTGTAAGTAAACTAAGTCGCATTTAGCAACAACTTTTTGACTCGGGGACAAGAAGTGAGTGAAACAAGCCATATAAAACGGACGGAGAACTCTTAACTGCGATAAAACCAAATTTTAAATTTGTGCATAATTAAAATTAGTACTGGCTGTCCGGAATTTTGATAAGACACCCATTTGAAGTGGTTGATGGTAAAAATCTATACATATGAAGAAAGAGTAGGGGCAACGGTATAGAGAAGGACCCCACTTAACTGTCAGTAGACTGTAAATCGTGCTATACGTGATTTATGGTAAAGGAAGTTTTGTGGGCGGGGCAGCACGCTAAACAGTAAGCTGGCAAAATGAAAGAAAACACAAAATTGCCTGAATTTATGTCGAAAGTCTTATCCTACGCTATTGTACGAAAACGAAAATGAGAGTAATAATTAAACAATAAACAAAAAGTAGATTTCACAAAATAACGGATTTTAAGTTAAGGTGTGAGGTCGTGGGAAGTAATCATTGTTGGCAGCATGATTTCTCCAGCACCCTGCAAATGTACGCCGAGATAAAACCCCATATGACACGATCCACAGACTACTGACAGTTAAGCGGGACCCTTCTCTTTACGTTGCCATATCAATCTTGTGCCTATTTACATCATTTTCTGCACATCTGTATGTGAATATAAGTTAAAAACATGAATTAGCATAAGTCCAGAAAAAGAGGTACAATTACAATTTTGGTCTCTTCAGGGCGCTTTTTTAATTTTTATTTGTCGTCTTAGAGCCCCAAGAAAACTTCTATTTCGCTTTACCTGACCCTGATTCCTGGAGAACAACGAACAAATTCACCATGGTTAGGGCGGTTTGCATACTCTTTTGAGGCATTGCACTTGAAGCTATCACAGTGCGCTAAAAGCCGTGGCTTTGTAGGTTGCCAGCTAACTTGATAACTTGGATCTCCTAGTTGTCGACCCAGTGTTGTGTGCCTGAGTGGAGTGGCCGGCTGGTTGTCTTAGAGTCAGGCTAAAATGGCTCCTTAATGTCATATTTACGGCAGTCCCAATCCGTGGGCTTTGAACCGGGTGTGGCGGCACGCCTGGCTGCGGGTCCGCCCTGCCAGCCACATGCCCCCCTTTCCCCGCCTCCGGTCTTCTGGGCTTTGTCTTGACACTGCGTCCAGGTGGGTAGTGGGAAGAGAGAGTTCGGGAGATGTTGCGCGATTCTGCTATTATTATAAACGAATTCAGGCGCAACTCACGGTGTCTGCTTTACTTCTCAGTAGAGCACACGGTGAACATTGTCGGCAACCTCGCTCGAACTGTCGATGTGTTTGGGAAGAGAACGTGACCTGGAAGCAGTGCAGGTAATTGGCGCGCCGGCCTCGTGGGGCAGTTGTTTACTTCTTCACACATGACGGTTGCATTTTCGCGCAACAATTTAATAAAGATTACGTTTGCTATGCGGAATGAAGTTACTGGAAGACTTTTTACAGAAAAAATATGTGAGAGCGGGTTAGCCATTTTTGTTTTATTTGGCGCCTTCGAACATCCGTTCTAAAACTGCAGGCTAGGTAAACCTGTGTAACATGGAATCACGCCTATTCCACGCTTCAGTAGGGATAGATGGGTGGCCATCATTCCTATGTGACCATAGGAGTAGACTTCAAATAATTGGGCATATACAACTATTCGTTATATTGATTACTTGCTATTACGACCACACACCAGTGCACGATGCTAGGGCAATGACATGCGAACAGACGAATAGTAGTACAGATGAACTCCAGGTGTTTGCGAACGGGATCCAAAGATCGGATATAAGGGGAATGCGAAGGACCATGGGACGTTGGTGGAGAACGGCAGACTGTTAGGTTGGTTTTATTGACTTATCTGAGGGTGAAATGGTGGCAATGAGGGACTTGGCACTGTTATTTATCGGCATTTACACTAAACTTGATGAGTGAACTCGGTGGGATTCGGAGACGCGGTGCTGCTTGGTCAACAAACTATCACTCTCCCACTATTACTGATTTCAGTAGGTAGTCAACATTCATCAGTTTGTCGATAAAAGCGAAGGGAGGAGTCCCAGGAAGCAGTCATGAAGAAGGAGACACGATCGCCGGAGCAAGAGCCTTATTTGCCTGACGCTTCGGATTCCTGCTCGAACTCATCATCAGAGACAAAAGCAAATGCGGGTGGTTCATGCACAAGGGACTGCAGTATTTACAGGATGCAGTCACCATGTTACCGCGGCTCCCCACTCCATCAGGGATCGTTGCACTTGGTGTGATGACTGCTTGATGGTCGATATTCACGCCGTTAATTGCTGCAATTTCATCACATGTGTTGGGTGTTGGCGTGATGATAACTCGACCATCTGACCCAACCAACCCTGGCGTTGGGAACGGTCTTCACCTGTGCGCTTCCCGCGTAGCTAATTACTCCGCCTAGGCGAAGTCTCAGCAAGGAATATGGAAGGGGAAGGTCGTTGCACTTGTTGATGGACTGGGGGCCAGTGAACCATGACTCAAGCAGCCCCCGGCTCACGCGGTTGTCACCTCTTGCGAAAATTTCAGTTTTGTGAAGTTTGAATGTGTGACAGGATCTCGTCGAGTGAGCCGCAACTTGATATATAGCGTCATTTCTCCGCAACGTTACAACGTGTTCGGCCATTCGCGTGTGGAGTTGTCTTCCGGTTTCTCCAACGTAGTTGCTTTGTTCTTAACTGAAACAGATCCGATAAACGACTCCAGATGTTTCTTGCCATAGCAGCGGGTCTTTCGGTTCCACTACCTGACATCTGATGGTTGCCTCCGGTCTATGTGCAACTCCAACCCCACGTGATGCGAGAAGTCGACTGACAGCTTCCGGAACGTTCTTGATATACGAAAGCGCTCATCAAAATTTGGGGGTCGTGCGGTTTGACCTTTCGTTCCCTTTGCGTATGCACCGGTTGACGAAGTTGCGCGGGTAGCCATTGACTTTGGAGACCCGTCGGAGGTATTCATCACTTTCGTACTACTTTTGATTTCGGCAGACGCAGTACTACTTGCGAATACTTTCAATTTGAGGTGCTTCGTGGATTGCTGTGATTATGATTCGCAATTAAGTTAGTGTTCGCGCTATACCGTTAGGAATAGGGTTTTTGTTTTAGGGGTAGGGTTGGGATTTAGAGTTAAGGAACAGGTTTGGGGTTAGACGCCGGGGTTTAGGATTAGGTCAGGACTTACGGTCAGGGTCAGGGTTTGGGGTGCAGGGTCCCAGGTTAGCGTTAAGGTTATTGCATAGGATTATGCTTTAGAATTAGTGAGTTGTTCGACACCAACTTCCCACAACTCTCATCTACGGCCCACATGTGACTGGCCACATTGTCGGGGGGTTCATTTTTGATTACCGTGGCGATCCCTATTCTTCGTAAATTTGTTTTCGCTGGTAACCTGCAGTGAATTTTTTTTATTGCGCATTGCTTACACTGAGATTTTAGCATCCATTAAAACAAACTAGCATATTTACCTATAATACCTGCGTTTTTCCTTAGTTTTTGCACATTCTTCACCGTTTTCCCAAAGCGCCACCAGTAAAGCCCTTTTTACCACGGTTCCCTTACTGACCGCACACGGACTTCCCCAGTTCCCAGCAGGACAGGCTTTCTGAGCCATAATGTAAAGTCTTGTCTGATTCGGATAGACACCCAGGGTCAATATTTGCGATGACAGCTGCAGGAACTAGACGGGGCCAGTATGGTTTCGACCTCCGATCTCGAATATGTGCGGAGGTTCAGTACTTTCCATCTGTCCACCTGAACTCTGCGCAAAACGATGAAATTAACGATGGCGTTCGCCTGACTAACAGTAGCCATTAGGCATGTCAGGCCAGTGCTGAAGGTGAACTCCTCGCTCGCCTACCAAACCAAACAGGTTTTGTTTACACATCCTTTTAGAGAGATACGCGGCTGTTTGACATACACAAGTCCATCTACCATCAAAAATAGTATATGCATATGGATGGAAATGAAAGAAGCACCTCTGTCTGTTTGCGGGACGCACTGATGGACTAATCATGAATAAGGCCACCATCATTGCAAGGGGATAGGTATGCAGCATAACCGTCTGCAAACCACGACTCAGCAGCTCGCTCCTTGTAACTTTGAAGTCAAGACTCCAGAAAGTCATTTCTCTCAGTTACTGCGCCGTATGATTCAAATGCTCGTCTTGTTCCTCATTGCAGTTTATTACTGCTGTTAAGGAATAGTGAAGCGTCCATGTAGCAGTTCGCTTGGCTTTCTGACAGCAACTAACCCCCCCCTTCCCAGCTGATTGCTTGCGTCATAAGTGACTTAACCCTTGACTTGCCAGCACGCTGATGCCGATTGATATTTTGACCTCTGATGATTTGATGCGGCTTGACGCGATGCAGATGCCCGCCCACACCTCGGATTGAAGGACGCGACATTAAAAGGTACCTCACAGCTTGGTTAAACAAACGTTGACGCTGCCATCTGAACTGCTTGTAATTTCCCGACCAGAGTGAAATTTTCTCTTTAAGGTTGGTGGCCGACCAGGTTGCGGGCCGTGCTCTAGTCTTTGCGCCTTGAGGCGGAATATGAAGTCCTTACAGACAATGCAATGGCGACTAAAATGTATATACATATTGATGGCTGATAATGGCCATCAAGCCAGAAACAACCATCACAGTTGCCCTTGTCATTGTTCGTACTTCCACCTCTGCGCATCTCCCAAATCGCTATCAGACTGTCTGCGAGGACTTTAGAATGCACCCTGCGACGCAAGGAGATGAGCGCGTCCCGTAACGTGGTCGGTGAGCGCCCTTCTATAATAATAATTCTTCCTGATCACAATGGACAAGAAAACAGATCACTGGCTTAATGACTTCCGTGGCCAACGCCGACCCCAACGTCGCACCAACCTCCTGATGGCAGGGTGTGTGCACAACGTACCCAACGTACTCACAGCCTATGTCCTCCCTCTCCCTCGTCCCCTTGACCCAATGGCCACGACACGCCGACCACGCCATAGCACGCTTCGTCATGCGTGCGGCGTGGGAACGATGGATCTTAATTGTCTCTGACTCAATTATAAGCCATGCAACTTCTCATAACTTAAACTTCGATGTAACCATTTTGGCCTGATGAAGAGTTACCGAAAACACGTGTTTGCCAAAATGACTTTTCAGTATTGGATTACTTGACGCTCATTAACCCTAAAACCCCGGTTAGAATCCCAGGCCAGTCAGACCTGGGTGTAGATGCGGATGGCTGAAGGCGGCAAAAAATCGAAACTGGCTGTTTCATTCTTTCTATCCTTTTGCGGTACCCATATTTTATTCGTATTCTGTCCCCTGATTTGGGAATTTTCTAGTTGGCGACCTCACACTTCGACAAACTATCGGACTGACCACTACCGAATCACTACCACCGCGCTTCGTCAGAAAAATTCAAAAATCTGTCAATTCTTATCTAACTCTAATAAGTTTATGTTCGCATTGTTTCGGGCGCAGATATGTCCGCATTCTGAAAAGAGGGCCCACAATGTGCACAATTTGACAAATTATACTAGGAAATATCGACTACCTAAGCAATTTAAGTAGGCAATACAGTTGTCTGCAAATAGACTCACATGTTACTTTTTAACACATCCAAAGCGAATGCCATTGCATACTCTGTTTAGAGGAATTCCTACATCTCACCCTTTGTCTCACGTGGAGGCCAGGGACTGAAGTACTAACCCTTTTCTCAAGTAAGGGCAGAAGCACTTAAATCGAAATACATGAGTGCATACCCAAACTAGAGTTTAGCCTTAAAATAGCAATTTACCTAACCAGTTACGTAAATCAACCGATTGAGTCGCAAACAGTTGGCTGCAAACGCACAGAAATGTTAGATAATTTACCCAGCTGCTCAAAACTATGTGGTCCGGAAACGTTTTTCTTGCGAATAACGAAGCTCCGCATATTTGCTCAGTTGCTAGCAGTGGTAAATGTTAGGTTCACTGTGAGGTAAATAGCAGCATTTGTGATTGTCATGCTGCATTGAGAAGTTAGAGAATGAGCAATAATTCTCAATGGGTGACGCGACAGCTCCTCTTATTAAACTCAATTTCGGCATTTTTAAGTAGTCAGTTAATATAATAAACTGACGTACACATTCTCGTTATTGATAATGGGGTCGATTTAAAACCAAGCGAATACATAGGTTTTAAGGTAAGACTTCCGGATTATTAACATTTGGAGCTTAGTTAGGCCACGATCTTTCACTGTTGTTCGGAACTGCGACAACCCGAAAGCTTTCAAATGATCAAAACTAACATTCCACGATATTTTCACAATAAATAGTTCAAGTCTGAAGCCCGACGATGCATCCAATCTTCGCATTTTCAATAATATTCCTTTAAATAAAAGATGGATGCTTACCGATAAGGTTACAACATGCTCGTTCCGTTGTGCCTTGAGGCTCATACTAGAACCCTCGCAGGCAGTCGCGGAGATACTAGTAGTAGATGTAGATGAGATGATGTCGAAAAGATAAGGGCTATTTCTGACTTATTAGTCGTCATCAGCTCGTCACACACAACCCCTAGTGTGGATCACCTGAATGGCCATTCCGGTCTCCCTTGTCTTTGTTGGTACCATCTCATCTAAAAATACTATTAGTTGCTGTGCGACTGTCTGCGGGGGGTCTAGTATGAGTCCCAAGGCACAGCGGATCAAGCACGTTCCGTAACTTAGTCACTGAGCATCCATCTGTCATAAGTGATATTCCCAATCACAACTGACAGGACAACGGTCCCGTGGCTCAATGGCAGAGTGCCATACTCCATGATCAAAGATCCTTGGATTCGAATCTCAGGTGATCCACACTTGGGGTTAGGTATAACTGGCTGGTGACGGCTAATAAGCAAGAAATGATCATCCCGGGCTCCCTTGTGTCTGTCGACATCCTCTCATCTAGTCTTTTAAATGCCAAATCCGAGGTTGTCATTTTAATAACGATAAATTATAAAATAATTAGGATCTGCGTTTACTGAGCGGGTCTGAAGTTGGATCACATACGCACACGTACAAACTTGTCAGAAAACACTGGGGATGGCTAAGTGTAGTGAATATATTTCAACGAACAAGAGACCGTTAAAGGGTGTGTAAGCCAAGCATCGACCGGTGGCGCAAGGCTGAAGTTGACTGCACATGGCTCTGTAAGCCGGCGCCGGACCGATAAATCGATTGACTGTGGTCTCATCCGAGGCACAGGCTTCAATCAATTTTCGTCTTGTTTGATTCCGGCGTGGGTGACTATTTTGGTGGCTACGAAGTTAAACTCATGATCTGTTTCGTAGGTGTGGGCGGCCACATGAGATGACGCGTCGCCTCGTCGTACAGCCAACTCATGTTCGTGTATGCACGATTCGAGCTTGCGTTCAGTCTGCCCTGTGTATTTGCAAGGACATTTTTGGCACGAGATGCGATACACTACCCCAGATTGCTCCTCTGACTTTAACTGGTCGTTAATTTTCATAGCCTTACTGAGCATGGTGGCTTTGGGGTGGTGTGCAATTCCAATACCTAGCTCCGCAGCAATGCGTTCGGTTTCTTCTGAAAACTCCTTGATGTATGACAGAGAATGCCATATCGTTGGTAGTGTTAGAGTTCGAATCCTCAGGGGTCGACCGCGTACGCGGCGACTTATGAATGCCTTCGGCAAGTCGTGTTGCACAAACTGGTTGCGGAGATAACGGGCCTCCCATGCTCTTTCCTCCGGTTTGCTGTAATGACTTGGGATCCGTTTGAAGAGCTCCTTCACACAGCTTCTTTTATGAGCCACCAGGCGGTTGCTGTGAAAACTGAGAAACTGCGTGGTGTTCGTTGCCTTCCCATAAACTATTGTTTCAAGTTCACCGTTATGGTTCCGTCTGACTACCACATCCAGGAAGAGCAACTGCTGTTCCTGTTCTTCTTCCCTCGTGAATTTTATATCTCGAAATACTGCGTTGAGCAGGTTGTGAAAATGTTGTAGCATGTTTTTCTTTACGATAACAAACGTGTCGTCTACGTAACGGCGCCAAAATACCGGATCACGTTGGACGAAGGCAATCTATTTTAACTCCAGTAGAACCAGTTCTGCCACTAAATCGGAGACCGCAGAGCCCATTGGAGTTCCCTTGATTTGTTCATAGGTCTCTCCGGCAAACGTGAAGGAAGTTTGTCGGCAGAATTCAAACAGCCTCATGAGGTGTTCAATATTGAGCGCATTCTGAGTCTCGTCGTACCCCTACTCAAGTCTGTCGCGCAAGACTTTGTGGATCAGTTTTGGTGGGGTAAATGTGAATAACGACGTCACATTGAAGGAAACCGTGATTTTGTCCGAATTACTTCTTCGGCCTCGGAGGTCTATGGAGGAAATGAGAGGCTGGTCGAGCTGACGTAGTCGGATTGCCTTGGAAGAACTTGAGTTTTGAGTAGATCCACTTTGCGAAATTCTAGGTGGGGCTGCCTTTTAGGGCAACGATTGACCGCAGTGGGACATATGACTTATGTATTTTTGGCAGACCATAGAATCGAGCTAGAGCGGTGTCAGTTGCCTTCATTTGGTGCCATTGATTCTTCGAGATTATATTTTTGTGCCGGTATTCTCTAAACAATTTATTAAGCCGACCTGCCGCTGCTTTGGCGTGTGAGTTCTGTGCTGGTTTGCAAAATTATCTGTCGTCAAGAAGGGTTCTAGCCTTTTCATTATTGTCTTCTCGATTCATCACGACGGTTGATCGTCCCTTGTCAGCAGGAAGA
This sequence comes from Spirometra erinaceieuropaei, assembly GCA_902702965.1. Classification (NCBI taxonomy): domain Eukaryota; kingdom Metazoa; phylum Platyhelminthes; class Cestoda; order Diphyllobothriidea; family Diphyllobothriidae; genus Spirometra; species Spirometra erinaceieuropaei. The sequence continues at coordinate 1,745,805 of CACRXP010000036.1, read as the reverse complement.
ATAATAATTCTACCGTCCCTCCTCAGTTCCTTCATAGCGTTTTACTAACTCTGCCGAATACATTGAATTGGTCCGTGTGTCATCAGCTGGGAGGTAAGACGTTGTCGAACGGAGTGTTTCTTGACATCGACTGTTTCACTTCTCACAAGCATAACTTCCAGGGCAGCAATCAAGTCGGCAGGATCGGCATCCGCAGTATTGAAACAGGTTTCATGCCGTCGCACTCGTGATTGCAGTTTTGTTAGCTGCGTAGGCTAAAGGATGTGGACCAGGTTTAAACTCTTTATACCTGTTGGTTTTAGGTTGGTCAACTTCCGTTCCAGAACTTCTCTCTTCCTATTTCTTCTTGCGCCGGCGTACAGGGCCCTGTGCAGTCACCTCCGGTCTTGCGCCGTCGGTCGATGATTGGCCTACACATTCTATAATTGTCTCCTCTTCTGTTGCTGATACTATATCTGACGATGGACTGCTGCACGAGTTCGAAAGCTACGAGCAATAAACAAAATGTTCCGATGTTCGAATGTATTTCTTTCTGTATGAGGTTTACAAAGGCAATACCGAGACGTTCGCCATCAAACATAATTTGGTCGAAAATTGCGTCAGTATGTCTTTATCTGACACTGACTGCTATTGCTCCCAACGCCTTTCCCACATTTCCACACCCCTCTGTGTGTTAAGACGAACTTTAGTCGATTTCTCTTATCACGGACATGGTTTTGCTTCTGTCCCGTTCCAATATAATTGTATTGGCGCGAGGAGAATTTACCGAAAGCTTTGTATGCTCGCCACCTTGTCGTCTGAATACTGCCATGGAAATTTTTGCAGACCTAAACAGTCCAAAGATCCCGCGGTATTAAAGGCACTCAATGGGTACCTACGTTTCAACACCAAGCTTGTGGAGGCGAAAGTAATGACCAAGTTTATCGGGGAATGCATCGGGAGAAACGAGTATCCAAACAACTACTGTAGTGCGCTGTGGCGTAGCCGTACAGTCTTAACCACACAAACCCTACAGATACGTTAATAATCAATTGAAATGTATCCGCATAAAGATAGAAGAACTGGAGTGTCACGTTTGTCAACGTGTAGCCGTCGTCGACACCCCGAAGAGGAATGAAAGACAAGAGTCCAACAACTAAACTCAATCCATAGGACGAAAACGTGCAGAGGCAGAAAGTTCTGCGCTTCTTAGAAGTGTGCATGAAATGAAACTAAAATCACGGTTTCCGGAAGATCGAGGTCTTATATGACACTTGCTAAAACATCACCTGAAGCATTACGCCCTGATCTTAAGTTTGCATACCCCGTCGAAAAGTTAATCAGGTAGAACTGGAAACTCAGTTCGAGAACCTATGGAACCAAACCCATGATCTAGTGCCCGCTTCCACAGACAGTATTCAACACTTCAAACCAACACTGGTGAATTGCAGTTATACAGGCCTGAACAAGGGACCAAAAGATCGAGTATTGTGGACAAAGGCACGTGTGGAAAAATTAAAAGAATTTCGAAAGAACAAAGGAATCTTGGTAACTAGAATCGACAAAAGAACAGGCGACGTTTTAAGTAACAGATCGAACTACGTTGCGAAGATACAGTTCATATTATCTGACCAGAAGTAATTCAGAAAGGCAGACAAAGAAAAGGATTGCACGGATGAAGCAGAGGCAAAATTGATTGTTTAAGAAGGCTCCACACAGGAGGTCACATAGGTGACCGTGACTTCGAACACCCCCGACCAGTCGCACACATATCCCTTGATTATATGATTTACCTAAGATCTATGAGGAAAGCCTACCAGTTCGTCCGATTTAAGATATGCGAAACTCTCCGTATCATGCGGTGTTGAAGTGGCTAGCAGAGAAACTCAAGTCCATACAACATCAGATAGCACTAAACAACTATCGAGATACCTTTCAATTCATTAACGAAATTAAAGACCTCAACCTTAACGGCATGATGTTCTCTCTAGACGTGACATCAATTTTTACAAACGTTCCGGTTACCGAGACTGTTGAATGCATTTGTGAATTTCTATCAGCCAATTAGCAGGAAGTAGGAATTCTGACGAACACACTAGGAACTATTATGAAGATGCACGTTAAATGTGTAATTCCTGTTTGACAACCAACCCTATAGACAAATAAACGGCGTTGCTATGGGCTCGCCTCTTGGACCTCTCCTAGCCGATGTCTTCATTGGCAAAATGGCGAGATTCCAACTAAGCGATCATATCGATTAGCTTAAACATCACCATCGCCATGTTCATAATATCTTTGCAATTGTAACCACAGAAACCGAAATAGCTGCCTTTCAAAGGCGGTAAATCAGGCACATACGTCTACCAAAATCACGTTGGAGATGGAAACGGCCTGTTCGCTCTCTTTCTTAGACGTTCTTCTAAGCAGGAAACCTGACGCTAGCATCCGAAGGAGCGTCTATAGAAAGAAAACCCGGTCTGGACAATTCTCGAACTTTGCCAGTTTCGTACCCCTCCCCCCCCCAACAAAAACGAAATCTAGTCAGGTGTTTGGCATAAGGAGCTAGAAAAATTTGTTCAGCAGATAGTATCAAAGAGGAACTTAGAAAAATATAGGACTAGCTTCGCGAAAACGGGCATCCTGACAGGTTTACTGCAAAGAACATTACCAAATGACCATTAAAACTCACAACATTGGCTACCGAAAAGACGACTATGCTTCTCAATGTCCCTTTTCAAGGGGACGCTGCGAGTGAACTCCCAAGGAGACGCATTGCTCAAGCTGTCCGCGAACCTTCCCAGCAGCAAGGGCTCGAATATCATTCTCTGCTAACCCTATTTTTCCGCGGAGAAGGTAAGGCAAAGTTGTCACCTCAGACCGCCTCAATATGCATCTGCTCATTCAATTACTCCTGTGGAGCAGATTATACTGGTCGCACGAGTCGGCGCTTATCCAAGATAGTACGAGAACACATTCGGGCATTACTGGGAAAAGGCCGAACTAGAAGCATAAATAGCGTCGTTCTCGCGCATCTTGTTGATTCCAGACATCGTGTGGACCGCAGCGAAGCGTTTCGTGGAATTTGTAAGGTTACTGCAAGATACCTTAAGCTACTGGGCCAGCGCCTGTCAGCAACAGAAGCGGCCGTCATCAGGTTACGAAAGGCAATCTTGTGCGCACAGAAGAGCCACGTTCGGGCTCCGCATCTACAGTGGACTAACGCTGCGACTATCCGCGCACTTCTCCCTCACCCCGCCCCTGACACTGTCCGCCATTACCCCCCGCTCCCTCCCCACATTCCCACACCTGCCTGTGTTTTATGACGAACTTTAGTCGATATCTCTGATTATTTACATATTTTTGCTTTTATCCCGTCCCGATATAATTTTACTGGCCCGAGGAGAATTAACTGAAATCTACATATACCTGCCGCCTCTTCTTCTGATATTTTTATCTGTCAGAATGCAGTGAATAGGATCACATACATTACCGTACGCGCGTGCATGAGAGCTGTCCAAATGCTAACTATGTAGACGGTGCTCCATTAAAGTGGTAAAAGCGACACAAGCCGGCAATAGGTCTAAAACTCACCTACTCAAGTATTTTAGGAGTGTAATATTTTGACACTGAAGTCAGGTGACTCCGTTTTGCGCCTTGTCAAGCAACTTTTATCCAATAGAAGAACTAAAAAAATGTCCAGCACGCTTTTACTTCGTTAATATACTTTGTTTTTTTTAACTGCAGTTGGTGTGGCAACCATTGTATGGGTCTTGAGGACGTTTACCTGAGTCCTAACATTTATCGAGGGGAGTCATCTGAATGCGGGAATCAGGTGACTACCATGTGCGTCAAGAATGTCTTGTTTTGTGAAGTTTTTTTACATACACGGAGTCCATGGGTTCTTCATGACGTGAGGTCATACAAAAACGGGTCCGCACAACTACAAACCTTATGGGAGGCATTTGAAGAATTATCTGGCACGTTAACCGTCAGCAAAGTGCTAATAAAAAGCTATTTGTGAACGCAGAAACACCAATGCATGACTTTTATGCCTTTCAGGTCCCTTTAAAATCCGTATTATTTTTTCCTACAGATGTAAAGAGCCATGACGAAAAAATTATATTTGGAATTACAGAAAGTCCTCCACAAACCAGAATGAGAAAAATGAGAAGGAAGATAGCATGCAAGGTTTGTTCAGTTTTTATTGGGAAGTTCAGGAAACTTAAGGTGCAGCAGTAGTTAACACAACTCTGTTTTCCTAATGAATTTTACAATGCCCTGTAAAGGTCACTTTTGATTTTATCAGATTGTCTGCTTTCCGTAAACATTTACTTACAACTCCCTTCTAGCGACGAAGATTTACTACCTGACAACGCTGCTAGCCTTGTTTTATCCAGCCTTCGGGCATTTTGTGCTGTCATCGTATTTTTATCATAGGAATGCATTAAAGTTTCTCCAACGCTACGACGCTTTTGAACCCTGCCGGGCGGACATGCTTTATTCAAATCATAGGTCTGCGAGTCGAAAACTAATCCCTTTTGTCAAACCCTTTGCCAACGATTTGGTCAATGGAGGAGAAAATACAAACCAATACTGCACGCGGAAAATACGATTCAAACTGAACCGGGTCTTATCAGTTTGGCGGCATATAGCAGAAAGGAAGCAAGAAACTTCGGTTTCGGGGATTATTTAAAGCATTGTTTCAACTAGATCATAGAAATGGGTCTTTAGCTGTTCGGAGTCTAAGGAATGATGTGGAAAAGAGTATACTGGGTAACTTGGCAACATACGTTGTCCAGAGGAACGAAACGACCCTACTTAGATAATTACCATAAGTATAAAAGCAATTCTGAAAACATTCCTTCATCCTATTATATAACAAACACATTTGCAAGAGGCATTGGGTAACGATTCGGACAGTTAATAAGTCATCTGCAGGCTCCCCGAAACGTCTGTGTACTGAGCAAGTGACCTCTAAGCCATCTGTTAATCTCGGCTCACGCATTAGCGCGTAGCAATTGGAGCATAGTTTTCTCCAACTTTTCAAGCGTGAGTTTGGCAGTACTTGCTGAATGTCTACCTAACGGGAGCTTCTCGGGTGACTGAAAGTTATTAGCCGATGAGGCCAATTTCGATTTTTTTCAGTCATTTCATCAAACTGTCTGGCCTTTATTATTTCCGACTTTTAAAAATACCTAAAAGTCGCTTTGTGAAAACAGCACATAGAGCGACCAAGTCACGTGACCATGATGCCCAGGTTTCCCCTCTCAGGTCAATCGCCCTATCCATAGGTATTTTCCACAGCTTCTCCCAACTAATACAGACCAGGTAATTGAATAAAAATTGTCGCCCAAAAATGTCCTGTGTCAGAGTTCTTTGAAATACCTAAGGATTGACGAGCAGAATCAGGAAAAATGCTCCCCTATGCAAGCCAATATTTCGCCAATTCTATAAATTATTTTCACCGTGCGCATTTTATCATCTGGTAGTCTGAATCAAGGCATGACTGCACAGAAATTTTTCCATAAGACGAATCTTTTGAATCTTATTTTCTGCGAATGTCAGTACGCTTAAAACGGCTAATTTGCTGGCATGTCGGTCACCAAAGTTAGCAATTCTGTCGCCCCGCAAGATGAGGTTTTCATCTGTTAGGAAAGTAATTAACGGATTTTTGTTCGATTTGCACTCAAAAGTTCTAGGGTACTGATACTCAAACTGGATTCGCAAAGATTAACATTCTTTCATAATCTAGTCAACTTTGTAGCCTTCGCTTTCCATGGTGCTTGGACTGTCGTGCGCGATCTGTGCTCGCAGTAGCGACTCACCTGTGTTTTCTGGGTGGTTTGTTAAGGCTTTACAGAAGGCATGCACTCCGGGAGACAGCCGATGTCTCCACTCCGTGAGTGACCTTCCTGACCTCTGCGACTCTTGCTGACGTGGCTACAAACCGCCCCGCTGACCGTTGCCACTAAACAGGTTAGAACCTGGCGTATTGTTTTACCAGATGGCCTGTTTTGCCGAAAGCCTCTGCAACGCGCCAGTTCGAGCAAGACTCTGTTTTTTCTGTTCAAATTATCAGAGGAGAAGTTTGTACATATAATGGTTTTCGCTTGAAAAAAAAAACTAACACCGTATAAAATGTCTGGGAACATCAGCGAAGGCTCTGTGTTAGGAACCTCCAAGACCACTGAGACTGTGTCTGTTGAGTTCGTCATTTATCTTTCTTTCCTTCCGCCACTTTAGTTTGCTCTTGAGAAAATAGTGTCCGCACTTCTAGAGACAACCGTAGCGTGATGTAGATGAAGGCCCAGCATTCAAGGAGGACAACTTTAAACGGAGAAACAGAATTTGTAATTGGTCAAGCAAGTAACATTCACGGACGCTGAAGATGCTGTATAAAGTATTTACCAGTGTAACGTAGTTGAAACAAAAATATGTCAAACAAAAGCATTTTTCATATGGTCTGAATATGTGCATCATAGCAAAAATAAGTTGGGAACAGAGTTTGATAGTACGGAAACAGAGAGCATGAAATGCAAAATCCGCGGAAGACCTTCATCTGCGAACTGCAATATTTTTACGTTCAGAACTTGAACCACACCAGCTAAAGCAACCGGTGGTTAAGACTGGAGCGATCATTCAAGCAGCCCACATGAAAAATGGTAATAGTTTGAATAAGACCTATAAATCATTTAATTCGAATTACCACAGACTTTTTGCAAAATAGCTCCTAACTCTTAAATTGGAGGGTTTTCATTAGGCTGTCCTTTTGTCTAAAATGACGTCTAAGGGAGCCGCCGGAATTGTCTTTATAGTATCAGACCCATAAGTTGAAACAGCATTAATTTTTGGCGATGTAGGCAAGATGATTGAAATACACTATTTATGGTAGTAAGCTAACACAAATCGGTGGCGATCGGTGTTTCAAAACGTATTTTTAAGATATTTGGCCTCGTGCAATCTTGCTGCAATTGTCAAAGTTATTTTCACTCTTAAAGTTCATGTACCGTAGGCTCTACATTTTTAGGTCGTTCAGGGCTTGGAGGGTCACGCCTATGTTCGGCAAATTGGCAGCAAGATTTTGAAACATGTCTGCTAACTTCTAGTTTGCCGCC
>CACRXP010000036.1:1713456-1723695 GCA_902702965.1 Spirometra erinaceieuropaei | reverse complement strand
CCGACGGCATTCGGGCGTGCTCCATGCCCAAAATAATGGACCGGACAACGCTGGCGTAGAAGCCTGGGTAGGCAACCCGCACAGCAAAAATTCGAAACACGAACGCCTGTTTCGTTCACGATAAAATCAGAGGTTAGAGCGGACGGGAAAAGAGAACGGAAGGAATCGCCAAGATGGGGAACGCGCTGGTTATTTTGCCAGATTTCAATTACAAAGTGATTAGGGTAAAAAAATTACTACGTAGAGTTGTGATTCCTATCTTATCAACGCATTTCAGAGCGCAGTACGGCTTAACTCACTAACTATTCCTTATACATTGATATTTTGGCAGATTTTGAATAATTCATATTGACCCAACTGTGAAAAACTCGGCGCCTCGGTGGGATTCGAACCCACGCAGCCTTCCCCCCTACTGCGTGGGTTCGAATCCCACCGAGGCTCCGAGTTTTTCACAGTTGGGTCAATATGAATTATTCCTTATACGTCGAAATCTTGCTGGAAGTCGCAATCCATACTCGTCAGTTTGACCTTTGAGCTAATATCTACTAAAGACGAATAAAGAATGTGGGCCCTTCTATGGACCGAATTACCTACTAGCACTGGTAAGGCGAAGCATGAAAGTGAGGGTTAAAGGCATATTTTAATCTGGATCATCTGTATTTATATCTACCAGTCGTCAGTTCTGTTGCCTCTCATGTGCGTTCTATTTAGGAACTTATGTCTACTTCTGTCAGTTTTTATAAAATTCTATCATTAGACGTCATGAAGAGAAAGAAAAAAGCGCTTTATATCATAAGCAAAAGCAAATCACAGATCGAAATACATTATTAGGTGGCTTACCTCTGGTAGACAGACTCTTAGGATTTCTCTAATGTATGCAAGCACTACTATTCCAACAAACAACATTATTAGAGGACTTCTTCCTGCATACGCTCCTATGACTGAGAAGGCTATGGAAATAATAATTATGGTGAGAGTAAATTCCCATCCATGGATGCACCAGACTAAAATAGCCGAGAGGATGTCAAGAAGAAGCATCTTCTACATAAAAGATGTTAGTTACGCTAAATATATGCTTTGGTATACCTTCGGAAGATTAAACATGTTTGCCAGGAGACAGAAGACAAGCAGCGCACACGCATATTGCCATGACTGTATAAATATCTCCAATTCAGGGTAGTCACTGATGACGGTATGCTAAAAGATGATTCTTAGTCTTCTAAAATGCATACACTGAAACCGAAGAGCACAGCCTGTTCTGCACTGTTAAAACCCCCGTAGTCTCCAACGTCTGTAATATTCGTAGATTGTGGTAAAATGAATTCATTGAGTGGGCACTTTACCTTTAAATGCGAGGAGGCAAATAAGCCAGGTGAAAATGACAACGAAGACACCTGCGCAGACAAGGATGTCAGCGCTCAAGATCGCAGGTACAACTTTCGATTTTTCACGTTTCTGCATCGACGGGGCCCTGCAGTTTGAGACTGCAGACCAGTGGCATGCTATTTATGTTTAATATTGACAGCCATTTAATTGGTCCTTCAGGCACGCACCCACACACCATGCACCTTAATTTTGCACTGTGTATGCTGTTTATTGGCTGTTAGCGAATCGCTGCTAGGTGTATGACACCCAAACGTTTGTCTGACAGAAGTTTACACAATTCATATTGACCAGATTGTAAACGTACTAGGGACAGTGCCTTATGAACGGGCACCAGCGATGACTGCACACCATAGTTGTTGTGGGCTCTACGCTCAGGAGTCGGTGCGCATTTTGTCAGTTCTCCATAACGTGCAGATTTACCCTCCGTTTCCGCTTTTGGTTAACGCCGAAAAGCATGGAATTCGATGAAGATCGCGCTAATAACGCCAAGAGAAGGCAGATGTTCAAAATGATTCAAGAAAGTTGTATGTAGAAGGGAGTGAATGTTCATCACTTGACTGCAGCAGATATAGCAAACAACTCGGGGGTCTTTGGTCGTGGCGGTAGCTGTTTAGGTCGCACCACTTGGGGCCTGATAACTGTGTTGACTGTGCTACTCACATCGACACTCAGAAATCCGAGACATCAAGAAACTCCGCTTGTCTGGCTTAAACATGGAGTACCTTTCAGTGATGTGAAGGTTCGCCATCGAAGGGGGAAACACTAAACCACTTTGCAGACATTCATATTAATGAACTTCGGATATCTTGTCTCAAAATGGGTCTCACATTCAACGTAACAAGTTACAAGCACGCGCGTGAGTGCCATATGGTTCATTAATTCTTGTGTCATAGCTACGGCAGGTAAATTCGACGGTCTGTCTCCGTCACTAACTGGTATTCTGTGATGAGTTTGTCACACCAGCTCGAGCCGCCACGACCTTCAGGTTTGGTCACGAAGTAAAAGGGGGGGGGGGAGTTGCACGGCAGTTGTGATAGTAATGTATTCTGTACAGAATAACTGAAGAAGGGGTTGTAGTTGGCAGCCTGACAACGGTGCGTCCGGAGCTGCATAAGCGGCGTCCGCGTATGTGAGACACTGGGACAGTCCTCCAGCGCTTTCAGCGAGGTCACGACTGAGTCGGCCTCGAAGGTGATTATCCAGGTTGGACAGCCGGCATTGACGGGGAACCAGCATGAAAATAGTGTGCATGTACAAGTAATCGCAAAAGCCTCAGCGTTACAACATGCGCCGATAGTTGAGCCACTACAGGATTATGGGTGGTAGTTTGTCGTCATAGCGTTTGGTCGTATGATGACGCCTGAAGGAAATCCCGGTGCTATCGTTCTGGATGTGCGACTCGCGGTGGAAGAGAAGGGGAATAGTAACCAGCTTGCCCTTCTTGATTTTCTCGTCTGTTGCATAGGTTTACGGTGTCCTACGAGCTAAAATACTTAGTAATACCAAAACAGGATAGGTTGTATAATCCCTTTGGCTTTACTATTCGTAGCTAACTACTATATTTATTTTAGTAGGTCTTGTTTAGCATATAGATTAATAACTACAGGAATTCACCCATCGAATTTTACTTAGCACACCCATCTAACCACAGTCACCGAGCTGCTTCAATATTACCTTTTTAGTGGTAAATTATTTTGCATAAGGTATCTACGGTTTCTACCCATCTCTCCGTAGTCCATTTCTTCCAACAGGGTAGCTACCCCTTTTTGCGTCACGGCTGTACCCACAATGCGACGCGTGCTGCAAGGATTGTCGGCACCGTTTTAGTTTATTTTGCCTGGGTTAGAACAAAAACGGTCGGCTTCCACGATATCATCGAATGGTCTCTGTTATCGAACGCGTACGCCATGGCTTACTCAGTTTTTCAAGAATACTTGTGTATAGTCCCTCCCATAACCAATGATAAGGGAGTTAAATTCAGTTGAGTTTAGGTACAAAAATTGCTTATAAATGATCGTTAAATTTCGTTCAGGAAGAAACCTTTCAGGTTCCCTGTTCGGGCAGCTTTTGCATCGAATCTGCCCTCGCAGTATGCGACAGGGATATTTCCCACTCTTGTTTTAGACCAACGCTGTCTTGGCCGAAATGCAGACGAGATTGAACCCCATCTACATGAGCCCATATTTCCCGCGGTGACACCGAAACCCCCAAAGCTCTCTTCCTTTGACATCGGTCGCACTGGAACACCTCTCGGTGTGCAGCCTCATTAGTTGTTGGCGTATTTGACGCCGACATTGGCATTTTGCCAAACTAGGTAGCAATCTCCCTGCTTGGCCGTATTTTACCATCTGTGGGGTTATAGCTTCGGTTACTTTCACCGCCTTGGTCAGAAAATCAAGCTGCGGTTGTCTGACTTTTCTGAGACCTGGAGCCGATTTTCTGTATTTTGGAAAGACAAGAACAACCATTATCGCCTACCCTGTTCATAAATGCATTTCGTTACTGTACATAAACTGTACAGATGAATATTCCTTATCCTTAAATCTTATTTTAAAGTATTCAGTTTACTTATTATGAAGCTACAAACAGGCGTTTATAATTATGTTATTTGACTTTTCTCTTGTTCATTTAGGTGTATTTTCATAGCTTCACCAATATTCATATGCATCACGCCGCCTCGCAGTTCAGATATTTGGCACTTACCGTTTTTCTCTCCTGTTGGTTGTTCTTTCAACTGGTTCCTGAGCTGTCGAAAATTTTCAATTGGCGCATTATTTGACCACCGTTTATTTATTGAGGATTCTGTATTGTTTATTTCTCAAGTGGCGCGCTCACTTCCATTGCTATATATAGGCATGGAAAAAGAATTTCAGCTGAAATCTATCTATTTTTGAGTTTTGTTGCATACATCTCGCTCCCCCTCCGCGGTGATGCCTCACCTGTAAAACCCGTATTACCATCATTCCCGTCTTGCAGGGGCGTGGTGTTACTGGTTGCGAAGTGGAATTACACAATCTACCGTTGCCGAATACCCTAAGTACGACGCAGACACTGAGCTTCAAAGGCGGACTCGAAATCAGTCATACATCGAATTGCGCGATTACTCTCTACTGGCGTGTTGAGAATTACTACAGCAAACCGGAAGACAGTGTTGTTAAACTAGAATATTGCAAACGGATGCTCGGGGTTGATGTCTGCTCGCGCAACCTCATCGACCGTTGTGTGGAAAGACGAGATGAAAGATGGAACTCGCCCAGTTAAAAAAAGTTGGGTAAACGTTAATAACGTCTCAGAGTTCACCAGAAGTCCTCTCTTGTCCCTCCGAAAGGCTGCAACTGCAAGGCATCAGGCGGTGAGGTCAAAGGATTTGATTTTGGAAAAAGACACTTTCAGAACCGTTTGCAACACCTGATTCACTTAGAGTGCAGCAGCTCTGTTGAAGAATCACGAAGATTCCTCTGGACATGCAGAGTCTAATACAAGGCAACACTGAAAAGGAATGGCGCTAACCGTTAAGTTTCGGCTCATACAACAAGGCCGGCAACATATTCCATTTACATGAAGCTGAAATCATCTCGAGAGGTGATAGTCGCTTGAGTTAAGACCTGCTTGAGTCATATTTCTCTGACTTCTAGCCCACTAACGAGCACAGTGTCCCGCTCTCTTGATTATCAGACACTGGGAACGTGGTCAAGTATTACTTCGACTTACAGTCCTGATGAGCTAAACTATCGAGTAAGTATCACATCAACAACAAAGTTGAACGATGAAACTGCGGTCAGTAACCACTCAAGTACGGACGGACAAGGAAGTATCAAAACTAGAGGACAAATATCTACGACGGGTGTGTGGGAGACGAGACTTTTAGAAAGATATACAACAGTGGTGTCGCATAAATGCTGCGCCTCCTCTGCGTTTGATATCCATATCTGTTGAACTCTCCGCCAATTTGTTTGGGGGCAAATCTGAAATGTCTGACGAATAGAATTAGTGGTCTAGCGACTAATACTCATTCCAAAGCGTTATTTTTCCTGCTATGCATGCCTGAAGAACGATGAAAAGCGGATCCAAAACGACAGTTCCTATACTTTTTGGGTGTGCTTGTAACATAAAAAATAGGTGGACAAATGACATCCTTAATTCGTCGATCTGTTGTCCGTCTTTCCGATTTCCCGTACTTGCGTTTTCGTCCACTTCGGTGTGAGGGGGAAGGTATGAATTTTGGTTGTTTAACGAAGGCAGCAGGATGCCGGGTTTGCCCGGCAAGAACATTTTGCTGATCTCTCGCATGCAGTGCTTGGCAAAAAAGCTAAGCAGAGCTAGAGCAGAAAAACAGCAAGTGCCAACTGCATTGAACAGCTCCAGCTAATACTTTTTTTGCCTTCGAGTAAAACTTTATTTGGGCTGTATACATCACCCTTCCAAAAGAGATATTTTGTTTTAAAGCTTATGGAATTGAGGAAAAGACTGTTGGCTATTACAAAAGATGGTTCAAAAAACTAGCGAAACGGAAATTACTTTTAAAATAATACCCTTTTTGTGCCGCTAGCAACTTTGCCGGAATTGAAGGCCTCGGGTAGAAGTTTGATGATTTAAGTAGATATACCTTTGTAGATCAGAGGTGGTATGCCCATTACGAAGGTCTACGTTCACGACTGACTACCGCCTGTCCTAATCACGCATCAACGACCGCGAATACAGCCGCCCGCGTACCAACTGATCCACCACCCACCCTCCCCCTCGAACACAGTGTGCCGTAGTTGTTCCGCCGCCTCTCCCCTCCCCCTCTCACTCAGGGACCTACCATGACCTCAGGAGCCCACCCCTTCACACGTCAGTGGTCTATCTGTCCTATCGCACCAACTGGTCTAGTGTGACAACCCAACTTTCTCCCTCGTTTTCATTTCATCTGACGACGGGTTGGTGTCACCAGCTCGAATATTCACGAGTACAACTCGACTTTTCCGAAGAACCTCTTCTATTTTTTCAGATATACCTTTCTTGATAAATTCAGTAAGTAGCTTCGAATTTGCATTACCGTTCACAGGGTCTGTTTAACAGAAGCTTAATGACTTTAGTTATCCGTACCTATTCATCTATGCTCTTAGCGTGAATGCACGTAGGCATAGGACAATAGTTTATAAGTCCTCTCTATACGCGTACATTTATTCCTATTTTGTTGAGCCAAACACCGGGACCCGTCTGCAAGGTTTAGGTTCCGGCTGGCACCTATTCCCGCAAGTGTTTTATTGAAAAGCAGGAGTTGTGAAAATTCCCATAATAGTATTCAGGAGACAAACAGGCAAGCAAACATTGCTTTCGATAATTTCTCTTCAGGCCGGTACAGTTATATGGGACGGGGTACACTGAGTGAAAAAATCGATAAAAGTCAGTTGTTAAAATACAGGCTAGGCAAGAGCGGAAGGGCGCGGAAAGTTGTATGTGGTTAGTGGACCTTTGATCACGGTAAGCGCTGAGCCTGAACGAAATTTTTGGGCTCATAGGGTCGGTCTTCGTAATCCGATGACAGCCGTCTCTGCTGTTGCTTACAGGCGCTGGCCCAGTAGCTTAGGGTATCGTGAGGGGACCTTACAAATCACACGAAATGCTTCAGCGGAGTCCACACGATGGCCTGAATCCACTGCATGCGCAAGGATGGCGCTGTCTATTCTTCCGGTTTCACCTTTTGCCAGATATGCGGTGAGGTACTCTCGTATTCCTTTGGGAAAGGCGACTACTCGTACGACCAAGATAACCTGCTCCACAGGAGCAAGTGAATGAGTAGACGCACATTGAGGTGGTCTGAGTTGACGGCCTATTCTTGCCTTCTCCGAGTAAAATAGGGTTAGTAGAGAATGATATGCGAACCCTTGCTGCTGGGAAGGTTCTTAAGACAGATTATTTAAGACGTCTTCTTAAGAGTTCACTCTCAGCTTCTCCTTGAAAAAGAACTTTGAGGAACAAAGTTTTCTTTTCAGCGGTCAGTGTTGTGGGTTTTGCGGGTCGTTCGGCAATGTTCTTTGCAATAAACCTATCAGGATGCCCGCTTTCGCGAAACAAGTCCTGGATTTTTCAAAGATCCCCTTCCATACTATCTGTTGAACGAAAATTTCTAGCTCTTTGTGCCAAACACCGGACTACATTTGGTTTTTGTTGGAGAGCTACAAAACTAACGAAATTCTTGTATTGTCCAAACCAGGTTTTCTTTCGATAGACGCTCCATCGGATGCTACCGTTAGGTCTCCTGTTTAGAAGGATATCTAAGAAAAGGAGCAAACCGGCCGATTCCATCTCCAACGTTTTTTCGTCACTTTTTTATCTGAAAATTGCCATGGGAATTTTCACATCTCTAAAGCAATCCAAAGAACCCACGGTGTTGGAGGCACTCAATGGGTTTCAACTAAATAGAAACTTATCTGTGGGTCTACTCTAAAAGCTCTCGAGTTCAACGTTGAAGATTTTTGTTCTGTAACCCGTATATGACTAGTAAATTATTTTCCTATATATCTTTTCTTAATTATTAGTTTTGCCGGAAATATTAATCTAAGACTTGTTTGTCCCTAAATACACTTAGGCAGACTACATGTGAGCAAATACCACTAAGCGCACAGAAATGTCTGAATCTGGAAAAGGCTGCAAAAATTTATTGAAGTGACCGTGAATGTCACGACCATAATGACACATCAAGCCCTCCTGCTAATCGTCTTCCCAAACCATCATAAATAAAGCGTTAGTAGAGAAGATAATCCACCCGAAGGCGTTTTAACGTAGGCTGAGTTCAAAAACGTAAACCCGAAGAAGGGGATTTGGAAGATTAACGGTGTTTTCATGCCTCGAAAATGAATAAAGCTATGATGAGAGCATGATGCTGCAGGGCTATTTGTAGTCCGGACAACTTATTCCAAGAATCCGTGTTTGTGGTCCGCTTAGATATATGGTCTGTATGATGATGCAATAGGAGTGAATATGTTTTTTACAAAAGGCACAAGTGTTTAAATTAGCAACCTTGGGACGTCTGTTCAGTAACTCTAAAATCGACGAAGTAAAGGAACAATACTTTGGAAGGAGAGAATAATTTTGAATCCTATCCTTCTGGACCAATTTTTTAAGACGATTGTAAATAACTTTTAACAAAGTTCAAGCAGAGTTTAATTAGACTTAAGTACTCAGTCGAATTATGTCGCTAACCCCAGATTAATTTGAATAAGTGACGCCTACCTGTAACTTATTAAACACTGTTAAAGAAAATACTTCAAAAGTTTATAATCGCAATGAAGTTATTGAACAAATAGGAAGTTAGGAGTTTCCTCGTCCCATATCTCAAACATTCCTCTCTGTCCATTGTGATTATATCGATTTTAAGTTCCCCTACATCTGTGTAGAAATGATGATACCCATCTCTATCTTTTGCTTTTAGTTGAACGCTATTGCCCTCCTCCAGCAGGTGTTCTTCTTAGCTGAAGGATTCGTGGTAAAAACTCCAGCCGCTCTTCGAACGACTGCAGTTTGTGTTGTCCGGATTTGTAAACTTAGAAGGAACTTGCGAAGAGCCGAACGTAACGAATAACTCGTGTAGACATATCCATGGAAGGGTCAACTTCAATTGAGGTAGTAAAGGGTCAGGAATATGAGGAAGGGCTATATCTAAGCAACCCTACGGCTAGAGAACTCACACTAATCAACGTGTCAAGTTAATGCAACGGCATTTTGATCGGTCCGTTGCGCTTAATTACGTTTCCATTATAATGTCGAAAGACGGCGAACTGATGCTATCTTCCTACAGTTAACTACTGCCCCAGTAATAACGTGATGTTTAAAACCAGCAGTTTTGCAGCAAATTATAGGAAGTAACTGAAACAAAAAATGTTACCTACGTCATTCGTCTACATCTACCTGTTTTTATCCTCGGCGATGGATGCAGACGGAGCTTTGAAATGATAAAGAAATAGCGTTGTGCTTCCCGCTTAGCTTTGGACTTTTTCTTGAAAAGGGGGATATAGAACGTTTACTCGTCTTCTTTTGAAGATTTGTTCACGGAGCGAAGCTTAATTGTGCTTTTACATAGACTGATTTATTAGAAGGGCTAGTAGATAGAGTTCTAACACTGTCAGATGACAACCTCATGGGACATCTTGTACAAAGCAATGTTCGAAAAACTGCATAGTGTCCAAAGGATACTCTGGGGATCACTAGCCTGAACAGGTTCCCGTGACGAAAGCTGGAAACACTAAGATTCGGATGTCCTGTTGCAAATTAGTCTCATTTTAAGCCACAAAGATGTCCAAAAGGAAGTAGTCACCTATACTAAAAGGAGAGTCTAAGCATTACCGTAAGAATTTATCACGTTGTTTGTCACATAGAGACGACTGAAAACACAAGGTCAGATGACCCTCTTTTTCAAGTTATATGGATGTAAAACGCATCCTCGACATGAAGTAAGGTAGTAATGGACAATTAATTCTTCTTCGAGGTTTATCTTTGTTTCTGTTGCCGTAGTATAGGGCACAGCACCGATAGGTGCCTTATCCGATAAGGTAGATGAAGGCTCAAGCTCGTGACTACTAATCGATTCGCCTGCAGTTTCGGCCTTGAGTGAACGTCGGAGCGAAATACGGCAACAGATGGCGTTGCATTAAAGAGGCGACTGGATTAATTAACAGACCATTTTGCTGGCTTGGAGATGGTTGCACAGTGCGGTGTACTGGAGTGGAAAATAAGCACGCTGATCGGTCTTGTGGGCAAAAGAAGCAGTTGCTGCTAATGGGCGTAAACCGGCACCTGGCATTGTCGCTAGAACGGCACTTTCCGTATTGTCAAGAAACGTGAACTGCAATTCAGCCAAATCACCCCTTT
>CACRXP010000036.1:1571437-1633633 GCA_902702965.1 Spirometra erinaceieuropaei | reverse complement strand
GTCTAATGACCTTTTGCCTCTGGCGAGTTGTGCGGAAAAGCCGCGTGCAGTGCCTCCTACGTGGTTGCCAAGGCAGCCAAATTGCACTTCGAAATCGACCTCTCCAGAACGGCACTGATTGCCTTGGATTCTGCGGTTTTGGTAAAAGGTAAGGATCGTGGGCTAATGAACAACCTCTGCTTCTTCGTATCCAGCGCTTCGCGAAAAGTGTATTATAAGGATGGAATTTACCACAGAACCGACCAGAAGCATACTTTCCTCGTAAATCAGCAAAACCTATGGTGTTGGGGGTAAGATCAGTCAGAAGATGCTGTGAGTAAATTAGGCTTCTGTAGGACCAGTTCCATGCGATAGTGAGGCCTGGTTTGGGCGCCCAATAGGTTTAAATAGCCTAGGACGATTCTTACGACGTACACTCTCATGCATATTCTCGACCACACCTCCAATATAGGACTGTATAGTCGGTCATCAAGGCGACTCGTTAACGGCACCGTCCTCACCCGCTGTATGAGACTGATCTTTGGCGTGCCAATTGACTCAAATAATTTATGCATCTGTCTTTGACCGTTGTATCTTGGGCGCGAACTCACGTTGTGGTAGTACAGCCACCAAATTAACTGATGTGGTAGGTTGGTCGTTCCGCAGTGTTGCGTTTACGGTTTACACCCTGTGAATTGGTGAGTTTGAAGGATATCTGGATTACGCCCCACTGTCTATAATTATTCTGATTAAGTACGCCCAGCCAGTGCCATGCAGGTTTGCACACCATCCTTCCAACCAGACTACCAATAGCGATTCTATTCTTCTAACGGAATCGAGCGAAACCTACCCGAAAACCAGTGTCCTCATGGTTAGCGATTTCACCGCTTCTAATTTCGACTTCCGGGTCTGAGCTGTATGGGATTGCCAACAGCACTTGGTCATCAGTTGCTACAAATGGTACCGGAGCCAGTAATCTATTAGAAAGTAACATTCTGAATACCGATTAAGGAGTGTAATGATCAAAATTTACAGACCTTGTGTTTGTCTGACACAAGGAGAATGTATAGCGACAGCTTGGGCTATAGGTAGATCCATAGCCACTACGACCATCAGGCCAAATTACGAACAGGAAGATAAGCCTGACGCCAGTTGGGAGGATATTGTATTCTGAACAGAACTACTAGGAAGAGGTTGGTAGGAGTTGGCTGTCGGACGAGGGCACATCGGACGCCACCCGCGGCGTCCGCGAGCGACAGTGGGGAATGCGTCTCAGCGTTTTGTGCGAGAGCACGTCAAAGTCGCCCCTGAAGACCACTAACTAGCTTAGGCAGCCGTGATTGGCCGGGAACCTGGCTGTCAGTGGTGTGCACGTGCAAGTACTCGCGAGAGGCCCGGCGTTGCAAGAGCCACCTGGTGGAGTAGGGTCACTACAAGTGTGCTGGAGGTACAGGATCACTAACCAATGGGATCTGGCGATCAAAATGTGCAACTTTTCGAACATTCTATGTTCTCAAAGCCGATCTCACGTTAACTGGGAGATTTTCGCAGCATGAGGGGATAATCCTCAGCGATATCCTGGACAATCGCGTAGAGCGGTTCAATAAATAAACACCTACAGCCTATAAGTAGATTATTACTGAACTCAATTCCCTACCCATTCGAAGGAAATCATCCGTCCGTTAAAGATAAACGGAAAAGTTTCAGATAACTCCGAGCGGGTGAGCGAATTTAGGGACATCTTTCCTCCAAGTGGGAAGTAATTAACACTTACGCGAGCAAACGCGACATCGTAAGGCTGTAAAGGTGAATGAATTTTGAAGTTAACATGCAGCAAAACTCTCCCGAGCCGTTAAAAGATGTATGGGGCCAAAAACTGAATTCTCAAATATTTTGACTCCTGGAATCCAAAACGGAGCATTTAAGACAGGTACTTAAGCGAAACAGCTCTCAAATGTCATCCAACCGGTATCCACTCATGAAATACTCCTACGCCTCCAATTTCCCTCGTATAACTCCCTCAACGACAACACCATGTATCGATTCCACTGGCAGAAAATATTTGTTTTACGCCTGCACTGATTGGGACAGAATCATTCCACCGGAGTCTTGCCGAATTTCCAGGTACAGAGTGAATACACCACCTCGTCATTTGAGAACTCACCAAAGCGTCCTGCAATCCAGTGTCATTGGCATTCCAGATGACTACAAAAGAATGTGAATACCTGTAGGATAAGGGACTGTCTTTATATCCCTGGTCTACAAAGGGAGGTCTCGGAGCGATCTGAACAACTTTCGACCAATCGTTTTAACTTATTTTGTGTATGCTCGTGAGGCGTCTTATTAAGTGAAAGGCGATAACGTACCTGAGGCAGTGTAGCAGACACTGCACGACTCAGTATGGCCTTCTCTTGTCCCTCAAGTGTTATCTACTGGTAAGAAAAATATGCGCAAATGTTGGATCAAGGGCATCCTGCAGACACGATTTTCTTTGACTCTATGAAGACATCTGGCAACATGCTGACCGACGTTTCTTGTGCAAGATATGGGCGTGTGGAATCCAAGGATCCATCGTTGAGTGGATGGAAAGTTTCCTGCCATCCAGAAAGTAAAGACTTATTGATAATGGTACAATCGCTGAAGACGTACCGCTAGAAAGCGGTTTCCTAGAAGGTTCTGCGTTATGTTCCTTACGTTTTCACACATAAATCAATGACTTTACCAAGGCGGTTGACTGTGTAACCGTCATGTGGGCTGATGGCGAACAAATACGGAGCTCATCAAAAAATAATGACGACGTAAAGAAATTGCGAAACAAAAGTAAATAGCTGACCGCTTGGTTGATCAAGTGGATTTTTAGGCCTTAATATGTCTAAATATGGAGTCATTTGCTTGAAAACAGGTCGAAGATGACTTCTAAGGCAACAGATCGACGTCAATGGACTTCCGTTAAAAGATGTGAAAAAACACATGAATCAGGGCCTTTGAACGACGGCAAACGTGACGACGGCACAACACTACAAATTATGTTCGGGGATCAGGCAGCACCATCTACGGAGTTAGGCAAGCTGTCATTATGTTTCCCGCCGAATTCTTCGTACACATCTGTTATACATTCGTTAAACCCCACTTGGAATGCGGAACACCAGTTTGTACACTCTGGATGATCACTGATACTGAACCCGTTAAGCAAGCACGATGGCGAACAACGAAGATCGTCGTAGGCCTTAAGGAGCTGCCATACTTTAGAAGGCTGATAGAGCTTGATCTGTTCCCCCTCTCATGCTTCAACCTGTCCTAAACATTCCGATTTCTCATAGTGCATGACTACTTCCTTGAACCCGATTAATTCCCAGAGTTTGTCGACACAAGCCAATCAGCTGGGCACTCGTTGAAGGTTAGACGATAACCCGTGCGTTTGAGCTAACGAAAGCGTTCCACTGACTAACAGGTGGCCCTATCACGTAACGTACCTCCAAGCCAGGTGTTGACAGCCGCTATCATGGTTATGTCTAAGAAGCAATTAGATAGTGTAACTTTGTTATAAACACAGTCATTCAGATTGCGATTACTTATGGGTAGCCCCAAAACGTACATCCTAAGTCATATTTCCTCTGAAATGCTGTGTACATTTGTTGTAAAAGGTTCCGATAACATTACAAGTGTTTGAGTTTTTTAGTGGCTGTATACGGGTATACACAAGCGCGATGTTATCTTAATAGGATGGTCAAGAGTTGCGCCTGTAACCCTCAGATGCAGGAACGGATGATTGAGGAACTTTCCGGTAGAGTAAGCGCATAGAAGACACAAAAACCGGAAGAGGAATAATCACCGGTGGCTTTGACTTTTCGTTCTTTAGTCGGTTGATAAAAAGTATCAAAACAAGCGTTTTTATATCCAACCCAATTATTAATCAATACGCTTATGTACCCGATTCCAATCCTTAGAGACCAGTGTGAAACTTTATTTGGTCGGTGGCTCAACCAAATTTGAAATTTGTGCAGGGTGAAGCTTGTAAGTGCCGGTATCATTTTCTGTGCCAAGTTATAAGCCTTCTGACTTGGCTTCTCAGAGCAGAAACCAAGGACAATGGCCTAGAAGAAGCAGCCCCACGAGATGCCTCCTGTTCGTGGTTTTTTGTCTTCTATTGCACATGTGGCTGCGACAGTCACAGACGCTCGGCAGTGGCGTTCTTCTAGGCTGGCACCCAGACTACAGTGGCGCCAGTACTCG
This sequence comes from Spirometra erinaceieuropaei, assembly GCA_902702965.1. Classification (NCBI taxonomy): domain Eukaryota; kingdom Metazoa; phylum Platyhelminthes; class Cestoda; order Diphyllobothriidea; family Diphyllobothriidae; genus Spirometra; species Spirometra erinaceieuropaei. The sequence goes on along the minus strand of CACRXP010000036.1, from coordinate 1,629,421 downwards.
CCGGAGAGGCGCTCGACGGACAATGTGTTCTGCGTGAAAGCGCGTTCGCGCGCGCGCGTGCGTTGATGGGCCATCTAAGGGTACATACATCTGCCAGCTACGGTGTGAACCAACCAGACTGCAGCATGCACGTCTCGGCTTACGCACGCACATACGCTCAATTAAGGACAGCACTTTGAAGGTGTTCTCTGTTGTGGTGGTGAAACACAAGAAATCGAAACTGGGCAGCATACGCCTTGCTGTGAATGTGCCCGCCTGTCTTTTAAACAGGTTTTACTTTGTGAATTAATTACCAGCTCTTTGGCAGCAAATCTAACGTACTGACCCAGGTGGCTAATGAACATTAACAGCAGGCGGGACTGAGTGAAAGGAAGATCGTGGAGGAAAAGTCAAAAAGGCCCGATTCGCGTGTCTGCTATTGCGGTGAGCGAAACAACACAGTACGCCGGATAAAATACCCGCTACGCCTTACACACATCTGCTAGGGAAATGCAGCAGAATCGTCAAAAAATTCCCGGAAAAACATTGACCGTCATGAGATCTGAATCGTTTCGTAAAGGCGAAACTCCAATCCCCTCTCCTGTAAGGACTGTCTATAGGGCTCAGAAACGTAGAATGTACCGAGCAAACAGAGTGAAAAGGCAGGTATCTGGACCTCGTTGACATCGAAGTTTCTCCTTCAACCTGAAAGCACAGTTTTAAAAGGAGGCGACGCTTCCTTCCGATATAATAAAAACGCTCAAAGGAATTACATTCATCAAAGCAAAACTGCATCAGAAGCTCACAAAAGACAAAAGTAAGATCGACACGCATGCCTAACGACAGTGCTTAAGTGACCCGGCCCTGGCTAGCCAGGGGACAAAAAGAGATAAATAGCCATCAGCTTCTACTTTTTTTATCAGTTGGACTTTTCAATCAATGATTAATCCTCGTTATGTGACTGTCTGCTGGGGGTCTCGACGGGAGCTTCAAGCTTAAAGGGAGCGCCGCATCCCAGTCAGCACTAAAATCAGATTGGTGAATGTGATTCTGAATTTGCAGACAGACTACTTGAAGAATTTGAACATGTACATGCTCGTCGCCGTTTGATTTTTTAGACATTTGGATAAGGAGGAAAGACTGGTTCTGCAAAGAATCTAAGTTTTAACACACGAAGATGGGTCTTCTACCTTCGACACTTGCTATCCGACGTCGCTCATCTTAATATTTCTGTTTAGTTGCGTGCCTTCTCCTTAAAAAAGTGGCAGAGTCGGTTGTTTTCTAGAATGTGGCTTGCTACTTATTTAAATGTTTGTCTTTTGTGTGCCTGTAATTTCGCGCATAAAAAGTCAGGAAGCTTGTGAAATCAAAAATGTGGGCTTTTAAATTTTGAGGTATTCGAAACTCGCCTTTAGCCGTTGATTTCCTGGAACTTCTTCCTTCAGAAAATTATTTCTCCACAAGAAATAGCTTTAACAAACCTGCACACTTTCAGAGTTTGACTAAGTTTAATGCATGTGTAGTTGCTGAAAACCAAGCTCAGGCTTTCGAGATTTATAGAAGATTCAGAACTGAAGTGCACACACTCCATTTATGGGAAGCAGTGAAGTTTCTTCGTGAATAGCTGCAAACTTGGCCAAGTTCACAGAAGACCTTGCATCAGAAAGATAGCTTTTGCTTAGAGGTAGCATTTTCAAAGTCAATGGCAGCGTGCTTAAATCAACTTACAACGCCCATGGTGCGTGAATAATAGCTCCAGATTTTATTGCAAATTCTCCCCCAAAGAAGAATACTCGCATGCTAAAATGCGGTTATGTTGACAGACAATCATGTACAGTTGCAGTTTTCCAAGCGTTTCTTTGATTTTGTCATGCATGCACGACGACCGCTGTGGTCAGCTCGAGGACGGACTTCGAGCACAAAGCAGTCTGATTGAACAGGTCATGCGCAGGACATTCAGCTTAGCTTAACTCTTCGTTCATTCGGACTACTGGTTTCGTCGACAGCGCTTCAGGGTAAAAGTGGGGTCAGTTTATAAAGCCTTAGATAAAGTTGAGTATCAATGATCACTAGCAAGTCATCTGACGCAACTTGCAATTTAAAATCGCTTTGCTAAACTGCCGTCTATGCATTCCTTTCCTGGTTAATTCTTTCGAGGATCTTCGTGATCACGATGGACGGGCTTTAATTCAGAGATTTACGGAGGCGCTCTCCCTTTGTACAAAATGCAGCTAGCACATTTGCTATTTACACAGTCATTCGATCATCCTTTGTTTGAATTCTGTCCAAATAAACTGGTCTATGCGAATTATCTGATGTGCTAAGCTCCCTAAATCTGGCACAGCGACGTCGAGCTAGGGTTCCAGCCATTCGTGCCTTCATTCCGAATGGCAAATATGAAGCAAGACGCAGAAAAGTACGACCCATTTGTACAGGTGCTACCCACTGAGGTTATTTCTCCTTTCCAATTTCTAATCACAAGTATTCCGGAAAAGCGGCATGTTTCGAGGTTCAGGGCAAAAAGAAGTTATGAAACAGCTCTCCCCGAGACGTAACGCAGGGTAGCCCTTGCGTGCAAGGTGGATTTAGAAGGCTCAAAATCTTCACATCTTTTAGGGCGGCTTGAAACCCTACTATTCGATCCAAAGAAGATGAATTTTTAAACAGCAGTTTTTCAGATGACTGTCCTCTTCGCACCAGGCACTTCAGCATGCAGCTTGCGTGAGAGAATCGAAAGATGGCTCGAAAATATATGGAGATCCATAGCGCCTTCTTTCATTTCGAGGATTGTCAACTTCAGGTTTCTGCGAGCAGGACGGCGAAGTCGAACGACACTCCTGGATAAAGCGCGTTCCGTCAGCGGTGATAGAACGCAAGGCTCCGCGTGGATCGCCTATGTGTACGTCAATTCCCTAAGAGACACGAACAGCAGCATAGATTTTTCTTCTCTCCCGAGGCTTATATTGCGAGACATGGGGTGCCGACCAGAACAAAGACAGTACGTCCTAGCCAGCTTATCTCTGCGTCACATACACAGACTACTCCACTTGCTCCTTGTGACTGTACATGCTTTTTCGCTGGAGCATGAGAGGACCGGCTATCTGCCTTTGGTTCTTTTCTTTTCTAAAGAAGGATTATTTATAAAAGCACGCTTGGGTGCACGCATACAATTGCAAATAAATTAGGCACTTAGATTTCGTTGACTGTCTCTTGCAATTATGATTGGAATGTGTGAGGTAATTAGCAGTAGATTCGGCTTGGGAATTAAAAGTATTCTGAACGGCGGCATTTTTGAAATAACAGTGGCTAGCGGGTGGAAGAATAAAACTGGGCACATGCGTAGAGGCAAAACAAAGAAACTCGTAGACACAGAGCTCGTTTTCCACCAGAATCTTGGTTTAATTCGTTCCCTTTGTGCTGCAAAACGTAGTGGCGAAAAATTTCGAATCACCTAGTCACAAAAACAGGATTTAAAAGTCGCTAATTTCCCGGTACGGACCATTAAGCGCACGATTATCGCGAATTCCCTAAGGCAGTAACCACTCTTAGACTACGAAAGCATGAATTTTTCTTTAGCAGCAATCCGTGCAGCAGTAAATATGAACTTCGGTTATACCTGCAAAATTGCAGAAGTAAATGTCGCGGGCCTTTATGGAATGTGAGATGAAATTAGGTAAGGGTCAAATGACAACCAGGTTTTCGTAAAAAATCACTGAATTCTACAGTGAACAAATAACCAGAGACTAAGGAAACATCTTAATCGCCTAGTCATAAAAAATTCACCTTTCGGCCCAGAAGTCGCTCAGACTGAATGATAGACTCGCCTTGCGAGTGTGGGATGGTGGAATATCTATTATTCGCACAGCCTTCGGAATGGCGCCTGCCACTTCAGCAGGCAGAATGCCCGGCACAAAGCAGGAGGGTCGACGGTTAACGCCCGACAGAAGGCGTAGGTGTTCAGGCTGTAAGAATATTATAATCCCATAATTTATTGGGGATGAAACTGCTTTGTTTTCAGAGAATGCAGCCCACCGGAAGTCTTAACATAATAAACTAAAGGTTGTTGTTATCTCGACCCGAGCGGTTTGCAGCGCAATCCCAATACAATAACAGGCGTACAGAATAGCGTTACAGACAAAGACATGGGAGACTGGAATGGCCGTTTTTGTTGTCCGTTATCAGCCGGCAATACCCCCGCCCAGAGAAAGAGAGAACTTCAGGGCTCAACGGGGGGGGGGGGCTCCGTAACGCGATCGGTGCACGTCCCTGTGTCATTGTTAATATTACCCGATCGAAACTGAGAGAGAACAGTGAGCTTGTGGCTCAATGATTAGGGCGTCAGACTTATAACCAGCAGATCACGAGTTCGAGCCTGGGGGGTTGCATGCCTCGGGGTTATGCATGGCTGACTGATGACGGCCAACAAGCCAGAAATGGCCATTCCAGTCTGCCTTGTCTTTGTTGGCAATGCTATTCTGCCTATATTGCGCGCCGCTGTGCGGCTGCTGGCGGGACTCGAGAAAGAGCCCCAGAGTACAATGAGAGGAGTGAGTTCCGTGACGCGATCGATGCGCGTACCTCTACCATTCTTGACTGTCAGACCAAAAATTTGAAAGGCATCGTAGGCCGCATAAAGATAGGCAAGACACGCAAACAGGCATTCCCGTAGGAAAGTTAGTTTTGGGCTAAATTCCACTGGAGTACCCATTCTCCTGTCCTAATCCTAACCTTAGCCCTAGTCCCTCCCCCTTAAATTCAGCAACAGACCACCTGAGATACGGGAGAGGGGTCTATTGGTGTGTCATACCAAGAGGAAATAACAATGATTCTTACGGTCAGCAGCCGAGCGTCCGACGCCAATTCGAGAGTTGACGGTTAGATTCCTTCCCGTGGCACACGTTTTCTACCTCATAAACATCATATTTTGACAGTGAGTTGCAGTAAAAATTGTTTCAGATCGTTGAAGTGTCCCTGCTGAAAGCCAGCGTCTATACAGTGGGTAGGCCAACTCATGGAATGTCAACCGAAATTCCGAAATAAGTTTTCGTTTCGAAAATAGGGCTGTAAAAGTAATCAGCCTGCAGCATAATTCTATGACAATTCTATAACCTCAGGATGTCAGCTTTCGAATGAACTCCCTTCCGGCGGCATGCAAAAACTGCACTCTGTAAAAAAGGACTACTTAAGTAGCATGTATTTTCTCGTTGATTTTTATGCCCCTAACAGTCAAATTATATTTCATGGAAAAAATAGATAAAAGTATTCATTCCTTCGCCCATTCGGTGGAAAATTACGGCTTCTTTCGAGTTTATACTCGAAGGAAGAGCATAACCCGGTTTTAAAAAAGTTTCTAGTTGTGAGACTTTTTAATACCGTGAAATGGCTGTTCATAAAACGTCATGTCTCTGCATTTGTCAATGTGGCTCGTACCTGTTCCCGCGTTCAAATCCTAATCCGCCAAAACAGTCACATTCTCTTCAGTTAGGATATGTGCGAAGTGAGTTCCTCAACTAAAGTTCTGCGATTGGTGGAGCAGTAAGCAATCTTTAAGGCTTTCACAGTTTTTTTCACAACAGGCTTTAAAACTTTCTGCCAAAGTTTTGACCATAAGCAAGAGTAGGAAATAGGAAACCCTCCCGTAGTACTGCTGGCCTAACAATAAATTCCAGGGTAGATATCTATTTCCGCGTCCTAACCCTAAGCTCTGTACACGAGCAGCTGTTGCGGCGTCACTCTAGAAGAGCCGACCTAGCTTTGTCTTGTCACTGGAGTTTGGGCGTGTGCAGGACAGAGTAAATGACAAAGTCTGACCCATTTTACATGCTGCCCCCCGTTGCCTTCCCAGGCAGTGCTGATACTCGTCAACTGTGACCTATGAACTGCCAACCTACTGCATAGGCACTCAGGCAGGCTGGAGCAGTCAACTGAAGTAAAGTGTAATTAGAGGCTGAAAGCATGGTCACACAGTCCCGATCACAGAAGAACAGGTAAGGTGTGGTCTCCGCGGTGATGTGCATGGCAGCGCTCACGATGGCAATGAGCAGTCCGAATTGTTGAATCTCTTTTTTGAATTAGTACTTTTGCAGGTTGGTCGTTTGACGAAGGATCCTAAAGCGGAGCTGTAAGGTTTAACGACGCGAGCAGTTTTCCATTCTGACTAGTATTGCAAACCGGAGAAATTTAAATTCAAACGCTCTCACGGTTAAAACATCCATAGCATAAGACTGAGCTGCGAGGCTTGCATCAAACGGGATGCTAGTGCGAACTGAATTTTATTCAGGATGTTAAACTATTCTCTAAAAATCACCAGATAGGGAATGCCTGGCTTATCGTTTCTGAAGCCTACATCGAAGAGATTGAGAAGCTCTTCCGTCCACCCAAAACTGTAACAGCAAGTTTTAAAGGAGGCCCTTTGTCAGTGCTGTTGACCTCTATCCTGGAATTAATCAAGTAATAAGAGCAAGACCAAAGTCCACCACCAGTTTCAAAACATCCCAGCGTAGTCGTAGTCAGCAAATGCCATTGTTCGGCAGTAAGAGACGCTCACCAAACTAATCCAGCTAAAAAGTGGAGCACACAAACCTCGTTTTTTTCGAGATTAAGGCGTCGCCGGAGGCAATCGCAACGAACTCTATGCCCATCTTCGTTGGTAAGCCTATTTCAAATTGACGCTCACCTTGTTTAACATTTACGGCAACGACAAGATGAACGACCATATTTACCTGTTGGTGGATTGTCGATGGTGTCAAATGGAGTTTTATTTTGGCATCCATCTGCAAGCCGTTGCAGACACTACACTGTCAACAACAATCACTCCCCACGATCCCAATTTTTGTTATTTTTTGAAATTTGCTTTTTATTTTAATTTTAGTTAGCATTCTAATTTTCGTTGTCATACGAAAGCGTACGATTAGACTTTCGGCAGAAATGCAAATAACTGCAGTTTTCTTGAATTTCGTCAGCTGGCGTGCTGCCCAACTTGTGATATCCCCATTACTACCATTCCCGTATGACACGATCTGCAGCCCACCAGCAGTCAAGCGGGGTCCTTCACCCTAACGTTTGCCATTGCAAAGCCTGATTTAGCTTGTTGCCTTGATGATGAATGCCCTCGTATGCCAAAAGGAAACTCCGGTCCTATTTACCTGTTCAAAAATGACTGGCCAGCTGCGGTTATAGAGGCATAAATTATTTTTTTCTTTAAACCATAACCAATGTCCGTAGGTGTTGGTATCAAGGTGTCCAATGAGCAGACTGTGTCCTTTATGGTCTGCCTGACGCACAGAAAGACATCTGTACGTACAAAGATTTCTGCGAGGATGAAATTGAGAATGTCTGATAAAACCTCCAAAGGCCGATTGGCTATTCATGCTTTCAAGACAAAAACAAATTCCTTCGGCATCGCTGCACGTCGCCTTCGGTCTAGCCTGGGGGTATTGTGACAATCCGCTCCCGTGATCGCCGGCGTAGTCGTTTACTCACACCTTCCTGTCCGTCCCACGCTCTGTCAGTTTGGTGCTGGAGCCGCCTGACAATTGGCCCCAGCCAATCAACGCTGCTCCCTCGCTGATTGTAAACAGACACAGCTCAGGCCGATCAAAGGCGTAGAAACACACTAGGGGCTAAGAATTTCAACGGCGGACACACTTAAATACGCCTGAAGAGACGTCTGACTGCAACAACTTGTTGAGCTGCCTGTACGCACTTTCGCATCAGTAAACAATGTCAAATAATTCTGTTTTCCTTGACTTGCGATTTTGCTGTGGGACCAAGTTACGGGTGTTGTCATGACGTTAGATCCGGCTGTGACTAAACAGTTCAATCCGTGCCTCTGCCGCATTGAGAGCAGACGAGACAGTTCCCAAAATCGCAAGTCAAGGAAAACAGAATTATTTGACAATGTTTACTGATACGAAAGTGCGTACAGGCAGCTCAACAAGTTGTTGCAGTCAGACGTCTCTACAGGCAACGAGGTTACAGAATTGGGTAGGACACGCGGATCGGCACTCCCTTCGAGTTCAATTACAGGGCTTAGGGTAAGGATTAATATTGAGATACGGGAATAGTTGTCCCCCTGGAATTTGGCACAAGGCCGACTGTGGTACGGGAGTCCACAGTCCCGTGTCCGACCGAAAGCTCTTAACTAACCGTCTCGTGGGAAGCCATTTCAGTCGCGTAAGCCTTCTATACCTTCACTTTGGAGGTCCTGTTTAGGACTTCTCAAAGGTAGGGTTCATTTTATGTCAGAACTTAAGTAATTTTGTGCGTGGTGTTCTCTGACATATTCAACCACGTTATTCATTCCTTTGCATATTCTTACGGTCGTATTTTATTTACTGTGTGAAATTTTGACCTCTGTTGCTTTGCGGGGACCTCCCCTCGTTCAATCTGGGAATTGGCGGGAGACAATATTGTCACTCTGATGCATTCCCTCTGATCTTATCGTGTCCTCGTGAGTCAACAGCTCACTTTCTTTGCGGCGCACTTCTCCTCCAAATACAGTGAGTGACCGATCCCATGAATGTTGACTGAAATTCCGAAATGCGTTTTCAATTAGGAAGGATTACTGAGGCGCGGTTATAATACTGACCATCCTGCGGAACAATCCTATAATATTTCGAACTGGGCAAGATGTCAGCATTTGAATATGCTGTTTTCCAATCTCCTGTAGAGATCGTGCTCGGTAAAAAGTGATTACATGAGTAGCATGCCCTTTTCCCATTGATTTTCGATGGCCTTCCAAATTCAAACATATTTTGTAGAAATCACGAACAAAAGCAGGCCTTCTTTCTATGGTTTGATAGGGAATCACGTGAGCTTTACATTTTATACTCGAAGAAGAAGTGTAATTAGGTTTTAAACGGTTTTTAATTATGAGATTTTTAAGACCGCGCAATGCCCATTTATAAAGCATCGTACCTGTCCATTTAACACTGCTCCTCATGAAATATTCGACATAGTCCACATCCATTGCAAAATTTCATGGACCCTATATGGCATCTTTTTAAAGTCATAGAAGGATATATGATCTTCTTTACGCGGGACGCATGCACCTTGTAGACTGAAATCACTGAGCACTAATGCAACAACAGATCAGGCTCCAAGTTATTCAGGAATTAGAAAACTTTATATGACCTAATTATACTCCTTCTTCGAGTATAAAATGTAAAGCTCACGTGATTCCCTATCAAACGACTGAAAGAAGGCCTGCTTTTGTTCGTGATTTCTACAAAATATGTTTGAATTTGCAAGGCTATCGAAAATCACTGGGAAAAGGGCAGGCTACTCATGTAATCACTTTTTACCGAGCACGATCTCTACAAGAGATTGGAAAACGGCATATTCAAATGCTGACATCCTGCCCAGTCTGAAATATTACAGGATTGTTCCGCAAGATGGTCAGTATTATAACCGCGCCTCAGTAATCCTTCCTAATTGAAAACGCATTTCGGAATTTCAGTCAGCATTCATGAGATCGGCCACTCACTGTAATGTCGTGCATGCGTGTAGCACGCTGTAGACAAAATCCTTACCGCCGCGTCAGAAACTGGGCCCAACCCCATCGACAGATTGTTGGCAGGCCCGGACGGTGAACCAAAGTACGGAAGAGAAGACGGTATTGAAAAGGAATCCAACGTCACCAAAAGTCGGCGTTTTCCTCAGTACAACAAATCTAACATGCTTAGATCTATCACAGCATGCTCTTAGTACCAGCTCGAAACACCGCCAGCTGACGATGCAACGTGGTCCCACTCAGGACTGAGGGTCGGGATGCAATGTCTCCTTTATATAATGTGACACGCCCTTCTTACTTAGGCAACCTCTGAGACCCCCCTGAATTAAACCGGGCAAATATGACGCTAGGGACCCAGGTGGGGTGTAGCACGCGTAGGCGGCCTGTCTAGGGCTGCAAATCGCTGCGTTCACACCCGCCGTCATTTCGTCTTGCCAGCAGAAGGCGGTGGGCGTAGAAAGGTGGACGCAGTGAAGGCTGGGTTCACCGCAAACATGCTCGTGTGTAAACCGCTGCTACGCCCGCCGTATGCGGCAGCGGATCTCCAACTTCTCCGTACAGCAGCCTATCCCAGAATTATGGGACCATCTGTCTCGACTAAGATTTCGACAAATGGGTGAATCCACACGGAGTTTTACAAGCGAACGTGCTGGCCACTTCTGGTAGAAGAGAGGCTACAGTACAAAAGTGACTATTATACTCTCAAATGAGATGGGTTAAATTACGGCCGTCTACTAGTACAAAACCACCGACTGTAGCAGTCTCCGCGTCTGAACTGAGAGTTTAGAAACTCAGATGATGTGTTTAGGTTGAAGATGTTCCATCATCTGACAGAGTTGTTGCAAGGCGGGACTTCGGAATAGCGTCAAATCGGCCTTACAAATATAGAAATAGGACGACGCCTGAGGTCGAAGACCGTGGCGAATAACTACACTGTAGCTCACATAAACTACTCGAAGAAACGGACCGGAAAAAAGCTGTGCTATATGCTTCGAACGAAAGGGGTGTACTGCGCGAGATATCTGGGAGAAGCAGAAGCACATAAACTATAGACGGCTTCTGTAATGTAGTCCTCAAAGACAAAAATCAGTCGCTAATTGTTCATAAGAAGGTTCGACAAATACCATTAGAAAAGTACCACAGGGGACAACAAATACTCTGGGCCGAGGATTACGTGCTCCGGACAGATCAGTGATGCAAGTAGGTTTTCGGCGGTAAAAAGGAATTAAATTAGGATAGACCCGACGTTCGAACTAGTACTGGGCTGGGCGCGAGAATAAGGACCCCCATACTACATGCGGCCTTGGGATGAATCTCAAGCGATACCTATTCTCTTGTCCTAAATTTAACTCTTACCTTTGGAGTTCAAATCAAGACCAGTTGTAATAGGGGAGGGGACATACGTCTGTGCCCTACCCTATTATCGGCATACCTTGCGGTAGAATATTGCCTGTTGGTGGTAGAGTTTGGGACTGGTGATTTTGAGGGAAAAATAGGATGCACAGCCATCTGCCTGCATCACTAGCCGCTGTGGGGCTCGAGATTGCGCCTCAATGCACAACCTGATGGGTATGTCCCGCAACGCGATCGGTGAGCGTCCCTCTACCATTACTAATATACCAGATTGTAACCGACAGAACAAGTCTGTGGCCCAGTGACTGGGGCGTTCAACTCGTACCTAACAGGCCGTGAGTTGGAGTCTCAGAGGTCACAAAACCCGAGTCTGGGGGTGGCTGGCTGAAGACGGCTGGTGAGCCAGAAACGGCCATTCCGGTCTCCCTTGTCTTTTTCAGTGATGCCATTCTATCCAAGGAACTATTTAACTATTGTTTCTCGTGGGCAATACAGCGTTGAAATTCTGCTTTCTCATCAGGCCGATTTCAGCAGAACAAAACAGCGGTCTATGAGCAATCAAACTGATACAGCAGTCTTTCTCTGAGCCCAGTTTCTAGACCAAATGGGAATCAATGGAGCCTGTTGCCCGACTGTGCATGTTGTAGCAGTCGGAATTACAAGTCAGAGGACAAATCATGGAATGTACAACGGAACTCAGAAATCCGAGCGATAACACGAATAAACTTCACCGAAATTCGAAAGCGAGAGGAAAAGTGGACAACTTCAAATTCACACAGTGGCACTAAGATGTGGGTGACCTTATAATCGTAAGACAGTCATCTTTTGGCCATTTTAACTATATAAAAAAAATAAAAAACGGCACAATGGACTCGCCAAAATGAGCAAGAGTCAGTCGCCCAGTGGGCCGAACATTGAACCCTGGTTTGACTGAGAGCCACCTAAACCACCTCAGACGGTTGAAGCGGCAGACCAAGAATGAAGGGGGCTGTTCTCCGTGACCTTACTCTAAGGTTTTTTTAGGAAATCACAACACCCTCATCGGGATTTGTAACTGAAAAGCTGGCCGCCTTCACACCCAGGGGATCAAGTAGAAACAGTCTAGCCTCCTTCATTGATGCGGTAATCACTGGTCTCGAACGAATGTATACTCACTCCCGAACTATGGCTCCAGGCCACCTGTAACGGAGGTAATAGGGGCCTTCTGGACAAAAATCCCACTCGCACTGCGTGCATTAGAGACACTTATTAAGAGAGTCCAGGTGGGGGAGGCACATATCCACACCCCACGCAGTCGCCCACATGCAACGTAGGGGCCGCACGATGACCATTAATCCGACGTAGAGAGAGACCTAGACGAACTGAACATTTCAAGTAATCCCACTCGCTTGGAACATTATAAAGGGCTGTTTCTGGCAGTCATATGTCTCTTACAGATAAAAAGTGTCGTAGGGTCCTTACAGAGCAAGCAGACAAAATCGAAAAGGGGTCACACAGAGAAACCAGCACATCCGACCAACGGCTAGATGTTTTCACAGTGCCATCTCTGCCACTATGCGATGCTATGCCACGATTCAGTCTGGTGTGAGCTGGCACTTGCACCTGGTTTCCCAGCCGGTAGATATGCTTGTGCTTCCGCTGAGTACACAGGCTGTGAGTGTGGCTGTCCAGTAATCCTCCTATTTCTGACCCGCTGTTGCGTTTTTGCTTAAAGTCCTGGTCAAGTGTTTGTTGTGGATCAGGGGGCATGGTGGTGGGCCTGGGTGCGGGTCCGGCCGTGCCAGCCACCCGCGCCCTCTCCCGTCTCCGGTCTTCTTAACTATAACCTGACATCGGGCCTGGCAGAGAGGAGGGAGTGCGGTAGGCCCTGCACAAGTCTACCCTCACTATAAACTAATTAATGCGCAAGTCTCCGTGCCTGTTTCGACTGGCCGGGGAGCACCTGATTGACATCTTCGGGCACGACTGCCGAACCGTCATGCGATGCACCTCACTGTAAATAACCTTCGGGGGTCAGGCTACCGAAGAGAGAATGAGTGAGAGTAGGCCTAAGTGAAAAGTTATAGAGGACTCCAGGTGTCGTAGGTGTTACAAACTGGATGCCGCAAAACGGATCCAGAGATTCACAACCCTTGTAAAATACAGCTATGAAAGCTGGAGCCATGTCCGGATGTCTGTTATTAGTCGCCCGGTAAGTGCGTCAGAAAGAGACTAGATCAACGGAAAATTAATAGAGCCAAGGGAGCACACAAGGTGAGAAGACCGGCGAAAGAATGGATGGACCGCGACTGCATGCACACACACAGTCGGAGAAGAATGCTAACTATAGGTCTCAATCTCGCGTCGCACGCTTCCCATACTGCTTAGAATTGTTCACAAGGTCAGGGTAATACGTAACAACCCCATTTTGCGGGACACAAAGTAGGAAAGCGAAAATGTAAAAGATTTAATTCGGCCAAACAAGGTAAAATGGTTAAGGGACTTCACTGAAAGACAAGTGTTATTTAAAAAAAACTAAGTGAAATTTCCGATCGTATGTTTGTCCTCTTTCCATCAGTGAAGGCTGGCTGATTTATAAAAGAATGAAAGTTGGGCTGAGCAAGCTTGCAACACGAAGAGTGCAGTGGGAGTGGTGACCGCACCAATGGGACTAAATGCACTAGCACCGGGGCACTTAGGCAAAGAGACGGCTCTACACGAGATATGGTGTGTCCAGGCAGGCGAAACCTGCAGCTACGCCACCCTCGTCCACTCCGACGAATTTCGAACGAAGCAGATGCCCGGCACTGTAATTCTCGATGATATCGTCGCCGTTGCTGAAAATGAGAAAAGAGGACAACGCATGGTTTTGCAGAGGGCCGGAGTGGGGGGGGGGGTACAGCGCGTGCAGCGAAGGCGGAAACAATGAGCACAAAAATTCTTTAAGGCTAGAAAGTTAAACTATAGTAAAGACCTAGGTTGAAATTTGCTAGCAGCATATGCTAGGCAGACAGGCGATGGGCATGATGGAGACATGCCACCGAACAAACTCGTATGCAGGCCACTTACAGGCCGAGGTGTTAACTGAGTCCAAAATGTTTCCCAGGAAACCAACGAAGACATAAGCTGGACAGGAATGAACTCTAGCACACATACACGGGCCAGAATCGGAGATCTTTGGCCGGGTTTAGATCACTTGGCAAAGGAGTTTCGAACATACCCAGTACAACAATATTCAAGATACGTCAAGCAAAAGACTCCGAAACAACCAACTCTCTGAAGTTTGAGTGATCTTTTCACTAGAACCAACATATATCGTGATAGTTGGAAAAGCCAATTGCAAGGGGTTGCTTCTGTAAATCATAGGGGAAGGTTGATGGCACACTACCTGTCTTTCAACGTACATGATTAAAAACGCAAACTAACAATGCACACACTAGCACAGACATCCTCAAAGCGCGTGTAATAAGTATTCTGGAATATCGCAGGGTCTTTAGTCGGATTCAACAGGTAAAACGGCAAATGCGACAGACCTGAGGAGAACCCCATAAATTCCGAGTTCACAAACCATGGAACGACGAACTGGTGGAGGATAGTTTAGGCCGACCACGCAGTTCTCCACCAGAGGAGGCTGAAGTCGTTGCATGAGGATAAAGGTGTTGGCTTCAGGTTTACCCAGTATGCTCCGAAGTTTCTCACAAATTGCATCTAGATAGGGCAAAGTTGGAGTAAAGGCAGGAAAAGAAAACCACTCTAGTTAAAAGAGAGGAGGCATTTGGACAATCGCTGTCAACGTGGTTCCAAAGAAATGAATTACAATTCAAGATTCTCCTGTGATCACCACGTAAATGAACTGCAGCGAGAGATGTTGTTCAGGCCCTAGAATGCCTTTCAGAGTTCGTCGAAAATTTATAACAGCCCCGTTCGACATTGAATGGGGTAAGAAGCCAACCTGAAACGTTAGGGACTCAGGTACGCCTGCCGACAGCGGATCTCATCCGCCGCTATTATTTCGGTTACTATAGCTAACTAAAGTGCATCTAAGGACAAGACTGTTTTGTTTCTGAATAACCGCACATGTAGATGCCCAATACTCCGGTGATGGCATAACTAACACTCAAGACACTTCTGGAACGCAGTAAGCTACTGACATTCAGATTCCAGTACATCTGCAAACAACCCGCTGCCACAGTCAGCTCTTTGACGGACGTGTATGTTATTCCTCTATAATAAGGAATTTCCGCGTATTTCGCAGTCACGAAGTTACGTCCTAAACTAACTTACAGAATGGGGCAGAATAGTGTGGGCCCAAATTAATGCACTCATCGACCAATTGGCAAGCCAGTCATTTGCGTTGGATGTTGGAAATCAGCAATAGGTCACATAAATTATTGCGAATTTACTGTGCCCACTAGAACTACCATTGCACTAATTTTTGATCCCTGCTGTTCCAAGTCACAAGTGAAGGAGGCATGACCGAAAAGAATGCCAGCATTTTGAACAAATACGCGGTTGGTCGGCATGTTGAAAGTTCAGTCATGGAGTCATCGAACAGTGTATCGCCCTCAAAACAGGTCACGTTAGACCAGAACGGGAGCCAGACTAGGGCACGGTACCCGTTAACCAGGTTGCGTAGAGCACGCATCTTATAATAAATGACATACAGTATGTGTGCTAACTCATGAGATGCTAACCAAAATTCTGAAATGCATTTGTTTTTCGAAAAGATTACTTAAGTAGGGTTTTAGGAGTAACCATCATACAGAATAATTCTATAATAATTCAGTTACCTCGAAAGGTGGTCTTTCGAACGAACATCTTCCCGACCGTATGCAAAAACCACGCCCTGTAAAAAATGACTACTTATGTAGCATGCACTTTTCTCATTGGTTTTCAATGCCCTTGAAAATTCAATTATATTTCATTGAAAACATGCATAAAAATACCCACTCTTTTATTTATTCGGTAGAACATTAAGTGTTTTTCTAATTTTATACTTGACAGAAGGGTATAATTCAATTTAAGAAAAAGTGGATAATCATGAGATTTTGTATACCGTGAAATATCTGTTCATAAAACACCTTGTCCCCGCATTTACTAATGATGCTTATAAAATTTCTAATATGGCCGAAATCCACTGTTAAATTTTATGGACACCATATGGTTTCATCTTATTGCCGCAGAGAAATGTGCGGTTTTCCGTACGCAGAAAAGGTAGGACTTGTAGGCTGGAAACTCTGAATGCATGTGTAACGGCAGGTCGGGTTTAAAATTATTCAGGTGTTGGAAGTGTTTTAGAAAACCAAATTATACCCTTTCTTCGAGCTTTAAATTGGAAGAAAACAATTTCCTACCAAAAAGAGTAAAATAGTGAATATTTTTATGCATGTTTTCCATGAAATATAAGTGGATTTTCAAGGGCATAGAAAATTAATAAGAAAAACGCATGCTATTTAAGTAGTCATTTTTTTACGGGGCGTTGTTTTTGCGTGCGGCCGGAAAGATGTTCCTTCGAAAGACGGCATCTCGAGGTAACTGAATTATTATAGAATTATGCTGCATGATGACTACTCCCAAAACCCTACTTAAGTCATCTTTTCGAAACAAAAACGCATTTCAGAATTTCGGTTAACATTTCACGAGCTAGCACGCCTACAGTACACGGAGGGGAGTTTGATAGCGTGGCTAGGTGCAGGCCTCACGCCACGCCAGCCACTAACGCCAAATCCCGGCATCGGATGGCTGACCGGCTTGGACAGCGGACTGGTGCATGGGGGAGGGAAGAAAGGGTGAGGTCGACGTCGCGGTATCCATTCCCACGGCACATTTCTCGTTAAAAAGAACGTGACGCGCTCAGCACTATCACGATTGCGCTAAACGTTGTGATTTGAAAGGCTGCCAACTGACAGGATAACTCGGTCCTCCTCTTAGGACGGAAAGTCAAAATCAATGGCTTCTTCTGAATCTTGCCTCTGTGGCACTACCCAACTCAGATGGGATCCGAGCCGTCCCTTCTCGTGACAACATTACGCATGGACCAGGTCGTGCGTGTGTGGCGCGTGTAGACGGGCCGTACAGTTTTGTCAGTCACAGCGCCCGAACACGCTTCCGGTCGTCCTGACGCAGCCCTACTACCGGGCCCACAGTGTGGCAGATGCTGCGCAAGCCGGCCATCACTATAAACTAATTCTGCGCAAGTCACCGACGGCCGAACTGTTGGATGGCATAACAGCGCAAGTGGCTAAGCAGGCACATCAGCAGAGTCCCAAAACGACTTCCTCCGGCAGAACAGCCTACCGGCTTAAGATGGAGAAAACGAGGTTGGATTTTGGGGCGGCAGCATTTGAAAGTTATGTGTCTTCTTCTTTTCCTCACAAAATCACCCATTTTAATTAATCATGATCGAACGATGGCAAGGCTTACAGGCGAGGAGGAAATGGGCACGCGCAGAGGCAGTGCAACGAAGCTAGTTTGTTGGATACATTTTGAAATAAAATCAAACCCACAGTTGAAGTGCGCAAAATTTGAGCCAAGAAAATAGGACTCCGTTGATGGGGAAATGTCTTACCACCAAATATATTGTTTCCCCCACCCTCCCTCTGAGGTTTAAGCACGTAGTTTGTGGGGTTCTGCATGCAGTCGGAGACAATTGCATCAATTTCGGCCTTTGAGGCGAGCTCAAAGTCAGTTGACAGAAAAGACTGACGTGCAAAGGTAGAGACAAGACCGTCAATTCTGTCCTTTTCCCTGCCGAAAAACCTCTCTAGGACGTTGGGCTGGGCCAGAGCAGTCTGCACGAGTTTGGTGTTGGCCAGGAGGTAATCAACTGAGGGACACTTGATTGCAAGGCTGCGTTCCAACATGGCCTTCGTCTCCCAGTCTTCCTATGCGAAAATACAAAAATACCCATAACCATTGAAGCCAGGCTAGGCACGGTGTTCTCACAAAAATATAAAGGAAAGGCGAGGAGGCAGAACAGAAGGAATAGATACACGCAAGCAAGATTGAAACTGCGGTCAACGGACGAATTTTTTGAGGTTTAGTCCCCATGGTCGGAGATTCCAGTCTTTTCTTCTACAAGCATAGACCAACGACCGAAAAGACTCAGCCCCAGCGTGGAGTCTGCGCTAAGGTTTCGCACTACCCAAGCACCTCTCGTGATCAAGAAACCAGTAGTGGCACCTTCGATGCGCTCCTCGATGAGCCTGTGCGATACGCGCCCTACTCAACCATACCAACCTAGGTTGGTTGTAAAGAGAGTGATGCGGAGGGGTTGTAATCTAGCAAGTTATTCAGATAAAAAGCCGCAACCACATCTAGTCAACCAAATTGGCTGCCTGTTACATGGTCAGCAGGCGATTACCTTGCTATGCCAGTAGACTGAGGTGTCGTCACTTGTTAACTCCATCTCAGAGGATACGCGAATGTATACAGTCTTCAAAACCGGAAACACCTCTTAGCCCCCGACGAATTGAACTCTGCTAATGAACCCGGCAGACTGTGCGCATATTCCTGGCTGTGACTATAGGACTACGCGTGACGCTCGTTAAATGGAGTCCCTATGTGACGTCAGCCGACTTGGCGCGAGAACATTATTGGCACATGCCTGAAGAAATACAGTGGAGCCGATTCAACGCGGACCATGTATGCGCTTTTCCTACTTATAATCAATATGACGCTCCTTAAACTACCGCAACGTAGTAAACACCATGGCTTCGACAGCTATCAACGAGTGGTATGCTCCGGTCTTTTTCTGGTCTGAAGGTCGGGCTGTGTTACCTCTTTATTCCTACGGATTGACTGACCACTCTTTTCGGGGGGACGCGAGCACAGTAAAGTTTGGGTCATGTGTGCGCTGAGACACGCACGTGTGTGGCACACGTAGATGCGTCAACTCTGCCGACGGAAAATGAGATTGGGCTGCACATGGACTGCTTGATGTTACCAACCGAAGTAGGTTTTGTACAGCCGGACATTTGTAGAGGTGAAAGATGCTCTTTGATTCAAGGAATGTCTCACAAAATGGCAGTTCACATGTTACACAGTCTTTCTCTGACTAAACCTACACTGAAGCCATACTGGCTGTGAACACTCGGGCAATCCACTACCCTTATGTGATTCTGTCTCTGGTGATCGATTCGAGTAAGAATTGGAAACGTCAGGCTAATAGAGCTCTTGTTTCAGCGATCGTGTCTGCCTCTTCGCGACTACCTCCTGGAGCTCGCCTCCTCTCTTCTATTAGAGCTCAGACTCTTCTGAATGCGTAACTGACTGATACCAGACTGCCATAAAACCAGTCAAACATGGATTTGCAGTGTCAGACTTGGTGTTCTTTGGCCGAGTATTCAACGCACATGAGTACACGCATGCCAGTTTCGCCGGTTGGTAGAGCGCGGCAAATCTCCACAGCCACCTTTCAGCCACACTGTGCAGCTACTTTGCATGCACTAAAAGACGAGCAGGCCAGCTCCAATAAGACGCTAACAATGATTGACAGCGCACCAGAGCCGCTGAGGCTCGCTACCATGTGTTCAGGCGTGCAACCATAGTCAATTCGTATTCGAAATTTCCTTGAATAGCGAGAAATAATCTCTGAACAACCACGTGTATATTTAGACTTGTACACTTGCTGTTATGTGCTGGTCCGTCACGACACTTTCAGTCAGTCATCCAACCCTCCCCCCCCTCCTTACTAAGAACCGCACAACGATCTCAATCGGTGTGACTAACTTGTGAAATGGAATGGAACGTCAAGAAAAGACTTGTCCCTATTGGCCGAGGAAAACATGCCCACGGTAGCTGAACCATCCGTACTTCAGCAAGGGCCGCAGTATATGTTGGTGATGTCCCCAGAGCCCGGCCCGCCATCGACTTCCTCAACTCCCTGTTTATTGAAATCTTCGATAGTTCCCTGTTCACCGGGAGGTTGCCCAGAAATAAACGACTACTGTAAGTTATCTGACTTATCCAACACCGGCTGAAGCCTAGGCACAATCCATTAAGCGGATCAAATCATTTCACACAAAACAGATGCGAGCATATGAACGTCGCGGTTTCATACAGACAGAAGTGCGAGAAACAAACATGTGATCAATAATGATCGAAGCATAGGAGTTTTCAAACACAGAATCAAGCGGTTCATGTCCCGCTGTAAGCCTGTGAACTAAACAACCTGTCAGAACCTAAACAGTGCTAACAACAGAAGGTGGACGCTGACAGACATGAGTGAACTCACCTCGCCTCGGAACTGATCAGGCGAGTAGCCGGTGCGGTAGTAGACGAGGGCGATCTCGACTCCGTCGCTAAAGTTTCAGAAATACGAAGAACAGTTAGTAGACAAAATTGTATCAGAAGGGTGGGCAGGAGGAGGACAAACATGCCCGTAAGATTTGCCGAATGAGAGTTATTAACCTGCAACGCAGCTGTTGGCACACAGACGGAGTCTGGCCCACAGAAGTGTGACTGTCGCAAGCGACGATTTTCAGCGCGTGCCACACGGAGTGGGCGCAGCACTGGTGACCTGTGCGTGAATTATTTTATAGAGAGGCGGACTTGCGGGACATCTACCTCACTATGGCTTCCCTCGCCAACCTTGCTACAATGATAAGACAATGTCAAAACGACTGAGGGGGATAGGTGCTGGCGCAATGGTTGGCAGCCCGTCTGCACATGCCACAAACGACTTCCCCTTCATGATACACCAATAGACATGCTTACCATAGGCGTTAGATGTGTATGTACTGGCATAGGACGTTTCGACGATGATAATGTAGATAGCATGCTTACTGCAGGAAAGAGGCATGATGTAACGGGAGTCAGGTGTGAATACGGGATTGTGGGGTAGGTTGGTATGCATCTTAGGGGTGTCAGTACAGGTACAGAGGGGTGCAGTGATGAGATCCTGATTTCAGTTTTTAACAAACATCTTTATGTGGGCGCATAAGGTCGAATGTTCTGGGGCAGCGTGGGCGGATGAGATGGGTGTATGTCGGAGCTCCTGGCGCTGGTCTGCCCACCCCAGTGTGATGAATTCGCGAGTAACCGACCAGACTGACGCGCGATTCAAATGTGCGGTGACGGTAAGGAGAGGATGGAAATGGAGCTAATGAGCTGGTGGTGGTAGCTATGTTATCAGTTGTGATGGTTAGCCATGGCTTGAAAGGTTGCCAACTGACGGGATAATTCAGACCTTGCAGCCAGCCTAGTGTATGTTTGTATGAAGTGATGGACTGGTGAACTGAAAATCAGGCTGTAATTGCTCTTTCTTAATGCGGCATCTGTGGCGTGGCGGCACGCGCAAGCCACCTGCGCCTTCAATCATCTTCAGTTTTCTTGACTAGGTCTTGAAACCGGGCCCAGGTGGAGGAGGAGAATGTGGTAGATGCTGCGCAAGTCCACTATTACTGCAAACTAATTCACCGTCCCTGCTCTCATCCTGCGGTGGAGCACACAGTGGACATCGTCAAAATCGACGGTCAAACTGGCAGTCGTGGTGACCCTAGCAGTGATTATTAGTATTGGTGTTGGTCTGAAAGCGTGTGCTATGCCAGTATCAGCAAATCATGGCCCTCGCAGCCTGCTATGCGCTGGCAGTTCTCTGACACCTGGTCCCCTGCCGGTAGATGAGCTTGCGCTTCCGCTGAGTATACAGGTGGTGGACATGGCTGCCCAGTCATCATCCTCGTCCTTCTGACCCCTGTTGTGGTGTTGTTGGTCAAAACCTGGTCATTTGCTGTGTGGACCAGGGAAAGTGGAGTGGAACGCCAAGGTGCGGGCTCGACCGCGCCATCCGCCGGCGCCCTCCCTCGCCTCCGGTCTGTCTTAACACCGGGTCCAGGTGTGGGGGGGGGGAGGAGAGAGTGCGGCAGGTGCTGCGCAAGTCTACATCCACTATAAACTAATCCATGCGCAAGTCACCGTGTCTGCCTCACAGTTCAGTGGAGCACACGGTGGACATCGTCGGCAACGACGGTTGAACTGTCGTGTGTGTGTGTGTGTGTGTTTTGTGTACCCCAAACGGGCCATGTGGTAGATGCGTTGAACCAACACGGGGACCATATAGGATTCTGGCAGGCGCTATCGGATTGCGCGCCATAACAAATGCCAACATTTCGGGATGCAATGGCAGACCCGGTTGCCGGCAGACGTCGAGCACACTGGGACCCCTGCCGTCCCTCATTGTTGTTGTTGATCGAAAACCTGGTCGTTTGCTGTGTGGACCAGGGGATGTGGAATGGAGCGCCAAGGTGCGGGCTCGACCGTGCCATCCACCTGCGCCCTCACCCACCTCCGGTCTTCTTGACTCTGTCTTGACACCGGGTCCAGGTGGAGGGGGGTTAGGAGGGAGTACAGTAGATGCTGAGTAATTCAAGTATTACTATAAACTAATTCACGCGCAAGTCATCGTGCCTGCTGCACCTTGCTGTTTAGCTCACGACGCACGTCGTCGGACGCGATGGTCGAACTTTCGTGTGTAGTTTTCGGTTGGTGGATGTCGGTTGACTGCGGCGAATAGCGATAAGACCCCTGCGGTATCCGAATGTCCGGGGGCAGTGTGGGCAAGTGAGGCGCGTCTGGCTTAAGAGTCGTGTAAAAGCGAAGGATCTCGGACTCACGAAGTTTGAGTGCGTAAACATTCTGCTTCATAATTTTCTTTGTGTCGCTGCTAGTAAAACTCTTCTAAACAATCTGCAGTCTATGGTGTCACGGGTGAACGAGGTCGCTAAATCAGTCGGTTTGTCCATAAACGCTGGGAAGACCAAAGTATTCTCAAGCTGCATCCCTGACCAGGAGAAGGCACCCCTGGGGATTGATGGCTGTCAACTTGAAGAAGTAGACAGCATTAAATACCTCGGGGCGAGGCTGCTGCCTAATGGACAGAGTAAAGACGACATCGTCTCCCGAATCGATGCTGCCCGCTGGGTTTTCTCATGCCTTCGGAAATGCCTATGGATCTGACGTGACCTCTCTGTCGCCACTAAGATTTGCGTGTACCGTGCATCTGTCCGGTCTGTCTCTTTCTGCGATTGTGAATGCTGGGCTTCGTGCGTGGAGGACGAGCGAAAACTGGGGGTATTTGACCACCAGTGCTTGAGGACCATCCTCCGAGTGAAGTTCACCGACTTCGTCTCAAATGAGACAGTCCGCGCTCGCTGCAAAAACATCGCAAGGATAACTCAGGCCATCCAAGAAAGACGACTGATGTGGTTCGGGCATGTTCTTCGTCGTCCACCTCAGGAGCTCAGTGTTACTGCCCTCGATTCGGCACCGTTGCCCCATTTGAGGCTTCGAGGAGGGGGTCAGTTCAAAACCTGACTTGACACAGTTTGTCAAGACATGGAGGTGGTTCTTGGACCTTCGATATTCGGTCTACGCCGTTGGCGATGGGAATGGGATGAGCTGTCCAGATCTGCTGCCGCGGTTCGTCACGCGTGGAGAGGTACAGTTCGTGGCATCATCGAGGCCGGCTAGATCAGGCATGATCGCAGCCGTATCAAGCACAAGTAAGTAGTAAGCCGATGATTGTTGAGTTCGAGAATGAGCTTTTACTATCGATTCTGCAAGCGATGCTCACGTTGTGCGTTCCTCATCAACGTTGTCAGCAAGGGACGAAGGACACTGAAATAACCGCTTTCGGTTTACTAGGCGTCATAAGTCACTTATACAGGGAGCTGTAAAGTAAGACATAAAATGTGCATTTCCGGTCTAAAATCAAGGTACGTTGGTTAACGCCCCATCTCGTCTCCTAGAAACGGCTGTTGTGGAAATAGAGTGTGGTAGGTTTTGAGAGGCATGCTTAACTCCTAAGGTATTTTCTGAAGAAAAACAAGCGAATAAACGAAAGAAGTTTCTCTTACCAGCCGAGGAGTGATCACTGGGTACCAAGATTCAAGTGAATCTATGTGACTGAAGGTCACAGGTTTTAAGAGTCAGGGTTTGTTTCAGAGCAATCCCTCCAGCTCCAAAATTCACAAGTAAAAGACCGGGCTACAAGCTGACCAGGTAGTGATGATCAAAAAAGTTTACAATGCACACACACTAGGCCTTCAGTGAATGGACGAAAGCCTTCGAATAAAGTAAGTAGTGTGCTCTAGGCGCAATACCATGAAAAAGCACTGCATTTTTGCAATAAAACATACGACATGCGAGAGATGGCCTAGAGCAAAGTACGAAAAGTGCAATAAATAAGAGGCTAAACAGTAAGTGGCTTAATGGATCGTGAAACGGTCGGAGCCACGACTGGTTTTGAGTCATTATCGTCCGCGTTATAAACGCCACTGGCATTACTGGCACGCGAGAGGAGCAGACGGCGACGACAGAGATATTGGCAAAGGGCCCTTTCTGTCGCGCAAACACTAAAGACTATTAACCGCTTCTCAAGCAAGCAGTGATCCGTCCACCATTTCCAGAGGGTAATTACCGGACCGTGCTTACCACAGGAAGGACACGTACAAATTCGATAGCGGAGATAGTTCGTTATGGGGATCTCCGAAAGCTAGAGTTTGCAATATGAGTAGCAGAAAAGTTGTGATGGCAAAGACTGAATGCAGTCGGACTTTAGGTACAAGAGTAGACTAAAATTCGCACATTCTAATATCCAATATCAAGAGCTCGTCCACGATTGAGAAGCTGAGTCTATTTAGTACTCGTTCGCCAGAGGGGAGCAGGATAGCGGAATGCCTCGGTGGCCGCCGATGCTAAGGCACGCGCCACAATGTTATGCTCTGATTTTTTTTGTTTATAACGCCTCCTCGGACCTCTCGGTACAGGTGGGTTCCCAACAACTTTCAGGCTTGCTTGCTCCTTGTCATCTCCTCAGCGGCTTTGGCTCGTTGGAAACTAAGGGTTAGACGGTGGCCAGCAAACCTAGTTACTGGAGGCTGAAGGTCAGCATATCCCTGGGCTGTTATCAAACTGACAAGTTCTATAGGGCGACCAATGCGCCGATTCTTAATCCTCCTCATCTGAGCAGCATTGTAACCGTTGGGATGAAAGTGCAGAGGTCTGCTTGTCTCAGAGTTGGCCTTCAATGAAGAGAGGTTCGCCATCCGTCATGCATTGATAGCTGCTCCTGGAATGTAAAAAATGAAATCCCAAAGGTCGTCGCCAGTCTGCGCTTGGACCCACTGTGACAACTTGTTTAGGATCGACAAAGAATGCAGGCTGGATAAGTACGCTGTGGGCCCTAATTTTGAATGGCCTCATTCGACAGCGTCGGCCTACTAGACACCATCAGCATCATAAAAACAAGCAAAAGCGAATGTCAACAGTAGTGTCCAGAAAACTCGGCGCATAACTTACACAAACAGCCGATGCTTGTCATCACAGTGAACTCTCTTAGAAACCTTGGAAAGATCCGCAAAGGTTCGTCTTAGGATTTTTATGGTTGGATTCAGATGGAGAACTGATAACTCAATACTTCGCTGGTCAAAGACGTTGGTTTCAAGAGGTGAGATAACAATGAGAACCGCAGGCTGTTTGTCAATGTTAACAGCCCACGATTGCAAGAGTTTGCAATACTCTTCAAAAGCTCGCACAATTGCACGACCAAAACCAGTGGCAGATGGACAGGGTGGAAGCTAGAAAAAGGAATGAGGAAGGCAGGTTGTATGGAAATTCAGCAACTACCTGATTGGCCGAGTCATGACCGAGAATAGAAAGGGTGAGCTGATGTTGCTGTACAAGCCTCTCCATAATTCCACCAAAGCTCGAAGCGATAAGGTTGTACTCCACCTGTTTGAGCATAACGCGTTCTGCCAAGTGAC
The DNA here is from genome assembly GCA_902702965.1 of Spirometra erinaceieuropaei. NCBI lineage: Eukaryota > Metazoa > Platyhelminthes > Cestoda > Diphyllobothriidea > Diphyllobothriidae > Spirometra > Spirometra erinaceieuropaei. The sequence goes on along the minus strand of CACRXP010000036.1, from coordinate 1,603,831 downwards.
GGGAATCATTCACCTGAGGCGCGTCATCGCTAAGGTGGAGCATGTAGTCGGACCGACTGAGTGACAGCTTAATTTTCTTTGAGGAGAACAATGGGGTCGAATCAAAGGCCTTACTTGAACGGGTCCTAAGGTTTGCTCAGCATCATACAGGCGCCAAAGTGACGCCAGGTAGGGGTCATACGCAAGTGCTCTAGACAGATAAGGACGGATAGTGAGTTACGGTTTGAGAGTTGAAGCAAGAAAACTGTGATCAGCAGCAACTTTTTTGTAAAGTATGTTGAAATCCTTTTGCAGGACCATCGCCTGCTGAAATGATTTTGATGGAAAAGGTGATGGAAGCAGGGTATGTTGAAGAGTCGTTAATTGCAAGTCCGGTGTGTATTTTAGAATGCCTGTGGGTTGAAAATGCAGGCAGGTTAATGACGTACCATGAACATTGGCATACTCCATGCTACTTAAACGTATATCTCTAAGCGTTTCATCCGAAAGGCCTTTTAGGAGGGAAGGAAATCGGGTCATGTTGCTGAAAGGCAGAAAATAAAAAATAATTAGTGCATCGACTAGTACCGTCTGCAAACTTTTAACTCAGTTTCTTAAAAAAAGACATTTGAGGAGGTCGATGTGGGCACTGAATGTATAAATTAAGGCCAGACCTGAAGGTAATACGCGCACCACCATTGTGTAAACAAGGTTCGGAAAGCATTAGTAAATGTGAGGACAGTTAACGACTCCAGAAGTGTCAAAAATCTATAGGAACTCCTGTGATCACCGCGCGTTTAAACAAGACGGGATGTCTATGCGGTAAAAGGAAAGTCTACCAGGGGAAGAAATGGTACCACTTCCCATATAGTTCGATAGGGCCCCTTGTCTGACGACCGACCTATCCAAGAAAGTGATGAATCGCACTTAATTCGACCGGAAAACTGGCCTTCCCAGCTGAATTATATGCCATACATACAGCCGCTACTCACACCTACATTAGATTCATGTAATCGAGCCATCTGGCTACTAGTCCTGATGATCGGTATCCGTAATAACAAAAAGCTCGACCGTTGTTACCGGTGATATCCACCGTGTGCCCCGCAGCAGGGTGGGCGTAGGAACGGCGAATTCCAAGTGAATTAGTTTACAATGATGCAGGGTTTTCGTTTTATCTACTGCACCGCTTCTCCTCCCCATCCTGACTCGCTGTCAAGACAGAATTAAGAAGACCGGAGGCGGGATCGGGCGCAGGTGGCTGGCACGGCGTGAACCTGCACCTGGGCATCCCACCACAGCCCCTGGTCCTCGCACAAAGGACGAAGATTTCACAAAAAAAGAAAGGGGGGGGGCGGCTCGAATCCCTTATGCGTGAGAGTGTCATAGAGGCAACACTAAGAAGGAGCCATTGCAGCTTGACTCTCGGTCCGCCAGTCGGCCACTCCACACAAACACGCTGGGCTGACCTTGAGGTCTGAGTTGAAACGTCAGTTGACAGCCTCCCAAGCCAAAGCATTTTGCACATCGCGATAGTCTCAATCGTGGCAGATTGCTCATAGGGACGAAAATGCGCTGACAGTCGGTCTCTCTCTCTCTCTCTCTTCCCTTTCCAATGCTCCGATTGCTTGTCGAAGTCGGTCAACCAACTAATTTTGAGATTGGGAGAGGTGGCTGACGAAGCTAAATACAACCCGTCTGCGCGTGCCACACGCACGACTTCTCGCAAAACACACCGGGATTTTGCGCAGAGGGGAAGTGTCGGTAATAATCATTCGTCCGACTTCAAAGTCTACCCCGTAGAGTACATGGAAAGTCCACATTTTACTAGAAGGAATAGTACTTGGTTGTTGTCACTCTACCCTTTCGCCGTAGAAAACTGGGTGCAATCCTTTCGAAGCCACCTTTTCTAACGCACGTCTACGTTCGAATGATCAAGAGCTGAACGGGCAGATTCGATTCGGACAAGGACCATAAGGCATGTTACTTAAGATAGGGTTGCTTTGTGGAAGGACGAACAAAGTGTACATCTTTTACCCTTTATGCGGCATGTGACTTTACTAGTTTGCGAATTCAACAGCCGGAGGCAGACTTACTTGAACAAAAGTATGTCATTCTTCAGAGGATTAAATTATTGGCTGTATGAGCTTACCATACCTCGATAGCAACTGGTAACTAGGTTACGAGTTCGTAGACGTAAACGCCTTAAGTATAGTCTTATAGGCGCATATCCTTGTCTTCAATAAATGGATAAAATAAGACCTACTGGTGCATTATCTACTATACAAACAGCACGGACACTAACTAAAAGTCCAGATACGTGTTTCGTCGATATTCTGCCGCCATACGACACAACTGTGAAGGGTTTGACTGGCGTTCCCGGTGTGCTTTCTAGTAAGCGTCCCAATTTTGAAACCTCAGGTTTTTAATCTCAAAAATGAATGCACTAACTTGGAGCAAGTCATTCGAAGTGAAGCATTATAGGCTCAGTTCTAAAGTAGATATGAATATTTGGTCCGAAGTCCATCAACTTCAGTGCGATAGTCGCGCAATATTCAGAAACTGCTAACAGGCATCCGACAGCATGCATAAGTTGCATGATTTACCATACTGTCAACATGCTAAAAGCTCAAACATGCGTTTCGCCGGTACTCCGCCACTGCATAACAGCTGTGAGGGGGTCGACTCATTAGTGGGTCCAAAACCGCTGCCGTATGCTTTCGGGTAGATTCCCTGTCGCAATCTGGGTGTTCCCAAACCAGTCGCGTGATGCCCTACTTCTCGCCCTTACTGTCTGATTCGCGGAAAAAGGGTCAACGTTTAACAGAACAGCCGTTTTCCAAAATCAGGCCGAACATTTCGTTTCAGCCTGTTTTTTTTATACGATTTGCTTATGTTTGTAGTCTTATGGGCTTTAAGGCTATTGCAGGGCGCTTACTTGACGACCGAATCTAATGCAATGAATTTTATTAGACAAACCTCCGTTCATGCGTGATAAAAACTGGACAAAGCAATTATGATGCGATCAGAACCGCCTTATTGTCTTCTACTCAGTACACTCCGTTGAAGGCTGAAGTTATACAGGAGATGTACAATGTTAGTGACAGGTTGTCAGAGCGGAACCCCATCAGTTGGTTTACAGGGAAGTACCCAAAATAGAAGAGCAGAAGCATGACAGAGTGACTTTAGTTCCGGTATAGTTTTGCGCACAGCATTTGAAGGGCTAAGATCCATTGAGAGTAAATGTATGGGAAGCAGTCACTGATTGTTGCTGGCATTCCAATGTCATCTCATGTTTTTTGAAATCACAACCAAGTATATAGATTCTATTGTTCGGGCGGCCAAAAGCACTTTCAAGGTATCATCCGATCTAGATTGAAAAGGGACTTGACGGAGAAACTGCAACCCTTCGCCACGCAGGTTGAATTGCCTAGCCTTACGGAAGATAATAAAAACGTCCAGTTGTTTGTGTCTAATACAGCATCAGCGAGACATTATTGAGTGGTAGACAAAGAGGAACACAAACTAAACGCTGTTACGACAACGTAGACTTGATGCGAATTCTACAGGCGACGGTGAGAATAGAACCGAACTGACCGGAACCCTCTGCTGCAGTGCCTAGTAGTGCTGGACCTGGGTTATAATTAATAAACGTAGGAGCGGTGTCTTTTTAAAAGTGAAAAAAGCAGGAGAATTATTTTGGGACTGCATTGTTTCTACTAACCGAAGTTCATGCATGTCCAGCTACTATGAGCAGAATAGCCTCACCGACAAACACAAGGGGACTGAAATGACCACTTCTGGCTTAATTGCCTTCGTCAGCCAGCCATACTCAACCTCGAAGTGTGAAACACCTGGGGCTCGATCCCGCAACCTGTTGGTTAGAAGCCCAACGCCCTTAACCACCGAGTCACGGGCTCGTTGTCCTGCCGGTTGCGATCGGGAATATAAAGTGGCAGATGGGCGCTCACCGATCGTTTTCTGCCTATATCCTGCGCCGCTGTGCGGCTGCCGGTTGAGCACGAGAGAGCCATAAGATACAACGGGACAAGTGAGCTCCGTAAAAAAGATCGGTGAGCGATCCTCTACCATATCCAGCTACTGTTGTAGGCCAGACCAAGAATATCAATGTCGACTTGGAAGAGAAGGTGCGTGAGTCACAACCATGTCAGCTTCGTCGTGTACTGAATCAATAGTTCAGAAAATAATTATTTCACGTGTTTTAGTTCAGAATGTGAAGTAGGTGGAAATGGAGGCTATTGACAAGTTTTAATGTATATTCTGCAGTTCTAACCGCAACGCGATCCAGCCTACGGTTCTACACATAATTACCTTCTGACTTGCGAAAAAATGTAATGCCGCAAACAACTAATTAGACGGACTTAGGCATATTAACCCAGAGAGTCGAGCAGCAGGGAAAATAACTGCCAATTTAGTTGACACACTTTGGAAGTTTGCTAAAATTTAACAAGGGTCCCTTTTAGCCATGCGATCTCAGATGCGTGTGAAAAGAGAGCTCCACTTTACTTGATAAATATTGCAGTGGCCAGTGGGTGACAGAACGCTTTTATTTCACAAAAATACTAAGCATAGGACATGAGAGATTGTACAACTTGAAATCCTCGAACCGTCTACGCAGCCGCTTTTGTATACCAAAACCTCTCTCTTCCAATCACTTCTCGACTGAGCAAAAAGCTATAAATGCGCCGAGAATTCATTGTATATTTGTCCTTGCTATGCGTAGATTTGCTGTGGATTGCGTAAAGACATGGTAATTTTTACAGTATGTCACTAGAGTAACTGCTACAAGTACTCTGCAGCCGTTCCTTGTACGTTAAGGATCGGGCTGGTGAATCGATCTTCAGTAGTGCTCTACGATATGCATAGGGTTGTTTGAGGAAAGAGACACTGCCCACGTGGGCCTATAGGTCCACGATCTGGCCTATTTTAGGCAGAATTAGGAAGCCAATATTAAGTAAGGTTTTCACAGTTGGTATATACTGTGGAGTTGGTAAGCCTTCGGATGTGCAGGCGTTCTGCAAACCGCTGGTCGACGATTTATTGTCGTTGAATGAACACGGTTTGCGGCTGGATGCGGGTGACAGAACTCTGCGCTTCCGTTTGGCTTCCATCATATGTGATGCCCCGGCAAGAGCTTTTATTAAGCAGATTAAGAATGTTAATGCTTACTATGGGTGCGAACGCTGCTGCGTTAAGGGAGAGTACGTTGACAAGATAGTTTATGATAGTGTCTCCGAACATGCTAGGACAGATGATGATTTTTATTCCAGGGACGATGACTGCCACCGCATTGGCGTGTCGCCATTGCTGGCGTGCCACGTGGGAATGGTAAGCTCCTTCCCCTTAGATCCTTTACATTTGGTGTACCTAGGTGTTATGAGGAGACTTCTCAACCTTTGGCTGCGCAGCCCTAGGGACAGAGCATATAGGTTGGAAGCACTTCTTACTGCTTTTCACAGCAGTACGCTGTCTAGTACGGCCTCGATCATGCAGACAGTGGATGCCGTTTTGCAGCCGTATATTACGTATGTTTGTCGATAAATTTTCGTCTTTGTACGGTAAGAACGAAATGGTGTACAATGTTCACAGCATTGTGCACTTGGCAGACGATGTAACACGACATGGTCCAATGGACGCTTTTTCATCGTTCCCTTTCGAAAGTTACCTAGGCAGTTTAAAGCGTCTGCTTAGGAAACCATCCTAGCCACTGCAACAAGTAGTGCGTAGGTTAGGGGAATTGCAGTCAGTGGCAAGTGATGTCCACACTAATAAGGAGTGGACGTGTAAACAGCAGCATGCAGATGGACCACTAGCCCAGCATGTTGGTGCATTCACACAATTTAAATGTATCCAAAAAGGAAACCTAGTCATTAGTACTACAGTTGCAGATGGCTCAGTGGCCATTAATGATAAGTTAGTAAGATTAGAAATATAGTCAGATATGCCTCAGGCAACATTGAAATAGTTTACTCGGAATTTACTAACAACAGGTGCACCTGTTGTTTAGTAGGCATACTAGTGTTACCTTACCCTCCAGTCAGGACAATCTCTTGCTGTAACTCATCCCGTTTGTACAATTAACCATTATTATATGTGTCTTCAGTCTCCATCTCTTCCTACTATGCCTTTATGCCCACCTAACACTTATTCTTTCCTTTCTTATGGATGAGTATTGTGACGCGCCAACGACACCATTCAGATCGATATTAGGATCTATTTCCAATGCTTCAGTGTCTCGGTGTTTACTATTCTTGACGTCTTCGGTCGTTATAGTTCGAGGCTCACGTGGGCCGCGGCAGAAACTAATTGAGTAGTCTGGTTAACTTAGTTAAAATTGATATAAAATATACATCTGGGCGGGAAGCTGGCCCGTGCAGACATGTGGTAAAGAAAGAACAAGCATATATGCTTGCTATAGCAAGGGCGCAATAGCAATACTTGAGAACGAATAATTATTCGAAGTAACTCTGAAGGCGGAAACGCCAGCCGAATAACCAAAACATCGAAATTTCAGCTCGATTACGGCAGTGAAATATGCGGTTAAAAGTCAATGAAACGTCTGAACCTGTAGTCTCCTTAAATTCGTCTGAGTATTGCCCTTCCCATATCGGCAGATCTCGTAATTTTTATCAACGACCATTTAAGCTCGACGGAACCTGAGTTACTTTTCATTACACTAACATTCAATCTATCGACGTAGTCCGACATGGTGGAAAATGAGAGCTTTTACAGAAAGTTTATTGTCAAGACTTGAACGGGCGGATAACCGAAGTAGGGAGGTTCATCAATTCGGTCCCCAATAGCGATGACTTACTAACCGGATCTAAATCGGAAGCAGATCGAGCCGTCTGTTCCGATCGGTCGGATCCGAATCGAATGCACGTTTGTCAAGCGAATCGGCCGAGAGTCAGCTCCGACGTTACGCAACTCAAATTTTCATCCGGACGGCAACCTACTTTTATCTGCTGCCAGCGAGCTCCTCCTCTTACCACCCTGGTTTTGCCATTTACCACCTAGCATGTTTATAGCTGACTCCTCTCCATCTAAGCCATGCTGAGACAACTGCAAGTGCCCTGGACCGGTCCATTCGCGCAGATGGACAACGGACGCCTACCTAAAGGACTCTTTTTGGAGATTTTACGACGGGTTCCCGTCAGCAAGGAGGGCAAATCTGTCGATACAAGGACATTCTGGATACCTCCCTAAATCTTCTGCACATCAACCCGTCCAAGTGGGACGACATCGTTCCAGGCCTATTCGGCCACAGGCGCATCTAGGAAAACTTGCGGTATACAGCCACCGGCTGCACCGCACCATCATATCCTCCTCATCCACCATCACCTCGCACATCAGCATCACCCTCCGCAAGCATCCACCTGTCACCTCCTGCGCAAGTGGGAAGTGTGCGTCTGGACTCGGCCTTCGTGTGACTTATGCTGCATGGGTGACTCGAACCTGAGACTATCCCGGCTCGTCAAGCTTCGCGGCCGCAAGGCTGCTAACTAACACCCCGACTCAGTCCACACAGTCCGCCCAGCTGTGTGTGTGTTTATATTGAACGGCGGACTTGTGGGCTAAGAGCCTGGCTAAAACGGCTGCTTCCTGGCGTGACCACGGCCCTCTCACACATGTGAAAGGTACGCCGCTCAACCTCCGTTGTGAGAAATTATAGGGCTTGTGACTGGGGACAGGTCGTGCATGTGGTGCGCGCAGAAAAGATCACAAAACTATGGAAGCCACTGCGCCATTTCCTGCTCTAGTCAACTGACAGGCTCGGACAGTGGCTGAGACACGGTAATGGGAAGGGATAGTGAGGTCGACGACTCGATGCAGTTTCCTCACTGCAAACAATCTCACACGCTTGGAGGTATCACAGTGCGCTAGAAGCCGTGGCTTGGAAGGCTGCCAACTGACGGGATAACTTTGAATTAGCAGTCGGCACATCGTCGTGTTTATGTGGAGTGGCCGGTTGGTGGTCTGAGAGTCAGGCTGCAATGGCTCCTCTTTAATGTGGCCTTTATGGCACTCCCACGCCGTGGTATCCGAGCCGAGTGTGGCGGCACGCCTAAGTGCGGCCTCGGCCGTGCCAGCCTCCACTGTCTTTGTTGCTGGTAAAAATCCTGGTCATTGTTGTGTGGACCAGGGGGTACGGAGCGGAGCGCCAAGGTGAGGATCCGTTCAAGCCACCCACCTGCGCTCTCCTCCGCCTCCGATCTTCTTGACTCTGTCTTGACACCGCGCCTGGGTGAAGGGGGGAAGAGAGAGTGAGGTGGGTGCTGAGCAAGGTTGCATTCACTATAAACTAAATCACGTACAGGTCTCCGCCCCGGCTCTCACCTTGCTGCGGAGTACACGGTGGACATCGTCGAACTCGACGGTCGAGCTATATTTATGGCTAATGCATTTAAGTAACGCAGGAAAGTATGTCCTCTTGAAAAATGTAAAAGTTGGTCTAAAATGTAAAACGTGTAAAACGTACAAAATTTCATTTTATTGCTGCGATGACAGCCCCCTCGCCATCTCCATGCTGCGAATATGCAAAAGAAACACGTACAAACATTAGGCACTACCTAAGTACGATGAAAGAGGCAGGTTGGAAGGTTTTCATATAAGTATATTGTTATAAACGGATTCCAATATTACAGTAATGTAAAAATATGTATGCTATACGTACCTCATTGATCATATATAGAATAGACTCACTCTTTGTGTTAGATTTTATACGGAGTTTAAGTAAGCGGTCAAATACCCGTTCAAAGGCATTTTAGGGGCCTTCATAAACTGGTGACGGTCGGAGCACTGTTCTCGATTATAGTGCTTGAAGATTTCAGTAATAAATTGCATAAGTTTTCATTCATCACTGATGTTACCTATGACCAAGTTATAAGGAGGCGTTCCGAAGAACGGCCTCTTATCCTGTTCGCGACCATAGGAAGTTACTAGCAGGCAATTCTTTCGGAGAACAACGCTCCGAAAACTCTATCAACGAAAGACATAACCATGTCCCGGCCGAGAGTAGATAAGTACGTCATCTGGCAATGTTGTTAACAGTTTTTTCACATCATATACCAGTTATTGGCGACATGAATTATCACTGAGGACACTGACTAGTGCAGTCAGTTCCTCCAAATTCCCCATCGGCGTTAACACTTGCCCGAAGGACGCAGGTGTGCAGTTAAAGGTGCCCTGGATGCCTTGGAGCAGATCCATCAGTGTTCTGTTCTGATGAATGAAGTCAAAGTGTAGTCGAAATGGATGAGCTTGGTATAGGTTTTTTTTCCGAGTTCGAAGGTGACTAATAGTGCCCAGGGGGTGCTATACTAAACCTATTCTATTTTACGACTGCAGCCCACCAATCAGAGGTCAGCTTCGAGGGGGACGCAAGCACCGAGTCTTGATTCGCATGTCCTTACAATTAGGGTTAGTATCCCCGAAATCGTTCCCTCGGAATATAGGGACACGGGTGCTGAGAAACGGCAGACCCATTCGGACATGAATTCATTAGTGACTAAAAGGGCATCTGGCCGACATAGTGGGGCCGCTTCTATCCATTTGGTATATAATAACTAAACGGAAGCGGGCCAATCACGCCGCTACCTGCCCATTCGAAAGGGATTCTGGTAGTCGTTGCCTGAATTTGCGCTCTTCTTCTGGGGTTGGGTCCCTTGAGTGCGTCACAAATGGCGCAGGCATTGCAGAATGTGGTGAACTGTTCCCAGAGGTGTGGCCACCAGAACCGCTGCCCAACTATGGCTTCTGCCTTCATATGACCAACGTGACCAAGCTGGCGATGAATGTTCCAGAGGACTGGAGTGGTCACTTTGCCGTTTACGACGAGTTTTTGTGTGATGTTGCTTTCGTCTCTGGAGAAAAGGTGTTCATTCTTCATGAACAGGTGTGTCTACTGGTTTCGTAGCATGTGGGCCAGTTCTGATGCGCCGCAAAGTTCTGTGTCGGTGTCCAATTTCTCCCATGCAGCTTATGCTCATAAATTGTGACCGAGTCTGGATCGGTACTCTATGCGATTGCCCAGTGGTGTCTCCTGGAACCCGCTGAGAATGACGGTTTTTATGATAGCCGAATCAATGGGTATGTCTTGACTCGCTATTTGGTGCGGCCTGCACAATAGTGTATCCGCATTATCGTGTTTTGTACATGGTCGGTACATAGGAAGTCAAATTGCTGTAGGGCTTCTTGCTGCCGGCTTAGCTGCCCTTCGGCATCTTTCGTGTTCTGCAACCACTGGAGCGGTTCATTCTTCGAACGAATAATAAAGCGTCGACCGATTAGGAATAGCTTGAACTTCTTAATAAAAGTCATGAACTCAAAGAGTTCTCTAGGGTATGTGCAGTAGTTACGTTACACTTTATTCAGCGCTTTGTTTTCGAAGCATATTTGTCGCTTGTTTCCTTTCCCTTCAAACTGGAACAGCACGCCACCTATAGCGCACCCGCTAGCATCGGTATATACTATGAAGGGTGACGCATTACTGTCTGCGTTCGGTAGCAAAAGTCGGGTGCTGTAATAGGGGGAGTCTCTGCGTTGTTGAAGGTTGTTTGCACTCCTCCGTCCAAACGAATGATCGTTCTGTCTCAGTGAGTAGGTGAAAGATCGTGCTACCTCCATAAACTGGAGTATAAACAGTCTATAGTAGGATGCTAGGCCCACAAAGCTTCGTACTTAAGAGGCCGAAGTCGGTACCGACCAGATACAGATTGCGTCAATCTTTTCTGGCGATGCTCAAATACCATATGCGCCAATTTGTGACCGAGAGGCATAACTTCTGTTTGAGGAAAGTACACTTAGTGAGGTGGAGACGTAGTCCGGCGTCCCGTAATGCTATCTATATTTCCGTGAGGTTGTGCTTATGCTCTGCTACGGACTTTCCGAAAATAATCGCGTCGTCAAGATAGATCAAGCAACAAGTCAGAAATAGGTGTGCTAAAACTACTTGCAGGAGTCTTTGAAATGTGGCCGCGGCATTACAAAGTTGAAACGGCCTTATCTCGAATTTAAATAATCCTTGGGATTGTAAGTGATAAACCCATTAGTTGGCACGGTAAGTAGACTATCCGGGAAACGAAGATAGAAGTATCCCAACAGTTATAAACCAGTAAATAAGAACAAAGACGTCGGCAGGTAAAAATGCACGTGCTAGTTCTTTGTCTGATTCCAAGTTGTGCCAAGTTATTTAACAAGAGTATTATAACTGATTAAAACAAAACGGACTTTAAAGTCACTACAATACTCCCCCTCCTAGGAGAACGGAGTTCAAAAACTCATTGTTAATAGAAGGAAAATGTGGGACTGTTATGCTTATTGTGCAAGTTGGTAACGGTCGGGAAAACGGACACGACGACCGCTGCGCGTAAGGGGAGGAGTCTGTGGGATAAGGGAAGACGCAGGGTTATTGGGCGTAAGTGGAGTCTGGGAAACAGCAAGTGGCAATGTGCCGAGTGGAAGTTGTTCGGTTGGGGAAGTTGAAGGGGGCTCGGTATAAGCCGCCTTCAAGCGATCGACTGAGACCACGTCGGTGTGGCCTCCACGGTCAATTGTAAAATGCTTCTCCGTTCGAGATAGTGCTCGAAATGGGCCGTCATAGGGCAAATACAAAAGAACATGCTAGTAGGTTCCGGTCGATGTACGACTTACTTGGTAGAGGACGTGGAGGAGTGGCTCGAAGATGAGTCATGGCATGACGCAATCTATGCACATAATCGCTGGGATCCAAGTCGGCTGAGCTTTGAAAGTACCCGAAAAAATCACCTAAAATCCGTAGGGTAGTACCGTAGACAATTTCGGCAGCGGAACACTCCAAGTCGGGCTTGAGTGAAGTGCGGATACCGGCATGACCAAAGGCAGATGCTCGCTCCTATGGGAAGGGTTGTCATGAGCTCGGAGTGAGGTTTTGATTTAGCGATGGAAACGCTGGATTAAGCCGTTGAATTAGGGGTGGTGTGCAGTCGTGCGTATACGAGAACATCCGAGGAGGTCGGTAAGACCTTTAAAAAATATAGACTCGAATTGGTGGCCTCGATCGGTGGTAATAGTTGAGGAAACGCCATAATGAGAGATCCAGTGTTCCAAAAAGGCATGAGCAACTGAATCTGTAGTTATGTTAGGTATGGGAGTTGCAAAGGGCCGACGAGTAAATCGGTCAATCGCAGTAAGTAAGTAGTTGCAACCACGATATGCTGGAAAAGGACCTACCAGATCGACATGGACATGTGCAAAACGTGCGTCGGGTGCGAGAAAAGTGCCAATGGGGGCTTTTTGTGCCGTCTGACTTGGGTCTTCTGACAGGCCAAACATGAAAAGGTTCACTGGCGGATATCAGTGTTCATGCTTGGCCAAACGAAACGCTCACTGACGAGGCGCTGGGTAATGCGAATGCCAGGGTGAGCCAGATTGTGCAACGCGGCAAAAACATCTCGTCTCATCTCGCTTGGCACTACGGATCGGGAGGCACCGCGCGATACGTCACACAAAATGGTACCGGGGGTTGTGGAAAGAGGAATGGTCTCGAGCTGGAGACTGGTGCGTTGAATGCTCTCAGTGAAATTCGGCTGGTTTTGCAGTTCTGCCATGCGCTCCAAATCGATGGAAGGGCGGGTGATGGCATTAATGCCAGGCCGAGAAAGACAGTCAGCAACTTGATTAGAAAGGCTTTTAAGAAATCGAATGTCCGTGGTATACTGAGAAATAAAATCGAGATGACGGGCCTCGCGGGGTCAATACTTGTCAGAAGAAGTAGAAAGGGCATAATTAAGAGGCTTGTGGTCAGTATAAATACAAAAATCTCGGCCCTCGATGTAATTACGAACATGCTTAATGGCTAAATAAATTGCAAGAAGTTCTCTACCAAAAGTGCTATAGCGAGTTTGTGGGGGTGTCAGTTTGGCAGAATAGAAAGCCAAGGGCTAGGTGCCAGTGGGCGTCTGTTGCTGAAGGGCAGCACCTATAGCGAAATTGGAGGCGTCGGCCACAATGGAAAGTGGGGCATCAGGTATAGGGTGAACAAGGGAAATTGTATCCACGAAAGCCTTCCTGGCACGATTGAACGCCTCTACAGCTTTGTCAGGAAAAGAAAACTCGCGGTTGTTTCCGCGTAAAAGGTTAGTAAGCGGTAAAATTAATTGAGCACAATGAGGGATAATACGTTGATAGAAACTGACAAGGCCTATAAAACGGCGCAGTTGTTGAAAAGAAACGAGAGCAGGGAAATTGTGAAAAGCTGAAACTTTGGCATCTATGGGATGAAAACCAGAAGCATCTACGCGATGTCCTAGGAAAGACAGAGACTGTACACCAAAAACGCATTTAGAATCATTAATGAAAACGCCAAACTGGCTCAATCGTTCAAAAATGAGACGAAAATGTTGTAGGTTTTCGTGTTCACTGGAACATGCCACCAGAACCTCGTCGACGTGGACAAAAACGAAAGGTAAATCGTGGAGGGCTTTGCTGATGAAACATTGAAAAGTTTGAGCGGAGTTGTGTAGCCGAAAAGGCATCCTGACAAACTCGAACAGGCCAAACGGTGTTGTTATCGCCGTTTTTGGAACGTCTTCTGGAGCAACGGGTATCTGATGGAAAGCTTTGACTAAGTAAATGTTGGAAAATATTGTTGCTCCGGCTAGGCTAGATGAAAAGTCGTGGAGATGGGGAAGTGAATACCTGTCAGGTACAGTGCAGGTGTTTAACCGTCGGTGAACAAGCATGGGCGCCAGTCAACTAGAGACATTTTGGACACCATATATGGAGGTGCAGCCCATGGACTAGTGGAAGGCCTGATTATGCCTAGCTCCATCATGTGACTGAATTCAGCCTTGGCTATAGCTAACTTATCGGCGGCTAAACGACGGGGACGGCTAAAAACGAGTGGTCCAGCAATTGAAATATAATGTACAACAGAATGCTTGATAAGTTGGCTAAATTGTGAGGGTCGTGTGATAGATAGAAATTCCGAAAGTAAACGATGATAGGGAGTAGACGAAGGGATTGTTGAAATGCGGGAATTAGGTGATTAAAGGGTACGAATGGAATACTTACCGTGTAAAGAATTCTTAGGGTCAAATAATTTATGGGACTTGATGTCAACGAGGAGACTGAAAAAGGATAAAGAATGGGATAGAATATAAAATCAGCGCCGAGAATGGCAGTATGAACATCAGCGATAGTAAATAACCAACGAAATGAACGTCTTACACCCAAATCTAGCGTTAGGGATCGTTGACCAAAAGTTTTAATAGAAGTCTTGTTAGCTGCTTGAAGGAAAAATGAAGAGTTTGTTGACTTACGGTCAGTCAAGGTGGGTGGGATTAGATTGATCTCCGCACCAGTATCCACGACAAAATTACGACAGGAAGTCCTGTCATAGATGTGGAGTAAGCGAATGGGAGAAGATGTGCCGACCACTTTCGTCGCCCTTACTGGTCGGCAGGGGATTTTTTCAATGTGGCTGATGATACAATCAGAAACCATCAACTGTAGGTTGGTTTGGAGTGGGAGATCTCGGGTGGCGAGTAATTGCAGGACTACGAGGGTTATAGACACGAGTGGTCCGGAGATGAGAGACTTCAAGCGTGAGGACATCCAGGCGTTTGACGACATCCTCGATTGTGGGGGTAATTGTGCTGCGACTAACGACGTTTACCGTAACAGGAGGCTGGTAGTACTCAAGTATACGATTAGCAGTCTCTGCGAGCATCTGAACAGTCGAAGAAGGAATATTAGGCGCAAGGATGGCCTGCACAGAAGGAGGTAACCGTTGGAGAAAAAGTTGCTTGAATATGAGAGAGAGAGGAGTGCTTTATTTTGAAAATAACATTCAAAACTTTCAAAATATGGTAGCATCCAGCTTTTGTCCTTCTGCCAACTGCTCTAAACGCCTAAGAAGCTGCGTATGCTTCCTGTCACCGAGGTCCTTCTCGGAAATTAAACGTTGCAGACGTTTTTGCGTTGACAAGGAAATGCGGGAAATGAGAGCCTCCTTTAGGGCAGTATAAGGAACTTCTGTGGGCGGGCAATCTAAGATGTCGCGGAGGTCGGTGGCGATATCCATTGGGAGTGATGCCACAACATAGTGAAACTTCGTATCCTCTCGTGCAATCTGACGGAGGGCGAAACGGGAATCCACAGTGCGCAGCCACAACGCGATGTCACATAGCCACACGGATGGAAGGTCAAAAGTGTGAATGCCGGCTATCGGCTGGCTGGTAGAATCGCTGGACATAATAAGCCGGTGTCGGTCAGAGGTCAGATAATTCGGGTAGAGGACTGGCGCGTTGACAGTGAGATGTTTGATAATTTTATTTAATGCCAGTTTACAGGCATTGTCAAGGGAAGCGTTAAACACAAATCCGGCCAGCAGTGAAAAAAAACTCCTGAGGTAAAGGAATAAAAATATAGCTGATGGTGGTTTTTATTGTTTGGAAGGTTCAAGAGAAAAAACTGCTGGCGGCAGATATTCGACCGTCAAGAAGGGTGGGGGGGATAGAGATTGCACAGTATCGGATATTATCGGACGTCATTTCCTTTCATGACGTTGGGGAGAGTCAAAGTAGAGGCATTGAGGAACAGCTGTCGCTGTTGGCCAACGAAGTTGTCCATGGTGAGTCGGGTCATAGTGTTCAGTGACCATTAACGCCATCGCTACGGTAGAGTCGATCAGTGGACTCAGCACCCAAAATTTGTGGGAGCTTTTCTGAATGCAAAAATCGAGTAATAATTCTCTTAAATAAAGGATAATTTTGCAGATTTTTCACACTCATGGTAGTTTATTCCAAATAGCAATTGCATTTACAGAAAAGAACCGACGATATTTAACAGTACGTGCCTAAGGAAGAAATAAAAAGACCTCACGGTTACTGTTACGTCGTGGGAGAACATGGTGTCTTAAAGAGGTAAGTGGTTTAATTGTGTGATTATATAAGAGTTTAAATAGCAAAAATAGTCCTTTTTGTAATCTACGGAACCATAAAGGATCAAGGCCCGTAAGCCGGCAACGTTCTTCGTAAGACAAATGTCGGTGTTCCGGGGTTAAAACTCTCTTTGTAAAAAAGTGTTGAACGGATTCTATTTTCTTCCGCTCAGTAGCACGCACGAGGCTAAATAAACTGCGAACCGTATTCCAGACCAGGTCTAACGTACATGTTAAAAAGGCGCATTCTAATGTCCTTAGTTTTGAAGTTTCGGAGGATAAACCCGGTCGTCCTACGTGCTTTGGAGACTATCAAGGCACAGTGCTCCGAGAGATTGAGACTCTTGGAGTATGATACGTCCAGATGCTTAATAACCCCAGGCACATTGAGGAATCCATGCTGAGCCGCACTCAGTAGGTTATTCTCTGTTAAGTTACACATCATCTTATCTTTGATCAATGTCTCTAAGATCTTCGAAACTACGCGAAGGATGTTTATTGGCCGAAAGTTATTGAATGACATGGATTTACCGTGCTTAGGAATGGGCAAAATGTGTGATTCCTTCCACAAGGTAGGATAAGTTTCACTTTCAAGAGCAAGATTAAATATCTTGCATAAGAGGGATGGGAAAATCGTATTTTCATCGGCTTTTAAAATGCTTACAGGGACACCATCAGGTCCTGGACTATAAGATTGATGAAAACGCCGAATCGCAACAGTCACACCCCACAGAGTGAAAGTTATAGTTTCTAGGACTGCCCCAGTCAATGCTTGGATGGTCGGAAGCGAAGTGGTCGAGTCTTCAATGAACGTTTTTGACAGGAAATCATTGAAGCTGTCAGCGGTTTACTGGGCACCAACTATGGAATTTCCGAGAGCGTCTCGGAGTATGGGATGCTGCGTCTTTCGATGAGCTCGTATTTTTCTAGAGAAAAGGTTTGAAACACTTAACGAATGGTTTTTGCTAAACTGAATCTCCTCGGCTAGCTGTTTTTCTTCAGACAATCTCTTAGCCCGCTCAAAAATATCACAAATCAAGGGCAGGACAGAAACGTCTTTCTGAAGATGGAATCGAAGATGAAGTCTGCGCAATCTGCGACGAAAGGATAAGGGTAGGAAAACCTCATCCCCAACATTAATAATTTTCTTACGGGGGACACAGCGAGAAATAAGCGGATCCGAAATTTCGTACAGTTTTGCGGTGCAAACATTTACATCCGAAGTAAGGAAGAAATCAGTCCAGTCGTAGGAATTAAGGTATGTTAATAATTCGGTTGAGCGAGTTGATCGGAAATCGCGGAAAAAGTTATACTTTGGGGACAACGTTTTGTCAGCCTCGAACTCAAACGTTGAAACAATTTTGTCATGGTCTGAGCCCCCGAGCGGGCCTAGGGATGACACTGACGATGGCATGCAGCCTCTACAAAAAATTAGGTTATGTATGCTTGATCCTCGGGTGGGAAAATCGACAACCTGAGTCCACGTTCCAACATCCACAGCCTCAAGAATGTCTTCGAACTTTCTGGATCTGAAATCGGAGACCAGCGGAATTCAGGGAGATTAAAGTTGCCCGCAACCAATTGATACTTAAAGCTTAAGTCGATCGCAGCATGGAATGCTTGTGAGAGTAAACGCTCAAAATTGTCGTTGGCGTTGGGAGGGCGATAAGCATAGCCAACGAGTAGGGAGAATTTATTTTTCAGTGCAACCTGGAGCCAGCAGCTGCCTTCAACTGCGGAAAAATGCGGGAGGTCAAACGGCAAAAATGTAAGCGTTTGCTTAACGTAGACGCAACTGCCCCCACCACGGCTATCTTGGCGATCATTTCAAATGCAATGATGGCCTAGAAGCGAGAGTTCGGAGTCAGCTACGGAAGCTGATGCCCATGTCTCAGTTAATAAAACAAGATCCAGACAATAGACGAACACCAAAGTCTGGAGCAAGAGCATCTTATTAAGCAAGGATCTGGCATTTAAAACAAAAAGTTTAAGGGGAAAGGCTGTATGTTTCTGAGGGAGATGAGCTACATCGTCCAGTGCTGGTCTGCCCAGGGAGCAAACGGTCCGGATGCAACCATCCGGTTCTGCATCAAAAATTCTGACGTGGATAAAAAGTGGTAGGATTTGGGGGAGGGATTGACGGGCAGGTAAACTTGTAACCATTGATAGCTAACTCATTTTCGGCTGGAAATCCGCGGGCCAGATACTGCAACACATTCCCGCCGGAACGAAACTGAGGATCGGATGAGTTAAGTGATCCAGTATGGACATTAGCATAGGAATACGTTGGTAAAACGCCCGTGGTGGAAACAGGTTAGTGGGTGGGGGACACATTTTGTCCATTGGAGCAAGAGTTCTATTAAACGGCGGGAAAATCGGCATATTCGGCCTAACTGCCTCGATATGAGGACTGAGGGGCATTTGCGAACCCGCTACGTTTTGAGTCGGGGTATTTGAGGCACTGTTAGCCGATTGTGGAGGAAAAGATTTTATAATGGTGCTGGATTTATCGGATGTCCGAATGGCTGAGATAGCAATTCGATTTGCCTTTGACTTAGGCACATGCTTAAGCTTACTAGGGGTTGCTGTGGAAGTCGTTAGGGGCGTTTGTATACCAGGCGTGTTGTTGCTTCTAAAGATCTCAGCATCAATAGTAGTCGAATTCCCTATGGTATTGACTATGTCGTGACGTGCAGAGGCCGCAGATAGTGTTGTAAAGAACGCAGATGAGGAAGAAGATGACTCATTCAAACTGACGGTAGGTGTCATTATCCTGGTGTTGGTTTTTGCCGATTTTAATTTATTCAGTCTTCGCTGCAGTGGTGTCAGGTCTGGCGAAACGGAGCAGCGCCATTTACGGCAGAATTCTCTAGTTATCTCCCTCATCAACAAGATAAAATCGACTTTTATCATGGAGAAAAGGGTAACTAGAATCGGCGCATGACGGCTAAGCGAGCGCAGTCGTTTAGCTTATGCGACACTGACACTGAAGCCACAACTTTGCAGGAAAAAATTCGCTCCCTCCATAGCAGATAAGTGGCCCGAAATGTTTCACAGTATAAAATTATGCTTGCGTTTAATTCTCTTCTCACTTTCAGAACTTATTACCCCAATAAGTTTAAAAGCTTGTTCAATTAATTTTTCAGAAGTACTGTTTATGTCGCCATATACCAACTGATCGAGTATTTCGTCGGCTGATGACCTGCTACGACAAGCAGAGGCGCATTTTTGGACGATTGAAGGGTCAAGAGGTCCTACATGTACTAAAGGGATTTGTGAGTTAGCCTTATCAGCAAAAGGCGAAGAACATATGCTGGCAACCGCTATGTCTTCGGTGGCGATTCTAGCACCCGGAGACAGTGGGAAAGCAGCAAGCTTTCGTCTTTTAGCACGTGCTCTGCGGGCGATTCAGACAAGATACGTTTTTCGTTACAGTACAAGGAGCAAAACGTTGCTATCGTACAGAAAAACGAACTGAATAGCAAGTACTACTGTTAGTTTAGCTAAGAAAACTAGAAAGAGATAGTAGGGAAAGGAGTCGCTACAAAGGTTTTTTTTTACAAAATACGACTATTTTGCCAGACTGTCAAACAAAACTGGAAAAAATTATACCTTTTATTGAAAGGCGACTTTTAAAAGGGACTCAAGTAAAAAAACATGCATAAATTGCTTAAGAATATCCAAGTAAATGCAAAGCTTCATTTATCTTGGAAATTGAGCTGCGCGCCTTGACCTTGACCTAAGCCTGTTGACCTAAGCCTGTCGAAGGTTAGCGCTCGTATTGGGTGAAAAGGTGAGACAGCATGACTAGTAAATAAGGGCTGGATAAATAATCTGATCAATAAAATGTAGAGTGAGGATTAAGCCGAATGGAAATAGTTATGCACATAAATGAAACAGAAAGGGCTATGAACGATATAGGGTCACCAATGTAAGTGATAAACCCATTAGTTGGGCACAGTAAGTATGCTATCCGGGAAGCGAAGATAAGAGTATCCCAACAGTTACAAACTAGTAAATAAGAACAAAGACGTCAGCAGGTAAAAATGCACTTGCTAGTTCTTTGTCTGATTCCAAGTTGTGTCAAGTTATTTAACAAGAGTATAATAATTGATTAAAACAAAACGGACTTAAATGCCACTACAGGATAAAGTGAATGCCGTCTTAAGCCTATCTTTAGATTCAAACTCCACGTGCCAGTACCCCAATTTGACGTCAAGTTTGGCAAACCATTTGGCACCGACGAGAGCACCGAGGGTCACGCCGATACGGGGCATTGGACTGAATCTCTGACAGTAACGGCATTCGACCTTCGTAGTCAACGCAGAAGTGTAGCTTTCATTCTTTTTCGGGTACCAGTGTGGCCAACGATGCTCATATTGAACGGAAGGGCTTAATAACCGCAGCCTTCTGCATTTTATATATGAGTTCATTGACTTCGGACTTGAAATGTCCTGGTATCCATCTGGGTGGCTGTCAAACAGGTTTGGCCCCACCGGTGTTTATAGCGTGACAAAGATAGTTGGTGCGCCCAATGCCACTTTCGTCATAGACAAAGACGTCATGGAAAGTTAGCAGCAAGTACCGAGTCCCTGCTCTTAGGGTTCCTGGTACTTCCATCTGTGAGCTAAGCAGATCGTCGAGGTTGGAGGGTGGTATGTGGTCTGAGGCTGCTATTGCCTCGCAGACGAGCGTCCCATCGAATGGTTCGGCGGTCTTTACTTCGTTGATGTTAGTCACGAAACTGATCGATCTATTTTTAACGTAAATATAGCGCCAAACTTTATTAAAAATCTATGCCGTTTTTTACATCTGTTTTCACTGATGAAACGGACTTTGACCAGCCTGGATTGCCTACTGGAAAGACGGACGCAATAACAGAAAGCATCGACTTCACATCAGAGCTTCACTTGCTTACTCGCCTTATGACCTGAACATTTCTTCCTTCTCTAGAAATCGATGTTTCGCTTCGGTAATCCTTCAAAAAAAATAGGAAAGCCTTAATCGGATGTCAGTTGAGTTTATTTGGTAAGGATAATAGGCAAAGCCTTTGAAAACCCTATTGATTACATGTCAGCTCGTTAGAAATAACTGTACACGAACAAAAAATATTCACTATTAAAACAGTGTTTGGTTCATTTGAGTAGCATTGTCTCAGAGAAAATATTTGTGGGGACCAGGGATATTAGTTCAGATTTAGACCGTCGAGGGAAAATAGGGGACACAAATAATCATCCAAGCGTTTCTTGAAGAGTTGCAGGGATGTAGCCTCCACGACTGACTGAGGGAGATCGTTCCATTTCTCCACTACCCTCTGCGTGAAAAATTCAGAACGAAGATTCAGCCTGGACATTGTTGTCCGTAACTTCATCGAGTGACCACGAAGATGGGGTGAAAGGTGCCACTGAAACATGTCCTCAAATTTAAGTCCATACTCAAGGCCATGTATTATCTTGTAGACGCGGATAAGATCATCTCTTTGCTGCCTGTAACACAGAGGGAATAAATTAAGGCAATTCAGTCTGTCTGTGTAGGAATGGCTTTTTAGACCGTTTACCAGCTTTGTTGCACGCCGTTGCACCCGTTCGAGGCATTCTTGGTCCTTTACCAGCCATGGCCGCCATGCTTGTATGCCATATTCTAAGTGGGGCCGAACAAATGTGCCGTAAACTCTCCCAATAAGGTCTTGGTCAAAATTTACGAAAGCCCTTTTTATTGCATGCAGCACTCCCATGGCGTTTTTTGCAGCCTTGTGGCACTGCAATGTTGGTTTCAGGTTGTTCTGTATCCAAACCCCGAGATCCTTCTGTGAAGATTCGGCGGGGAGCCTTATATCTTTCAGGTGATAAGTCCTCAGACTCTCATTTGAATGAGAGTTGGTTGGACGCAGATGAAGGACGGCACACTTCTCCACATTGAAATCTAGAAGCCATTTCTTCGACCACGCTTGCAGTCGGTGCAGATTATCTTGAAGGGATCTCTGATCATTCGGACCCTTAATGACTTGCCAGAGCTTAACGTCGTCTGCAAACATTATTTTGCCGCAGTCGAGTTCCTGAAGGCTGTCGTTAACGTAAAGGATGAAGAGCAATGGTCCCAGAACTGAGCCTTGCGGCACACCACTGGTCATATTCACCCATTCTGACATATCATCCCCGATAAAGACACGTTGTTTCCGACCAACCAGAAACGCCCTAATTCAGTTCAGAAGATCTCCCCGGGTGCCGATGTCGCTCAATTTGTGAAGAAGACATGTGAAGAAGGATGTGCATATAATCCTCCTTGTTACTCCGGAAGTGAAGACCGACTCTGTGAACTCTCTGAAAAAATCACAGAGACTTCCTTCGATGTTAAGATAATTGAAGATTTTAATTTGATAGAAACTGACTAGCACGAACATGCGTCCTCTCCTAAATTCCAGAAGCTTCTAGACACTCATGAAGAAGAAGGCACGATCGCTGGGATTAGAACCTTATTAGCCTGTCGTTTGGGATTCCTGCTCGAAGAGGAATCCGAAACGTTAGGCTAATAAAGTTCCTGTCCCAACGATCGTTTTGCCTTCTTCACAACTGCCTCCTGGGCCTAGTCTCTTCGCTTCTAGACACTATCCGCTTCATAAACTTGTCCCAATTAGTCCATTTTTGGACCAGAAACAATAGTGTATTAAATTTAATTTTTACTAATGGTATTCTTCCTCTATCCATGGACTTCCATAGTGATCTATTTGTAAGTGATCAAGCATTAATTCATTGCCGTCTTTCAGTTGTCATTTCCGCAAGACCTTCAATTAAACGTAGATTTTTGACTATATTGACGTTAACAAGAAATTAGTAAACAACTTTCGAAGCCCTGTTGATTGGTGCAATATTTTTTCAAATAATGATCTCAATCTTTTCTACGATTGATTACGGTGCGTAACAGCAGGTCTTCTCGATCTCATTCCACTGAAGACGCTCAAATCGAGTGTCACCTCCAGCACTGTTCCACATATCCTTAAAAACAGACCTAACAAGCTATGGACACAGCTTGAAGATCCTTTCGTCAGCCCATTATCAGCTCGCTTAAGAATCGCTGAAATACATGAATCGGTTTAGAAAAAGAGGCTTGCGCGGAGATAGGCGTGCAGAGTGTTCAACTACTAGTGGTGCGAACGCTTCTGTTTATATAAGGTGTACTCATCCCGTACATTTTAACGATGATCCGATTGCTTCGACTAGTGGGGCAGGTACCCGTCCTGTGTTGCCCGATAACGGTGTACCTGAGATAAAATTTGGGGGTTAACGAGAGATAATGTGGAACCTGTATCGATAAAGGCTCAAAAGGGGTAAACTGTCCACGCTTAGGTTGATGCCAAAAGAGGGTTCACCAAGGTAGACTTAAGAGCTATTCTGGATAAAAGCTCTACCAGCTGGACTGTTGAGTGTTAGCTCCGCAGCAGGTGTCGTTCGAATCTCGCAATGGGGCTCTGGGTATTAAAATAAATAAATAAATGTCATTCCAAAGTACCGCTTAGGATTATGCTGTATGATAATCAATATCTAAACCCCAACTCAGTAGTCTTTCCTAATCGAAATCAGACTACAAAATTCCGACCAGCATTTCTTAAGATCGGTCATGCACTGTGCCTGCGGATGGCAAAGAAAAGGATTTCGCTGTGTTCGTCAACAGACCGCCTGGGGTCGAAATGAGGTGTTGACCGCAAGAGCCGCGAAAAGCATCGATTTGAGATACGAGCTCGAAACACCTGGGGCCAGAATGGATTCCTGATAAGGGTCGGCGATTGGCGAAACGGGAGCGGCCTAGAGCATACACGTCAACCTGTTCCCGTTTCTTATTTGATAGGATTTGTCAGGGAGGACATTGAGTTCTGTGAAGAACACGATACATGGACTGAAAAATCAAAAAAATCAAAACTTCTGATGAGAGGTCCTAGAAAGCAAAACCACCTACAGAGAAGGAAGTGTAAACGAATACGGTAGCTTAGTTGCGGCGTTCAAAATTCCCGATGATCCTTTTTCAATGTCATAGGGAAAGTTATCCGGGGGCAGGGGGGTGGGAAAATAAAAGTTTAATCGAGTCAGTATTCAGGTAAAGGTGCAGCCTTCCCTAAGAAGTATGTGGATTATCTGATAATGTTATATATATTGGAAGGCTATTCCGGAGGAATGTATACCTGGAAGCGAAAAAAGGAGAGCTCTTAGAGGTGAAGAAAGCGGGAGGAGGTATAATCGAAAAAGAATTGCGAGGATTCTATGGACGACTAATAGGGGTAAGGGCTGAAGTTCGAGAAAGATTTGAGCTATTATTAATACGAACGAGGAGACAGAATCCTGCTTCCAGTCGTGGAACCCACAAAATTTTAGCTTAATTAGCTGGTATTTATCTAAGTAGGAAGTACTGTAATGCGTCGTGCTTAAAAGTCTTCCAGTAAAATGCCTTTGAAGACTTTCAATTCTTGAATGACAAGCCTTGTTCATCAAATCAAAGAATAGACAACAATACTCAAGAATGGAAAGTATAAGTATTCGATAGTCTTCATTTAATTTCAAGAAGATAGGAATTGTGGGCGATAATGCCATGAGTCTTTAAAGTTTTGGCCGTATGTCTGTCGGCCTGTGGCGTGGAGTCTAAATTTTTCGTGTAGCTTATACCTATATGCTTGATGGTGGCACATTCGTTCATATGTGTGCCTGAAAAGACTTCTGGTTGGGTTAGCTTTTCAGCCTCGAAACACATGTTGCGACATTTAGGTGGAGAGAATTCCATTAGCCACTTTGACTCCGATGCTGAATCTGCAATCAAATTAGCACGGATTTGGTCCAGGAATTGAATGGTCGTAGATGTATTGAAATGATCATACACATTTGAGGTCATCAGCATAGGTAAAGGACTGAGAATGTTTAACCGCCGACGGAACATCATTTATGTAAACACAGGAACAAAAGATGGCCGAAAACGGCACCTTGTAGGACACCACTTACAATAGGGCTCTAAGCGGAAAATGAAAATCCCACTAAAACCTTTTGCTTACGATTAGGTTGGTATGACCTGATAAAGTCTATAAGGGTACTACGAAGTCCCAGAGCTCCTAATTTGACTAAAAGTCTTCTAAATGACACTTCGCTTGTGGTGGCTGGTATCCGCGGGGATGATGGAAAATGCTGGCAGCCGGATATCTGCCTAGGTGAAGTGTAATTTGGAGGACTGTCGACGAAGGCAGACTGCAGATGAACTTAAATCGGTTGAAGGAGCAGTCACACCATTGGATCCTGCGGTCTAACGTTGGTAATAAAAATTATCTATCTATCTATCTAAGTGTAGCATACTTCGCCTAGGCAACACAACCAGATCCGCCAACTCAAGAGACTGTCTTCCGGACGTTGGAGCTTCACAAGATGTCGAAGCCCAAAATGACCTCGGTGTGCGGACGACGAACTCCCTACAATCATACGCTTATTGTTCGCGAGTGAAAAAAGCGCACTGACGTACTGTACACCATTAAGCATGCATTTGTGGATTTTGACGAAGACGCTTTCTCAAAGAAGTTCGGAGCATTCGTGCGGCTGTACTTGGAATACGACACACAGGCCTGGAGACCGTGGGCAGTTCAAGACCAAAATTGTCTCGAAAGAGTTCAGAGGAGAGCCATGAAAGGGGTAAGGGGTCAAAGCTCCTTTTCTTATGCAATCACCTAGTAAATCTGAACCTCTTCCCGTTGAGTTATAGGCAACTTCGTGAGGATCTCTTACAAGAGTTTCACCACCTGAAGGCGTTAGACTACGGCCTGGCCTTTGAGAACTTTTTTGAATTCGCTACCACGGCCAAGCTCCAATGTCAGTCGCACTCAGCAAGCAAGGCCGAGTGGTCAGATCATGGAATGCCCTCCTTACATATGTTGTGATGTCACCATCTATATAAAGTTTTAAAAAGAACCTCGACATATTTGTGTTCCGAAATGACCAAGAACGATGAGAGATCGAGCTCCTCCCCTATGACTCACTCCTATTTTGTCATACCACCATGGACTCATTTGAATTATTTCAGTTTACCCAATTTCTCTGTACACCGCACCCAGTTTTACATTGCAAATAGGGTACTCAAAAACTCACACATATTTTCCTCAATAAGCTGAACTGAAATGAATACAAACTATATGAAATAGAGTCATACATCTAGACAGCTTTTACCGTAATTCTGTCGGCATGCGGGGAGAGATCTAGATGATTATTGCTTTAGTTTAAATCTGATTCCTTGATACTGAAGCATTCTGTCATAGCAGTAAATTGGCAAATCAGGTGTTAGGTTAGTCTATCTGGGCCAACACGCCTGAAGGTGCGTTTGGAGTGACAGAACTCCATTCAGAATGAACAGATAGATCGGGCGAGTTTTCCCAAGCAACAGTATGCCGTAAATTGAGAGAAATAATACGTTCACCGGAGTTCGTCAGCATAAATAAAAGACTACGTTTTTTAACGGCTTGCCCAATATTTTTGACGAAAGCATGAACGAAACAGAGGCAAATGGGATACCTCGGATGACACTGCTCTCAGCTGTGTAACCATTTGAAAATGAGGACCTCACTGGGGTTCGTGGCCCCATGGTTAGACAAATATGACTAAATGGAGTCAAAATTAGACTAGGAAATCCTAAAGTTGCAACCTCTGATAGCTCATTCCCAGTCCTGTCCGTTGGGTTAAGCTGGCAGAGCATTAGAAGATGCAGATAGGCATATAGGTCCAGGCATATAGACGACCGCAAATCTAATGTCGTCAGAAAACTGTATAAGGTTGGTTCAGGATAAAACTAGTGCTTTACACCGGGTCATATGTGCATCTAAAATATTTCCTCCCAAACTCTTCGGAAGACTTACCAGTGTCTCTGTAAGACCCCACCTGGAATATGGAATGCTAGCAGGTACACCATGGAGGAGGAAGGATATTGACCTACTCGAAAAATTGCAACACAGAGCAACGAAGATGGGCGATGGTCTATCGCGTTTGTTGTGCCGGGAGAGGTTGAATGTAACTGACTTATTCCTTCTATTTTTAGGCAAATAAAATGTCGCCTGCTCTGGATATTCCGGATCATCCGTGGCCATGTTTGCTTTTTGGGGCCGGAGAACACCTTTGAGTTTGTCCGTAAAAATTAACAACGCGGCCATCCATACGAAGCCAATAACGAACGCACCGTAGAGAGTTTGCATACAGCCGACGGGTAGTCCGACCGCTTCTAACATGTACCCGTCGCCAGCGCACAAGCAACGCGCTAATCGACCTCATTGGACATCTTCGGGCGCTCTGCGGCAGCAACCTAACGACATAAGCTGTTCCTTTCACGAAAACCCGTTGCTGTCACCTTTGCCTCAAACCCCATGACGACGGTCACCATCAACGCCAGTGAACGCACATATGATGCCCGCCGGCCTGGAACACCGGCACCGTACACCCCGCTCTACCCTGCGCCGATCACAGCGGCCAGCTCCGCCAACACCACTTCTCCCACTCCCACCACCGATGAGGCGGTATCCGAGGTCCCGTCACCCACTGCCTTCATCACTACCGTCCCCACAACTAGCAGAACGGACTTGACCTCAACCCGTCCTCATCGAAACCGCATATTTAGTTCGAACATCGGTCTTGCGAGTCCATCGCACAGCGACCAATGAACAAGTGCACGGAGACCCGACATACATCCGTCGCACCCGCCTCCACTGTTCGCAGTGCACACACGAATTCACTCACCCCTTGGACTTATTCGGTCACATGCGCGTCCACAGAAGCCGCAACCACCGTAATATGGGCACTCAAAACACAACATGCTTACTGACAATGCCCCCATATCCAGCACTCACAACTCTCCACCCACCAGCACGATCACGGCTAATGGGCTCACTAACCCAACCAATTTCATAGCCTCGAACCTATCCCACAGTCGCTGCTACCGCACATGTTCATCATGCCTCGGACCGGCCGGTCACTTGCGGATCCATCGCACAGAGCCTGGCGAACCTGTGTCTGGGGTACACACATACAATCGTCGCATTCCCCTCAATTACCCGTGCTGTCCACACGCATTCACTCACCACAATAGCTCGTAAGGTTACAAACGCATTCACGAAAATCTGCAATAAATCGCAACAGATACGACCACATTACCACATATTCCCCTGTTAACACATGCAACACGCGTGCACTCTTTTAACATCCCACATCGATGACACTTCTCACGTCAATGAGAAATGTACCCTTCGGCTCTATTCTCCATGTGGCCACGCTACCGCATGTGAGATCCCAAGTATTCTGCCACTACGTGTGTAATCCTGGCGTGTGCGTTGTGGAGATCAGGTCGTGCATGTGGCGCGCGCAGACAAGGTCACTGCGTGGATGCACCATCGGTCGCGACACTGACACCTGCTGGACTATGTTCTCATCCGGAAGCGAGACCAGCGGGACGTACTGATGACGAAGACGATCCAGGGTGTCGACGGGGAGAACAACCATCGTTTCGTCATCTGCGTGATTAGGATTCGCCTACGGATCCACAGGAAGCCTCAAGGTAAGAGGCCCCTAGGTAAACTGAATATTCCTTTGTTGTCTTTGTCTGCCCACCATATGCATTTCAGCGATGAGGTAGTTCAACGACAAGGCAACCTTCCGGTCGCCGCCGCCATCGAGGAGAACGCCTCTGCCGAGAACCGACGATGCCAACTCCGGGACACAGTCAGGCCGACGGCCCTGGCTGTCCTCGGTCGCGCACACCGCCAACATCGGGACTGGTTCGACAAAAATAACGCCTCCATCACCAACGTACTCGCAGGGGAGAACCGACTGCACAAAGCCTACGCCATTCGTCCTACCGATGACAACAAAGCAGCCCTCTGCCGTAGTCGTCGCCTTGTGCAACAACGGCTGCGAGCGATGCAGGAGACCTGAACGGCTCGTAACGTCGAAAAGATCCAAGGATTCGTGAACTACAACGAATGGAAGAACTTCTTCTCCGCGATTAAGGCTGTCTACGATCCCGCGGCCAAAGAAACTACTCCTTTTCTCAGCGCCAGTGGAACTACCCCTGTCACTGAGAAGACGAAAATTCCGCAACGATGAACCAGACACTTTAGAGTCGCATTCAACTGTTCCTCCACCATCTCCGACGCCGCCATTGCCCGTGTGCGTCAGTTGTATATGACGAATAGCTCGACCTCTCGCCCTCTTTACACGAAACCAGTAAGGCCGTGAAGCAGCTCTCCAGTAGGAATGCGCTCGAATCGGACACGATCCCTGCTGAGATCCACAAGAAAGGTAGCTCCCAACTTACGGAACACCTGACGGCGCTCTTCTACAAGATGTGGCGCCAAGCGCGGATCGCTCAGGACTTCAAGGACGCCAAAATCGTCGATCTCTACAGGCGGAAAGAGAACTGATAAACCTGCGACAACCACCGGGGCATCTCCCTCCTCAACATCGCCGGAAAGATCTTCGCCTTTTTTTTCTCCAACCATCTCAACTCCCATCTAGAAAAAGGAAATTTTGCCGAGAGCAAGTGCGGCTTCTCCCGTCATCGAGGCACCATGGACATGATCTTCGTCGCCCGCCAACTGCGGAAGAAGTGTAAGGAGATGCGGATCCACCTCTACTCTACCTTCGTGGATCTGAAGAAGGTCTTCGACACGGTGAATCGTGAAGGACTGGGGAGAACCATGCAGAAATTTGTCTGTCCCAAACGATTCACTCAGATGCTGTGTCAACTCAACTATGCCATGACGGCACGCTCCATAGACAGTGGATTCGTATCAGGGGCATGTGCAGTGACCAACGGAGTGAATCAGGGCTGCGTCCTCGTGCCTATCCTCTTCAATGTCATGTCCTCTGCCATGCTGATGGACACCAACCGTAACAAATGCCCCGAGATCCGCGTCGTCTACAGGACGGATGGCCAACTACTCAATCAGTGGCGGGTGCACTTTCAGTCGCGTGTATTCACAACTACCGTCTATGAACTTTTCTTCGCCGACGGCTGCAGACTTAACGCCATCTCGGAAGGGGACATGCAAAGGAGCATGATCTTTTCGACGCCGCCTGTGACAAATTCGGTCTGGTCATCAACATGTAGACGGTAGTTATGCGCCATTCGCCACGAGACGCTGTCTACAACGCACCCCAAATCAACGTGAACGGAGCCAAACTGCAAGTCGGGGACAACTTCACCTACCTGGGCAGCACCCTCTCTCGCGACACCGAAAACGACGATTAAGCGGTTCAAAGGCTTTCCAAGACCAGCCAAGCCTTCGGTCGTCTGCGAAACATAGTTTGGAGTCGGCACGCTCTTCAAATCAGCACCAAACCGAAGATGTACAAAGCAGTCATCCTGCCAACGGTGCTGTATGGAGCGGAGACCTGGACGGTGTACAAGAAGCAGGCGCGAAGGCTCAACCACTTCCACGGCAGCTGTCCTCGACGGCTACTGAACCTGAAGAGACAGGACCGGATCCTGGACACGGACATACTAAAACGGACGGAAATCCTCATCATCTACGTCATGCTGAGGCAATCACAACTGCGCTGGAGCTGTCACCTTGTGCGGATTGACGGGACGTCGGCACGGGCTCCCGCCGACAAGGAGGTTAAGTGCGGCGGTACAAGTTTGCCTTAAAAACTTGCTTGAAGCGCCTGTATATCAACCCGGCCGGCAAGGAAGACCTCGCTTACGACCGACCGACGTGGCGGGGAGCAGTGAAGAAAGGCACAACAAACTACGAAGCAAAACGCACCATCGCCACCGAAGCCAAAAGTGAATTTCGCAAATCTCAACTGTCCCCACCTCTCAACGCCAACGCTCGACCGCCTGCGACATGTCCACGATGTCACCGAACGTTCCGGGCACCAATCGATCTTACTGGATATCTTCGAATCAACTGCATCATTTGGACGACACCATCCGATGCCCTCCCGCCCAACTTTGACTTGCCAACCACACCCACGGTCAACACTGACCGCACTCCTGAACACCCACTGCCATCCTTCTTCATAGCCTCAACATCCGCTGCGACGGCTCCTGCACACACCGCCGCTGCACTCAATCCTAACGTACCGACAAACATCAATCTCACCATCGACAACGCCAACGATGTGGACTCGGTCCACACCTGCCCTCATCGCGGTCGCACCGTCACTTCACACATCAGCCTGATCGGTCACTTGCGAATCCGTCGTGCAGAGAATCCCGAACCCACATACACTCATCGCATCCGCCTCAACTGCCCTCAACGCATCCGCACATTCACTCACCACATTCACGAAAACCCGCAGTAGACAACCGCCGGTCACGTCACACGATCACATCTTCCCCAACCAACCAACACACGCACAACATAATCATCCATCGTAAGCACTCAATTGCCACCTCTCACACAAGTGGGAAGTGAGCCTCTCGGCTCCTTTGCTATGCGGCTCCTCTGCCACATGCGCGACAGGAGTCTGAGACTATCACGGTGCGTCAAGCACCGTGGCTTGGAAGGCTGCTGACAGACGACCTAACACAGTCCACATAATCTGCCTAGTTGCGTGTGTTTTTGTGGAGGGGTGAACTGGTGGGCTGAGAGTCAGGCTGTAACGGCTCCTTCTTGACCTGACCTACGGCACTCTCACTCATGTGAGGTGTATGCCACCCAAGTCCCGTCGTGTGAAATCCTAGTACTTGTGATTGGGGTGAGAGACAGGTCGTGAAGGTGGCGCTCGCAGACAAGGTCACTGTATAAGTCAGCCACGGTACACACTTCCGGCATCGGAAATATGACGGGCTCGGGCAGTGGACTGGTGTCTAGGAGTGTGAAGAGAGTGTAAGGTCGACGTCTCAGTGCATTTTCCTCACTATAAACAGCCTGACGCGCTTGAAGTTATCACGGTGCGCTAAAAGCCGTGGCTTGGAAGGTTGCTAACTGATGGGATAACTTGGACTAAGCAGTCGGCCGAGTGTGTGTTTGTGTAGAGTGGCCGACTAGTGCTCTAAGAGTCAGGCTGCAATGGTTCCTTCTTAATGTGGCCTTTATGGCACTCCCACTCCGCCGGATCCGAGTCGAGTGCGGCGGCATGCGTAGGGACAGACTCGGCCGCGCCGGCCACCTGCGCCCTCCCCCACCTCCGGTCTTATTGACTTGATCATGACATTGGGCCGAGGTGGGGGAGGAGAGAATGCGGTAGATGCTGCGCAGGCCTACACTCACTATAAACCAACTCACGTGTAAATCACCGCGCCTGCATTACCCGAATGTAAAGCACAGGGCAGACAGCGTCGGTCATAACGATCGAACTGTCGTGAGTGTGTGTGTGTGTGTGTATGTGTGTGTGTGTGTGGGGTGTAGGGGTGTCAGCGGTGGGTCCACGTGATGGTCGTAGTGGTCGCTCACTTGCTTGCAGGTGAGACTACGCCTAGCGTCCATTTGCTGGCACCTAACTCTCACCTGTGGCTCCACGTAGCTG